>CM065701.1:23523832-23541332 GCA_017654935.2 Phymorhynchus buccinoides
AATGGGTAGGGGGGGGAGATGAGGGAAAGACATACATACACACCGTTAAATGCCCCGGTCTAGCCGGAGACACCCGGGCCCCACATGATGCATGCAGGGTGTGTCATGCACGACCGTTAATCCCCCCGGATCAGCCAGGGAAACATGCATGCATGCAGCCGAATAGGGGGGGGGGGGGGGGGGGGCATGTGTGACAGTAAGGCCACACATGTTGCATGCAGAGAAGGACCACAGACCTTTCGCAGTATCTAGGCAGGACCAATCCGGCTACCGTAGCGGCCTCCGGGGTCGAACCCGACGGCACAGCTCCAGCCCTTCATTTACCACTACTTTGATCTATGACCCCTACATTTAGTTTTGATGTGAGGATGGGGCAGCGTAGCGGGACTGAGACAGGGTGGGCTGGTGGAGGTGTTTATGGAGGGCATGCATCCAGTGACTGATTGGAGGCAACTTGCTCGGGCAGACTGTTCCACTGAGGGATAGTGCGGGGAAAGAAGGTGGATTTTCTGTACTGAGTTCTATGGCTGGGGATGTCATATGATGCTGAGTTGGATTGTGTGTGTGTGTGTGTGTGTGATACGTACATATCAACATATGCATACATCAACATATGCATGCATACATGCATGCATACATACATACATACATACATACATGCATACATACATACATACATACATACATACATACATACATACATACATACATACATACATACATACACACACACACACACACACACACACACACACACACACACACACACACACACACACACACACACACACATACATGCACACATATCAATTACTTTATTGCAAATTTTGTAAAATCTACAAATATGCATCATTGTGTAGAAAATGTCAAACAAAATGTAACACACACACACACACACGTTGGTATTGAACACATGCGTCGTTCCTCCACCTTGCTGTCATTCTTGATCATTTGAACGGCACGTTTCTGATTTTTCTGACCAGTTGATTAAGGTCGTCCTTTTCTATTCTTCGTGCCGTCTTTTCATTTTCTCTCTCGCAAGTCTGCCTGTAGTATTTGCGGAGAGTGGGGAACATGATGTGTTCGATGTAATGAAGAGCATACATACATGCATACATACATACATACATACATACATACATACATACATACATACATACATACATACAATATCTCATACAGTACATTTGCCATACATACATACATACATACATACATACATACATACATACATACATACATACATACAGCGCATGGGTGGGTAAGAACATACATACATACATACATACACATTAAGGCTCGTCTCATGGGCAAAATGAGACTGAACATACATACATGACATAACATACATACATACATACATACATACATGCATACATACATACATACATACATACATACATACATACATACATACACGCATGCTCACAATGAATGCAATCCCGAAAAATCAAACACAAACATCATACAGCACGTTATGCACGTGTTCCGTGAATCAACTTGGAACGACAGTTTATCCAGGTTTTACAGGAGACATCCACAACTAGAACAACAAGAAAATACGCACGGGCAAATGAAAATAAAATATGTATGTAATGTAACAAAAAGACACTGGAAACATTAACTAGCTTTCTCTTTTGCGGCTGGTTTACAAGGTGAAGATGAGCAAGACACGGATACCGGTGTAACACCCCGCTTCGTCCCTCCCTTGGAAACGTCCCCCGGGGGACTTTCCGGGACACCAAAACGTCTCCCGGGGGACGAATCAGTGTCCCAAAACGTCCCCCGGGGGACCTTTTGGTGTCCTGAAACGTCCCCCGGGGGACGTTCTGAGGCGTTCGTACCCCCCCCCCCCCACACACCCCCCCTGGTCAAGTCCCCCCCTCCCTCCCTCCGCAAATCATCCCCCATCGTGTGTGTGTGTACACGTGTGTGTGTGTGTGTGTGTGTGTGTGTGTGTGTGTCAAGTCAAGTCAAGTCAAGTCAAAATTATCTTCGTTGACGATAAAAGAGTAGGCCTAAGCTACAAGCTTTTTTTCATCCTCTGTGTGTGTGTGTGTGTGTGTGTGTGTGTGTGTGTGTGCGTGCGTGCGTGTGTGCGTGCGTGCGTGTGCGTGCGTGCGCGTGTATGTGTGAGCGTGTGAGCGTGCGTGTGTGTGTGTGTGTGTGTGTGTGTGTGCGTGCGTGTGTGCGTGTGCGTGTGTGTGCGTGCGTGCGTGCGTGTGGGTGCGTGTGTGTGTGCGTGCGTGCGTGCGTGCGTGCGTGCGTGCGTGTGTGTGTGTGTGTGTGTGTGTGGTGTGTGTGTGTGTGTGTGTGTGTGTGTGTGTGTGTGTGTGTGTGAGACAGGTGAACGAAATAAGCGAAAAGCTGCAAGAGATCTACTACAACGCCGAAGTTTGTCCAGTACCTGACAACTGCTTATCTCAATCAGGTAAGTAAGTCACAGGGGTCGCCGAGCGGCAGACATGTCCACAGTCCATGTCACGCTTGATCCTCCCACTTTTCTTCATTAGATTAAGCACTCGGCTCCCATGGTAATGAAGGGAAGTAAATGTAGGCCTACTGCGTGAATGAAGTGTGTGCGGATTAGAAAGGGATGAGGGGAATGGGGAGCGTGGGTGATGTGAGTTTCTTTGTTTGTGTGTGTGTGTGTGTGTTTTGTGTGCGTTGGTGTGAGTGCGCGTGCGCGCGCGTGTGTGTGTGTGCGTGTGCGTGCGTGCGTGTGCACGCGCGCGCGCGCGTGTGTTTTGTGTACGTTGATGAGTGCGCGCGCGTGTGTGTGTGCTTTGTGTGCGTTGATGTGAGTGCGCGCGTGTGTGTGTGCGTTGATGTGAGTGCGCCCTGCCCTGCGTGGGGGGGGGGGGGGGGGCGCGCCGCGTTTGTGTATATGCGCATGCCATGCGCATGTTTGTATGTCTATGAGTATGTGTTTGCGTGGGGGGTGAGCGAGCGCATCTGAGTATGTTTGATATGATTGACTGATGTAATCTTGCATGTGGAGTGATTTTAGTTTAGTGAAGCGCCATGAGTAGTTCACTTAGAATGTGAGTACGTGTTTGCGTGGGGGTGATGTGCTTTTTAAACTTTTATCTTTTTTTGTGTCAGTTTAACGGGTGTGGGGGTTTTTCCTCATGAAGAAACACTAATAAAAGTTTCGAAAGCTTGAGACCCTGAGCGTGTACTCATGAGTGTGTCTGAGACAGTCAACACGGGTAAGTAGTATGTAAATTAGACTTAAACCCCCAAAACGACTGAATGTTTAGCCTAATTTACATACTACTACCCGTGTGGACCGTCTAAGACGTACTCATGATTACACGTCCTTGGTGTTAGTGTGGTCATTTCGAAGCCATTCTTTTATAATCGTAATAGCAAACTTGCCCAGAGTCTGGGATTATGCAGTTATCTCCTGCGTTTTTGTCTGCAGATCCATCATGCAATTGTGTTCACAGACATCATAGCCATCTTTGATAACTCGAGAGACCCTGGGTGTTAGTGTGGTGATTTTGAAGCCATTCTTTTTATAATCGGGTTAGCAAACTTGCCCAGATATTATGGGATTATACAGTTATTTCCTGCGTTTTTTGACTGTAGATCCATCTGTAGATCCATCATGTAATTAATTGTATCCACAGATATCACAGCCGTCTTTGAGAACTCGAGAGACCCTGGGTGATAGTGTGGTCATTTCGAAGACATTCTTTTTATAATCGGGATAGCAAACTTGCCCAGATATTATGGGATTATACAGTTATTTCCTGCGTTTTTTGACTGTAGATCCATCATGTAATTAATTGTATCCACAGACATCATAGCCGTTTTTGAGAACTCGAGAGACCCTGGGTGTTAGTGTGGTCATTTCGAAGCCATTCTTTTTATAATCGGGATAGCAAACTTGCCCAGATATTATGGGATTATACAGTTATTTCCTGCGTTTTTTGACTGTAGATCCATCATGTAATTAATTGTATCCACAGATATCACAGCCGTCTTTGAGAACTCGAGAGACCCTGGGTTTAGTGTGGTCATTTTGAAGCCATTCTTTTAAAATCGTATTAGCAAACTTGCCCAGAGTCTGGGATTATACAGTTAGGGGAAGACGGGGTAAAACGCCCATGGGCAGGTAAGTAGCCCATGCCAATTATTTCATGAAATAAAGCAAATTTCAGTCAAATTTGCCCATGAGACGAATGCTAAACATTAACACTCGTCTCATGGGCAAAATGTGACAGCAATTTGCTTCATTTCATGAGATAATTGGCATGGGCTTCTTACCCGCCCATGGGCTTTTTACCCCGTCTTACCCTATCTCCTGCGTTTTTGACTGCAGATCCATTATGTAATTGTGTTCATTGATATCACAGCCATCTTGAGAACTCGAGAGTTCCTGGGTGTTAGTGCGGTTATTTTGAAGCCATTCTTTTATAATCGGGATAGCAAACTTGCAAAGTGAAGTTGATATCACAGCCGTCTTTGAGAACTCGAGAGTTTCTGGGTGTTGTTAGTGTGGTCATTTCGAAGCCATTCTTTTATAATCGGGATAGCAAACTTGCAAAGTGAAGTTGATATCACAACCGTCTTTGAGAACTCGAGAGTTTCTGGGTGTTGTTAGTGCGGTCATTTCGAAGCCATTCTTTTATAATCGGGATAGCAAACTTGCAAAGTGAAGTTGATATCACAACCGTCTTTGAGAACTCGAGAGTTTCTGGGTGTTGTTAGTGCGGTCATTTCGAAGCCATTCTTTTATAATCGGGATAGCAAACTTCCCCAGAGTCCTGCGTTTTTTACTATAGATCCGTAATTGTGTCCACATGCAGATATCACAGCCATCTTTGAGAACTCGAGAGACGAGTGCTTGCTTTGCTACGTGTGGAAGGCCTGGCGAGATGCCACTGGGAAGAAGATGGAAGACCTGTACCCCCACTTTGTCGACCTTCACAACGAGGCTTTGCGGGAATTGGGTAATGTTGTTCAGTCAATCAATCAATCAATCAATCAATTCATAAATCCCCAAATGTTAAGATCAGCCCGCTCCTATGCCCCTTCCATTCATGTCAGACGGTTTCGGTTGGGGTTAGGGTTAGGGATAAGGTTTAGGATAGGGTTAGGGATAGGTTTAAGGTCAGTTAAGTGTCAATCTCATATTAATCTCATAACATACTGTCAATTCTTTGTGTGTGTGTGTGTGTGTGTGGATTAAACGGTTTCAGGTTAGGGTTAGGGATAGAGCTAGGGATAGGTTTAGGGTCAGTTTAGTCATCAACTGTTATTATTTTGTGTATTTGACACTAAACTGACTCTAAGACTATCCCTATCCCTATCCCAAACCCAATTCCTAACCCTAACCCTAACCTAAAACCGTTTGAAATGAATGGAAGGGGCAGAGGAGGGGGCTGATCTTAACATTTGCCAATAAATCTATAAATCTATCACCAACCAATCAATCAATCGATCAATCAACTAATCAATCAATCAATCGTTATCCCCACTAAAACTTACAAGGTAATTATTTTTTGCTGCTACGTCAAAACCCCCCACATAATAGATAAAACATAACATTTAAGCACAAAACGTTCAAGATAGCAAAGTCTATGACTACGAAAAAACAATTGTTTGTTACACTTTGGGTTAATTTTGTTGCTTTTAAGCACACACACATCAACAGTTTTTGTGTTCTATCAGTATACTTTCTTGACACTGCCAATATACTGTCTGACAATATTCAGGGACAAAGGTCAATCACCTTCGCTCACGTGCACAATGTTGTTAGTTTCAAATAGCACGTGCGTGCAAAGGGGAACATGGGGTAAGAGGCGCTTCCATTACACGAGTCAAGTTTTGCTGTGGTGTCACACAGATTTCAACGACGAAGGAGACTACGAAAAGAAAACACACTACGAGACAGACAGCTTGGAGGAAGATGTGGACGCTTTGTTTGAAGTGCTGCAGCCTTTGTACCGAGAGCTGCACGCCTATGTCCGACATCAGCTGAAGAAACAGTACAGAGAGGACCTGTTCCCTGCCTCTGGACATATTCCTGCACATATCTTAGGTCAGTGTGTGTGTGTGTGTGTGTGTGTGTGTGTGTGTGTGTGTGTGAAGTCAAAGTCAAAGTCAAAGTCAAAAATACTTTATTATCACGTTAGGTGAAATTACAGCGTGGTCTCGTACAAGCACAATACAATCAAAGAAACACATTTGCATGCATGAAAAATGAAAACAAAACTAAGGAAAAATGAATGACAAATCATGCTTCGCAAAAACATTTGAACATAGTTAGGGTCGATAGAAGCGACTATCAAAACATTAAGAACTGCCCTCTTTCCCACCATTTCTATTATCGCATTCATTTGTTCACCCCCACCCTACCCCCAAACCCCCACCCTCTCCAAGTCACCCCAAGCTTTCACATATGTTTGGTCCCTTCCCGTTCTCAACATTTCATGCACCTCCTCTCTCTCTCTCTCTCTCTCTCTCTCTCTCTCTCTCTCTCTCTCTCTCTCTCTCTCTCTCTCTCTCTCGTACACACATATACACACAGACATACGGACAGACAGACACACACACGCACACACGTACGTACACACGCACGTACGCACGCACGCACGCTCACACACATAGACACACACATACACACACACACTACTGCACAGATTGACCAAATATACCTCTAGGCCTAAGCTAATACATAATTCCTCATTATGTGGTCTTAGCAGAGATCTTGTTCAGAAGTTCGACTGACTTAGAGACAAAACTAGCTGAATTTCTAATTGTTCTACAACGAATAGTGCGGAACCGTCTATCAGATGACAATAGTTCATAGCAATGCGGTAGAACGTGACTTTGATCATTAGCGATCTCCCTGGCTTTTTTAACTACACGTTTTTCATACAACAAATACAAGTTGTCTTGTTTTCTACCCACAATCTTGCTACCAACATTCACAATCTTATTCAGAACACCCTTGGGTTTTACATTCAAGCCACCGTACCAACACATGAACGAAAATGTTATAATAGATTCAAGAAAACAACTATAAAAGCTTTGGAGAAGATCTGTGCTAACATTGAAAGATCTGAGCTTTATCAGGCAGTACATCCTTGTCTGGCATTTCTTGGAAACATGATCAACATGAGAACTAATAGTAAATTTATTGTCTATGATTGTTCCCAAATACTTGTATTCATCTACCCTTTCGACTGTCACACCTTTGATTGTGAGATCTGGCATTGGAACCGGGGATTTCCTAAAGTCGACTACCATTTCTTTTGTTTTTGTTACATTGAGGTCAAGATAGTTTTCCTCACACCAGGACACAAACTTTTCAACCTGCTCAAAGTAAGTACTGTCTGAGTTAGAAAGGTCAACTAAAGCTGTGTCATCAGAGTATTTAATGACAGGGGCAGAATCTGTTCCTTTACAGTCATTTGTGTAAAGGGTGAAGAGAACAGGAGATAAGACAGTGCCTTGGGGACAGCCGGTGGATACAGACATTGTGGAGGACAGTGTGTGTGTGTGTGTGTGTGTGTGTGTGTGTGTGTGTGTGTGTGTGTGTGTGTGTGTGTGTGTGTTTATGCGTATGTTTAGGTATGCATGCACGCATGTGTGTGTGTAGGGTGAGGGGGGGGGGGGAGAAATACTTCCCTCAGTGGCTATGTTCGTTTTTAAGAAAGTATAAATGGTTTGGGTCAGTAAAAGAGGAAAGCCCTGTGCGAGAAGATTGGAAAAGAAGCCCACTCTATAGAGATTTTGTTCATATGGCTTGCTATTTCGATTTTCTAGCACCGAACTTTATCCGAAGATTTGTTTGTTTGTTTGTCTGTTTGTTAGATTGTTTGTTTTGAAAGCTGAATTCAAACCGAGGAATCAAGATTGAAGGTTCATATTCATGTAACCCGTGTTCACCTGAGCTTTAAGGTGCAACCTGTTTGTTACCTGAAAGTTAACATTTAACCTGTTTTCACCAGAATCCGTTTTGGGTTATTTTGCTACGAAGCTTCTTTCACCTGAAAGTTGAGGTGTAATTTGTTTTCACCTAACACCTGTTTTTACCTGAAAGTTAAAATGTAACTTGTTTTGGACTCACATGCAAATCAAATGTAACATGTTTCCACCTGGAAGTTAATAGAATAACATGCCATCACCTAAACATTAACGATAACATGTCTTCAACTAAAAAAACTAAATTGTTGTAACATTTTTCAAGGGAAAACGTACATGGAAACATTTTCAACTAAAACCCATGAGGAAACTGTTTTCAACAAAAAATCACATGTAACCTATCTTTATCTGTAAACTGACATGCAAACTCCGGCCCCTTGCTCAAATAGCCTTTATCAATGGTTGGTATTAGCATGTAGTTTGGGGCCAACAGTAACATGAGAGCTAAACAATAGATGATTTTCTACAGTAATGGAAAATCATGGTACAGTTTACTTTAGTCTCTTGTGGAAGTCTGTGACTCTCAAACGAGGGGGCCTTTGCACTGGCTCTAGTGCTGCAGTCAAAGGGATTGTCTGGCCTTATTGGGGACCTTCCCCAACGCCAGCTGTCCTCAAAACCATTTGGCTTAGACGGTGGGGATGTACCCTGGGCAAGGCATCTCCCCTGAAAACAAATTCTAGCTCGGCCCGCCATAATAGCATCTGCCCCCCTCTGCTATCTGGCAGTCATACAGTAGTTGGCAACGACTGATTAGCATACAAACGTCCAAACTGTTATCACCTCACTCTCACCTGTTTATCCACCTGAATTGGCAAACGTACAGGTAACATGTGGGCCCAGCAGTGGATTAACATTCAGGACCTGGTCATGCCTTACCCCGACAAAGCCTTCAAGGTCAAGGACATCACGGATCAGATGGTCCATCAGGTCGGTACTTTTTACTAGCACCCCCCCCCTTTAAAAAAATTTTTTTAACCCTTTCATCGCCAGCCATTTTCCAGAGAAAAAAAAGTCCATTAAACTTGCCTGGGTAGAGAACAAAATCTGTCTGTAATATTGGGGAATTCTGCGACATATTTAAAGTAAGGCCTATCCTTACCTCCAAAATTTTAAGAGAATAGGGTCTTTGGATAACAGACCCTCATTTGATGCCTTTTAGTGACATGAGTGTTAAATCATTGTGGTGCAAAAATGCGACGTTGGCGGTGAAAGGGTTTTTGTCCAATAGTTGGAGCCAATACAAACGGAAGAGTTGAGGCTGTACAATGAAGACTTTTCGCCATTAACTGTCGCATTTATGCGCCACAGTGGTTGACACCCATGTCACTAAAAGGCTTCAAATCAGGGTCTGTTGTCCCAGGACCTTTTGGGAGGTAAGGATAGGCCTAATGTTAAACATATCACAGAGGAATTCCCAATATTGCAGATGTGTGGTTTTCTCTCTATCCAGTTAAGCTTAATGTTTTGTGGGGGGTTTGCTGAAAAAAATGGCTCGCCGCGAAAGAATTTAAATTAATGGAAAATCTTTGTAACAACAGCTTGGTCTTAACTGAATCACAATGAATCAATCCCAGATTGGGTGTAGCCTCTCCAACTCAAACTATCATAACATCTTTTTGATGGGTGGAGTGATTATATAGCAGCTGATTCATTTGTTATCTGGTTGTTATAGTCGGACACGGCAGACACACATCCATACATTTTGCATTGCTGTGTCAGACACACTGACTCCTTGCCACGGTTTTGTGACTACAGTGGAACCTCCCTATTTAGACCTTCCCTATTAAGACTCCCTCTAAGGTACGACCCAAAAAACATTTTTTACCATTTTTTTCCATTCATATCCGAACTACTGAGTGTTCACCTCCCTGCTAAGACCCCTCTCGTTAAGACCTTTTGGGGCTGTTTTTTTTAAAGGCTCCACTGTATTAGTAATGTTATGCTGGTCGTTTTTAAAGGTTGACCACCTAAGGAACAAGCACTATTAGGATTTAACAACAGCAAAAAAGAAATGATTCAATGAAAAATGGAGATCTGAAGTTCTAATATGCGCTTGTCAAATAACGTCTCGTATTTGATAATGAATAATGTCTGCGCTTAACTTAATACGGATTTCTAATATAATAGATCCACAGTCAAAATATACTGGTAGAGATTTTCAAATAACTCGATGGATACTCACCATAAGCAAAGATATTCTAAAAGGGTAAGATGGATTACTTAAAAGCTCGGCTAACCGGGCTGATAGAGTTATCGTTAGTGCGGACGTGTACACTATTCACAGTGGAGGCTATCCAAAAACTCGGACTGGAACTTGAACGGAGAATTCAACTGGCCTATCGATGTGTAAAATGTGTCACGTTTCAAAGGGACATGACCAGTGTTTCTGTCCTCACTACTCATATAGGGAAAAGAGACCGGATGTTTATCTTCCCCTGTACAGTCTTTGCCATAAGTATGCCCATGAAAAAGAACGCCTCTTGTAGTTATTAGGCTCCCCCCCCCCCCCCACCTGCGTGCGCATCTCGACCCTTCCAACGGAAATGTCGCCATCTTAGTCCTTATTTATGTATAAACAAAGTGAAAATGTTATCTAAATGTGTAAAGAAAACATCCAGATGTCATAAATACAGTTTAGATAAGTTTCGAATTGGAACAGCCAAATACGCAGCATCGATCTGGCATTTTTCAAACAAAGTTACTGACTAAGATGGCGGTCTCCCATAATATGGCGCTCCTTGTGGCCGGATATGACGACACGTGGGTACAAGCCATAAAGAATCATATCTCTTCCTAAAACGTGAAAAGTCAACAAAGGATACATCTGGTGTAAGGAGAGATGCTTCCACTCGAAATAGGCACAAATATATAAAGATGTGTCAAGATATCTAGGCTATATTTGGTGCATTGGTTTGTACTATGCTGAAGCCCCTTAGAAAGACTTTTTTGGTCCCACTTTCGTTTTTCTGTGTGTGTGTGTGGAGGGGGTTATCTTTTAATCAAATGTTTTGCAATATGTGTAAATTTCAGTGACGTGTCTGATCTTTTTTTAAGTCCCTTTTCGCAATAGTAAAAAAAAAGGTAGGGGGGTAGGGGGGTGTGGGGGGGGGGGGGGGGGGGGGGGGGGGGGGGGGGGGGGGGGGGGTATGGTAAATGTCCAGGGTTCCAAAGAAAAAGGAGCAAAGAAAATATCGGATGGAAAAGGACTAACCGTGTTTCGTTTTTCTCCAGAACTACACGATGAGAAAGATCTTCAAAATGGCAGAAGACTTCTTCACCTCCATGGGTCTAGAGGAGCTGCCCCAGACCTTCTGGAACGAGTCCATGTTTGTCGAACCGGATGATGGCAGATACGTCATCTGCGACCCGCATTACTGGGATTTCCACAATGGAGATGACTACCGGTAGGTCTCCGTAGTGAAAACAAAAATAAAAAGTGTAATAAAAAAAAGAGTTAGAAAAAAAGGTCTCCGTAGTGTGGTATCTTTAAACTGTCAAGTTCCTGAACTGTCAAATCTTTCAAATGTAAAATTACTTAATCTTGAGCTCTCGTAGTTGTGAAACGACTGAACCGTGAAACCAAATCAAATATTATTATTGCAGTCACAAAGCTTAAAGAAAAATCCAGACAACAACAAAAGTTGAATAATTGTATTCTGGGCTCACTTATGTAAACGAAATGAGTTTATGTTATCATGATTGTTTGCGTGCGCGCGCGTGTGTGCCTCTGTGTGTGTGTGTGTGTGTGTGTGTCTGTCTGTCTGTCCGACTGAGTGTGTGTGTGTGTGTGCACACGCGTGTGTGTGTGAGCGCATCTGTGGTAAACTTTAACATTGACTTTCCTTGGGATCTACAAAGTGTTCGGTAACTTATTTTTGCATACATACGGGTATACATTTTATGCAAGCTTTTAAGAATAATAATATTGATTTGCATAATAAATTTGACCTTGACCTTTCACCTTGAACATGCCGATCTTTATTTTGGCCATTTCTCTAATTTAAAAAAAAAATGTAGGGGAAGACGGGGTAAAAAGCGCATGGGCGGGTAAGAAGCCCACCCCAATTATCTCATGAAATAAAGCAAATTTCAGTCAAATTTGCCCATGAGACGAATGCTAGACATTAACGCTCGACTCATGGGCAAAATGAGACTGAAATTTGCTTCATTTCATGAGATAATTGGGGTGGGCTTCTTACTCGCCCATGCGCTTTTTACCCCGTCTTTCCCTAACAGCATGCATTGTGACCATTAGCAAAGTGTTGGCTTCTCTCAGGGTCAGCTGGTGTGGCCGAGTAACCATGGACAATTTCATCGAGGCACACCATGAGATGGGGAACCTCATGTACGCTTACATGTACAGGAATCAGACCTTCGTTTTCAAGGCACCAGCCAATCCAGGTACACTTTTTCAAGAATGTGTTAGGGCCTATTGGCTACTGCAAAGAACACCTTTTGCAAGAGTGAATGCCCTTGGTGGGTGGGGGAAGATGGTTGAGCACTGACCAAACAAGGACACAATAACCCCTATTTGAGGCCACTAAATGGCTGCCTTTCGCAAGAGTGAATGCCCTTGTCAGCACTGACTAATAAGGGTTTCACTCTCACTGTCAAGGGCGTTAATAACCCTAGTTGCAGAGGCCAATATGATGTATAGGGGAAGACGGGGTAAAAAGCGCATGGGCGGGTAAGAAGCCCACCCCAATTATCTCATGAAATAAAGAAAATTTCAGTCAAATTTGCCCATGAGACGAATGCTAAACATTAACACTCGTCTCATGGGCAAAATGAGACTGAAATTTGCTTCATTTCATGAGATAATTGGGGTGGGCTTCTTACCCGCCCATGCGCTTTTTACCACGTCTTCCCCTATAATATGCATTTGGGGCAGTGGGTGGATGCATCGTGCCTCCATACGAGAGAGAGAGAGAGAGAGAGAGAGAGAGAGAGAGAGAGAGAGAGAGAGAGAGAGAGAGAGAGAGAGAGAGAGAGAGAGAGAGTACGCATGTATTGGTGCATTCCTTCCTGCTGCTTGTTGACATTTTTATTAGTTTCTGCGAGGGTGAGGTGTTATCGGAGTGACAGTGCTGTTGAACGAGGGTGGATGTCTTTGTGAGTGAGAATCATGTTATTTTTGTTTCTTTATTTCTTTGCACTGGAATGTTAGTAGTATGATTATCTTGTTGATTTTGAAGCATATTTTTAATGTTGCGGCGGGGGGGCAACATATTAGCGATTAAGTCTTTGGGGGGTTGAACTCCTTAATCATCACGACCTTGACCTTGAAATAAAACAAAAGCAATCGGTCGATAGGTAATATCCTCTAGAATTTGTATACTAAAAGTGATTGAAATAGACTGAATGGTTTTCAAGAAAACGCGGCCGGACGCACATACGGACGGACGCACGCACACACGCACGGACGGACGAAACAAAAACAATTCTTCCCCGAAGCTTCGCTCGGGAACTAACAACAACAGCAGAGCATTCAATAAAACAAACAGGAAACTTCTTCTTCTTCTTCTTCTTCTTCTTCTTCTTCTTCTTCGATCTCTCAGACAGTTTCCTGTCAATTATGAGCGCAGATGCGTCATGCTGTCGTTATGCGCCTAACTAAGAAATAGTTAGGCCCAGCAAGTCCGACTTCGGCTGGAGGAAATCTTTTTGAAAGTGTTTCATGAACAAAGGCAGGAGAATGAATGGACCGGTAAGGCAGAAAGATAGTAGATGACAGTAAGCAAAGGGGAAAAGACAGAGTCAAAGAGAGTGACAGATTAGAGGAAGTTACAAGCACAGAACTTCCAGAAGGTGGGGGAACTATTTATACAAAAGACCCCCCGGTATCCCCACGGGGGAAACAGAACATAAACCTCTGGAATAGAATTATTAGCATTGTAATGTTGCAAAAATACAATATCTGGTAGAGTAAAAGACACGAGCAGTAAAACCCATTCTTTGGGGTAACTTCTTCTTCTGCGTTCCCAGGCCCAATGGCCATACTGGGTAAGGTACGTATGTGTCCGGTTTTCAGTTGTCACTGGTCTCCCCGCTGCATACAGCCAACACATTCCGATTTCGGAGGAGCTCAAAGGAGAAAAATATTTAGAAGATTTTTTTGAAAAAAGGCAAGAGAATGAGCCAATGAGTCAGAAAGATAGTAGATGATAGAAAGCAAAGGGAAAAGGCAGAGTCAAAGAGAGTGACAGAGTAGAGGAAGTTACAAGCACAGCATTCCAGAAGGTGGGGGAAGTATTTGTATGAAAGACACACACACACACACACACACACACACACACACACACACACACACACACACACACACACACACACACACAGAGAGAGAGAGAGAGAGAGAGAGAGACACACACACACGCACACGCAGACACACGCACACGCACACGAGCACACGCACGCACGCACGCACGCACACGCACACACACACACACACACACACACACACACACACACACACACACACACACACACACACTATCCCCACGGGGAGAGACTCGTGGAGGGGGCGGGGACGTCCAGCTCCCCGTATGGGGGCACGAGGCATCCAACCACTGCCCCGTTTGGGGTAGCAATCCAGGGAATGAAATATTGCGAAATATTTATAAAATAAATCACAAATCACAAATATATTGTTTGGCACGAACGTTTCTCCATCCTTAATAAGGGCACGAAAAGGCAAAAATATTCACTCAATTAAAAATATTTATTTAAAACTACAGCTTGCCTTTAAATGCTTGGCTTTTCTTCCTGACATAGGGTAAGACGGGGTAAAAAAAAAGCAGCCCATAGGCGGGTAAGAAGCCCATGCCAATTATCTCATGAAATAAAGCAAAATTTCAGTCACATTTTGCCGATGAGACGAGTGTTAATGTTTAGCATTCGTCTCATGGGCAAATTTGACTGAAATTTGCTTTATTTCATGAGATAATTGGCATGGGCTTCTTACCCGCCCATGGGCTTTTTACCCCGTCTTCACCTATAATGAATTTGCTGTCATGCTTTTTGTTTAAGTTAACCCTTTCACGGCCAGCCATATTTCAGCAAAAAATGTCCATTAAATTTACCTGGGTAGAGAACAAAATCCATCTGCAATATTAGGGATTCTTCTGTGACATATATAAAACAAGGGCATCGCCGAGCAGCAGCAAGGCATTGTGACAATGCAAACCCGGCCAGAGTTATGTCCTCTCCCCCACCCCACCCCCACATAAAACAATCTCTCTCTCTCTGTCTCTCTCTCTCTCTCTCTCCCCCCTCTCTCTCTCCCTCTCTCTCTCTCTCTCTTTATCTCTCTCTCTCTCTCTCTCTCTCTCTCTCTCTCTCTCTCTCTCTCTCTCTCTCTCCTCTCTCCCTCTCTCTCTCATAGTTTACGACACGATTCAAAAGTAGTAGGCCGGAAACATGTCTGCCGCTCGGCAACATTGTAGTTCCGGGGGATAATTTATATACGAATGTTTTATACTGTTAGTGTCACATCCTGACACAACATTTGAAGAGCTTATGTCTTGTAGTTCACGAGATACAGCTTGGACAATAAATATATAGCGCAAAGAAGGACATTTCGGTTTTCAAGGTCACACTTCAAGGTCAAGATCATCATGGCGATAATTTATGCTCGGATGTTTTCTACTCTAGGGTATACAGTAGCACACACAATCTGAAGCGCTTCTGTTAAGTACAAATGTGGAAAATATGGCTTAAAACCCAATTTGTAGACCCCTACCACTTTCAAGGCCTACCGATCTCCCGGACCGTGACCTTGACCTTGATCGATATGCCACCAACAGAACGGGCATAAGCCAAAGTACCTACATGCCAAATTTGAAGACTCTAACACCAACGGTATAGGGGTTATGGCCCCTTAAAGATTTTCGGTTTTCAAGGTCAAACTTCAAGGTCAAGGTCAGCACAGTGTTGATTAACGAAAGGAAGCTTCCTTTTCAAGCTGTCTACCCCTCTGCCAATTTTAATCAAAATCCAAACAGTAGTTTTTAAGATAATCGATACACAGACACACACACAGACAGACAGACAGACAGACAGACACACACACAGACACAAACCGATCGCAATACCTCGGCCTCTGGCCGGGTAATAAGGTCTATCCTTACTTCCCGACACTAAGTCAATAGGGTCTTTGGATAACAGACCCCGATTTGATGCCTTTTTTAGTAATCACTGTGGTGCTAAAATGCGTCTTTGGCGGTGCAAGGGTTAATCGATGAACTCTCTCTGTCTCTGTCTCTCTCTCTCTCTCTCTCCCCCTCTCTCTCTCTTTCCCTCCTACCCCCTCTCTCGCTCTCTCTCCCTCCCTCTCTCTCTCTCTCTCCCTCCTTCCCTCTCTCTCTCCCTCCCTCTCTCTCTCTCTCTCTCTCTTTCTCCCTACCTCTCTCTCTCTCTCTATCTCCCTCCCTCCCCAATGTCTCTCTCTCTCTATATATATATATATATATCCCTCTCTCTCTCTCTTTCTCTTTCTCTCTCTGATCTAATACTACCGTGGTTTTTTACAGGTATTCAGTCGGCTATCGGTGATATGATCTTGCTGTCGGTGGAGACCCCCACACATCTGCACGAGATCGGTTTGCTGCCCAACCTTACAGATCACGACGATGGTCAGTGGAGAGGGCAACACAATATGTGACCACGAAAGGGACATTAAAGGGGCACCCTGACGGATGACGGTTGAGTTTTTTGTAAGAAACGCGTCGAGATCACCAGGAAAACACCCTTTACAGAGATCGCAACACTCACTTTGCTCTGTTTTCCTAGAAATCAAACCGTCAAATCGGCGATTCCTCCTTGGCGGAGGTGCTGGAAGTCAAATTCTTTCACTGAAAGAGAAGGCGTGTGCCGTCTCTTTTCTAATGGCCGCCTGAGTTTAGACCAAATCGTTTGCACGAAATTTTCGCAATACAAGCCTTGTTATTATTTTTTATTTTAAATTTTATGCAGTTTATCTAACTTGGAGTTTTGCTCACAACAAAGGAAATAGCTCCCTATTTTGTTTCTGCACTACAAAAAAAGAAAAAGCTTCAGCCACAATGGGATTGTCCTCCACCAACCCTATTCAAAATGGCTACTCTCTCCGGCATCTCCGCCAAGGAGGAATCGCCGTTTTGACGGTTTGATTTCTAGGAAACCAGAGCAACGTGAGTGTTCCGATCCTTGAAAAGGCTGTCTTTCTGGTGATCTCGACGTGTTTCTTGCAAAAACTCATCCGTCAGAGTTCACCTTTAAGTCGATGGGCTAGTTTCTTACAGCAGGCTTGCAAAGTCAAAATAATATTTTTTGAGGTCAATTTTTAAGGGTATTTGTATGTTCTCTAACATCTTATCTTCATATTTGTAAAGGATAATCTTTAATGTGGTCTCTAAATGGTCTTTTAAGTGCTTTAAAACGAGTGGGTCAATACATTTTCTTCAGCCGCTAGGCTAGACTTTAGACTGTTTTCTCAAAATGGCCGACGCTCACCCTACTAACTTTAAATGCTCATTACTCTAGTATGGAAAAAAAGATACAAGAATGGTTCTTGTATTGT
>CM065701.1:23546332-23548832 GCA_017654935.2 Phymorhynchus buccinoides
TTATTCTTGGATTGTGTTTAATGTATATACTTACTCGTTTGTATTCTAGTGCTTAGTTCTTTGTACAACGCTTTGAGCTCCCTGCATGGGAGTAAAGCGCTTTACAAGTATCCACTCCATTATTATTATTATTATTATTATTATTATTATTATTATTATTAGGGGAAAACGGGGTAAAAGGCCCATGGGCGGGTAAAAAGCCCATGCCAATTATCTCTTGAAATAAAGAAAATGTCAGTCGAATATGCCCATATGAGACGAATGCTAAACATGAACACTCGTCTCATGGGCAAAATGTGACTGAAATTTGCTTCATTTCATGAGATAATTGGCATGGGCTTCTTATCCGCCCATTTTTTTTTTTACCCCGTCTTCCCCTATTAAATGTACTTGGTAACCTTCAGGTGCAGTCTTCAAGGTGTGTCCCCTCCTGTGCCACGGACAGAAGAGGACTTTGACCCTGGGGCCAAGAGCCACATTCCTTACAACCACCCGTACATCAGGTAGGCGTGGAAGATGAGTCTTTTTTTAGTTCCCGAGCGAAGCTTCGGGGAGTATTGTTTCTGTTCCGTCCGTCCGTCCGTCCGTCCGTCCGTCCGTCCGTCCGTGCATGCGTGCGTCCGTCCGTCCGTTGACAGCGTTTTCTTGAAAACCGTTCAGTCTATTTTCAATCACTTTTCAGCGTACAAGTTTCAGAGGATATTATTAGCTTTCGATTGATTGCTTCAGTTTTATTTCAAGGTAATGGTCATACTGATTAAGGAGCTCAAACCCCAAAACACTTAATTGGTGATATATCCCGACGTTTTGCACGTATTTCAATGCGGATTTTTTCTTCTTCTTCAAAAAACACTTAAATAATATCTCATGACAATTTGCACGTACAGTGGAATCCGCTTAATTGGCCATCGGATAATCGGCCAAAGCCGCTTAATCGGCCAATTGCCTGGAACGGATTTTTTTCTTCTTAAGCATGTGTTATTTTGTTCGTTTTTACCGCCAAAGCTGAAATCTTCAATTTCGCTTTATTGGCCACTTTCCTCTTTACCCCTTTTTGAGAGGGAGAACAACAGAGGCAGACAAACTGACAACAAGCTTTTGACGTTTACATGGTTGAGTGTGAAGTTGGAAGGTGAGCTGTTGTCAATTCAAAGACCCTGCATGACGTTAAAATCACTCAAGGACAAATTCATTGTCTTTTACTCGTGCTTCTGTCAAGTTGTAGGATTAATAAACACACACACAAACACACACACACACACACACACATCAAAAAGGGAAAGAATTTGAATTTGAACTGCAACATTTAATTTTGACGTCATTGCTTTTGACTTGCATAATTGCGTCATACAGTATCTGGATGTTCGTTTTATCGGCCGATTCGCTTTATCGGCCATATTTTTCCTGGTCCCAAAAGTGGCCGATTAAGCGGATTCCACTGTATTTCATTGCGTTTTGTTTCGCAACGTTTTCTGATAAAAGGGCTATAAATTATAATCATAGATTTGTCTGTGCATTCGTGTGCGTGCAAATCGCGGGGTTCGAACCCCAATACTGTATCTCAAGAACTGCTGTATGGAATCGCTTCAAATTTAGTGTGATGGTGCATCACGGTACACAAAAGGCCCCATACAAAAATAATAACCATGCTGACCTTGACCTTGAAGTTTTGACCTTGAAAACATAAATTTCTTCTTGTGGCCATATCTTTCAAATCGTTGGACTTACAATGTTCAAATTTGGTATGCATTTGCACTGGCTTATGGTAATTCTGAATATTAAGTACAAGAAAGGTCAAGGACATAACGGTTATAGTCTGCCTATAGGATCATTAGGTAGCCGGTCATTTACAACCACACATTGTTTAGACATTTAAAAGCTTAATGGTGATTCCGAATGAGTATTCATCAAGGTCAAGGTCAGCAGCGAGGGAACTTTGCCGCCACTCGGTGACATATTTGTTATTTTCTTGGTTTTTTGTTTTTTTGTTTTTTTTAAAATTCTATTTCTTATATCAGGCATACTTTATATTTTTGAAATCTAGCCAAGTTGGCAACAAATATGTTGTAATCAGGTACTATAACCATGAGTGCGTCTGAAACAGTAAACACGGGTAGTAACATGTAAATTAGCATAAACAGCCAATCGTATTGGCAGATTCTTCTAATTTACACGTTACTACCCGTGTTTACTGTTTAAGACGCACTCATGATTAGATTACCATACTAGAATAGCAGCTTCTGAAGGAAGAATGTGTATCAACTATCAAGACTGTCTCCAAAAGCCACTGGGGGAGGGGGGGGGGGGGGACTTTAGAAATAACTGCTCTACACTCCTCCGAAGTCGAAGTGTGGCTGCCTACATGGCGGGGTAATCAAAAAGCGGTCACGCACGTCATGTTCTCATCCCTAGCCGGTGCATTTGTACCATTGTGTTCAAATGCTTCGGCTGTTGGGATGATCCCTGGAGTCTTTTAGCCAGGGTACAACAACAACAACAA
>CM065701.1:23553832-23711332 GCA_017654935.2 Phymorhynchus buccinoides
AAGGAGGGCTACACCTTTTGCCAATTGTTCATTTTTATTTTTATTACGTGTTTCTCTTATACATTTTTCCTACTACGCTTTTTAAAATATACTTTTATTAATCGATTCGCAATGCTAGATCTAGAAACTCTTTCATCGCTATTTCTTTATATTTGAACAATTAATAATCCATGGCGGTTTGCGCTGAATTGTGCGCTTACCATTTTGAGGGCAAAGCTTTGTTGATTACCCGGTGCTATAATTGCATTTTGGTTACAACTTTCTGTAAATATTTAAGTAGTTAACTCTCCTACCGCCACAAACATGTCAACCAATTCCATGTGGTGTGAAACTGGCATCATGGGAAACCACATCACATTAATAATCATAATCACATTGCATCCTTTGATCACATCAGGCCATAGGCTGTAACCGTAAGCCGTTTGTCCTCTTCCTTGTGACTTTGTATCCAACTAATTAGGCCTAAAAGAAAAATTAATGTGTAATTTTTGTTAATTTGCCCGTGGGGTTTTAATAATGGCATGACTGTATCACCAACACTAGTAGGCCGATAAATCCAAATTGGCAGAAAAACGTATGTCTGATCCATTATTTATCAGTTCGATTTTTTTTTTATGATGATGGTAACAAATATAGTAAGATGACAAAACATTCAGCGATTCCAAAGTGGGTGCTTACAACCCCTCAACGTATGTAAAGCACTGAAATACCAAATCATGAAATAACCCGGTAACATACCCAAGAAATCCCTGGTCAAATAAAACAAACTTTAGATTTATTATAATTAGGATAGGTTTTTTCTTTATAATTATTAGGATAGGACTTAGGGTTAGATGGTCTTTTCTTTTGCCACAAGCATCTCGGTTGTTTATTAAGATAGTAGGCTAGGCCTATGTAGGCTATATCTGTAGCAAACACATAACCTAACCAGGACATTTGACACCATGTTTGAATGATTTTGTCCTCATTTTCTTTACATTCTTCATACTCTACCATCCACAACAGCTAGAGCATTTCCATCAGCAACACTAGGGTAAGACGGGGTAAAAAGCCCATGGGCGGGTAAGAAGCCCATGCCAATTATATCATGAAATAAAGCAAAATTTTAGTCACATTTTGCCCATGAGACGAGCGTTAATGTTTAGCATTCGTCTCATGGGCCTCGTCTCATGGGCAAAATGTGACTAAAATTTGCTTTATTTCAAGAGATAATTGGCATGGGCTTCTTACCCGCCCATGTATTTTTTACCCCGTCTTCCCCTAATAGTGATACGAACCTTGTTTGGAAAAGAAAAAAACTGCTTCAAAATAATAAGTTGCAATCCTTTTTACAAAAGTTAACGGACCTTCCTCATGGCCATTCTAACTAAAGCTTTGGGTTTTTTGGTTGGTTTTTGTTTGTTTATTTATTTTGTTGTTGTTATATTTTGCTGAACCGTCTTTTGATCCGCACAGTGGCGTTGTTCCCACGCCGCTCATTCCGAATACCAATTCGCAGCCACACCCTGGGGGTTTTCTCTGTGTTTCTTTTTAAACATGAAGTAGCCTATGTGAGTGAATTCACAACCCTTATATTTAAAAAAAAGATACTTGGTGCACAAGTGTAGGAAAAGCAGGGCGAGAGGAGGGTTGGTTTTTATAATTTAAAAAAATGTTTAAAGGTTTTTAAACAAATGTTTATTCACAATATCAAAAATTACAAAGGCACAGAAAGAGGACAATGCGCTGAGAGATTTCATTAAAAAAACAAAAACGATATTATAAGAGGGAAAAAATACACACGAATAAAGGAACAAATTATAAAGAAACATAAACAAACTATTATGAGTAAATATGTAAGCTTACACAGTTAAAGTTATTGTTAAACAAAAATGTTGCTTGTGACTGTGAGCAAGTCTGCTATCTCTAAGTGTTATGCCTGTTGATGGTCTTTTTATTCAATGGTTCGTGTTGTTATTTTCTTCCGATTTTTCCTTGTGACTAAAAATGTATCAGTTCCTGTTTGTTATTTTGATGGGCTATTATCAAAGACTGTATAGGGGAAGATAAGCATCCGGTCTCTTTTCCCTATATGAGTAGTGAGGACAGAAACACTGGTTATGTCCCTTTTAAACAGGACACATTTTACACGTTGACAGGCCAGTTGAATTCTCCGTTCAAGTTCCAGTCTGAGTTTTTGGATAGCCTCCACTGTGAAACGTGTACTGTCGTCCCACTAACGATAACTCTATCAGCCTGGTTCGCCGAGCTCTTAAGTAGTTAATCTTACCCTTTTAGAATATCTTTGGCTGTATCACTTACTCTATACACTCAGCACGCCATTATTTTGATTCTATAGTGAACTTTTCATGGTGCGTTTATTACATGTATGCATTATTTAAACTTTGATCTCTTAGCCTTTATTTTAATATATGTTTATCTGCTTGCAATTTTATAAATTAAAAGCCCTTGTTATATATTAGTCTTTATTTCAAAGGTTTATCTGCTTCCAATAAAAAATATACAAAAAAGTTGTTATATATGCATCTGCTTTTCTGCTTGTTTATAAAAAATACAAATAACTGTTATATATTTGAAAATACAAATAACTGATATATTCATGTAGTTTTGTTGTTGTTTTAAACAAAAGTTTCCAATATCAGGTACATGATTAAATGCCAATAATAATAATAATAATAATAATGAAAAAGACATTCTAGACGAACTACTCATGGCGCTTAACAAAACTAAAATCACTCCACATGCAAGATTACATCATACATATCGAACATGCTCAAGATGTGCTCGCGTTCCCACCGTCACCCCCATGCAAACACATACTCGTAGATATACAAAACTTGTATACTCACATATGCACATACACACACACACACAGATACACAAACCAAGGCATGGATTTTGGTCTTGCTTGTTTATGCACACACAAAATGTACTCATGTACCACATTGTGCAAGCATGTGTGGATCCACAAAGTGGTGTGTGCAAGCACACACACACACACATGTGCACTCACTCACATACACACACACACACACACACACTGTCACACACATATATATATGCTTGTAACTTAGAATGTAGATCAATAAAGCAATAAAGCGAAACATCTCGTCAAAGTTTTGTTGTTGTTTTGATTTTTTCACTTAATATTTTTATATATATATATATATATATATATATATATATATATATATATATATATATATATATATATAGTTTGCTTTGATAAAGCTTTTCTGTGTCCAATGTCTTTATTTGTGAACCTCAGAAACAAAACCAGTTAATGTTAACTTTGAGTAATGTTCATGTTCAAAAAAAAAAAAAAAAAAAAAAAAAAAAAATTAAAAAGTTAAATAAATTGTGCTGATTTATATAACTTTTTAAATTTTTTTTTTTTTTTTTGAACACGAACATTACTCAAAGTTAACATTAACTGGTTTTGTTTCTGAGGTTCACAAATAAAGACATTGGACACAGAAAAGCTTTATCAAAGCAAACTATTCTGCATTTCAAATGCACTAACTTTTCAGTCCTTCAGAGTAGGGGTACGGAGCTGGCTATTCACTGAGATTTTTCTTTCATGCTATATATATATATATATATATATATATATGTATATAGCAGAACAAAAAAAAAAATGAAAACTAACAAGAAAGAATGTAGACTATTCCCAATATTTCGGCTTTTGGCCTTGGACGCGGGACAGACAGTAGAACTTGCTTGTTGCTTTTATATATATATATAGAAAAAGATAACAGCCGCACAAGCCAAACTTCCCACTCCACACAACTCTGTAGGACTAAAAAGTTGTTGCATTTGAAATGCCGAATTGATGAAACTTTTCTGTATCTAATGTATGAATTTGTAAACTTCAGAAACAAGTTAACCAAATAATATAGAAAAAGATAACAGCCGCACAAGCCAAACTTCCCACTCCACACAACTCTGTAGGACTAAAAAGTTGTTGCATTTGAAATGCCGAATTGATGAAACTTTTCTGTATCTAATGTATGAATTTGTAAACTTCAGAAACAAGTTATCGTTGGTCTATAGGATTTATTTCTTAACTATATATATATATATATATATATAAAACTTATTTTAACTAAAAATACAAAGTCGGAAAACAACTCCCAACTAGCCTTGTTTATTTATTTTAAATATTTTCAAAATTTTCGCCTACACCCGTAGACTTTTTCTAGATGCACAAATATATATATATATATATATATATATATACACACTAAAACAGGAGGACAGGATGAAAAAAAAGCTTTGTTAGCTTATTCTTTAACCCTCAATAAAGATAATTTTGACTTGACTTGACGCACGCGCGCGCGCACACACTTACACACACACACCTACACCCACTAAAACATATTTTTTTAGCAAATTGGTAAGTTGTGCATCCAGAAGAAAAAAAAAAAATTTTTTGCTTAAATGTTTAATTTGTACTTATATTGCTTACTTTCTACATGTGTTCACTTTAACGCCGCCTCACATTATCCAACCTATTAGTTGGAAGAAAATACAGTCATGAACTTCATTCAATTAGTCGTGGCCATGTGCCGTCCCCACACTATCAGCAATCATTGGCTGTATTCCCACAACTGCCTGATAGTGAGTTTGAAGTAAATGGCGCAGTCGTCAATTCCTTCCGACCGTTTGGAAGTTTAATCTGACCAAAATTTACGTTTGTGATTTCCACTCACCTAGTGTAGAGTGGCACAGTGGTAAGGCGTTCGCCTCGTGTCAAGTAAACCCGAGTTCGAACCTGGGTACAGGGGATTTTTCCTCTCACTTTGCACTAGGCCTTACGGTCTGAATGTTTTTGTCTCAATCTCTTGGTTATTTGTCCGTTAACAAAATTAGTTAATCTGTCAAGAATAGATCGAAGAGACATTGGGTGGAAGGTGAGGCTATCGCCCAAAGAACTTAGTTTCTGAAGTTAAGCTGGATTGTCACTTTGAATCACACACACACACACAGAGGCACGCATGCATAACAAACAGGCGCATGTATGGGCTGTATGCATACACACATGCACACTCACATATACACACACATTCACAAATTTGTGCGTATGTATGTGTGCGTGTCTGTGTATGCATGTGCTGCACATGCATACACAGACACACACACATACATACGCACATATTTTGCAAATTCTATTCAAAAGTCTTCACAAAAAAATCAGTCTAAATTCAATTGAAAGGAAACCAAACCCAACAAAGGAAAGACAAAGCAAGTTCGAGTGGACAGTACTTTTATTCCTTCAAAATGGTGTCTTCAACAGCACGCTCAACGCTCAGTCAAATCATTATCGAACATAATTATGACATCACATAGACATAGTAATCACTGTAATTAGTGTAATGCATGACAAACGATTTAGGGTACTCGAGACTTAATATTATTTCCATCACCAGTTTAAAAATGAAGGACATACTCATAGATACACCAACAAGCAGCTATGTCACACTCAAACATGAAAACATTATCCTCACTTCTTAATTTATTTAACTTGGCTTTCTGGTAAGTAGAAATTCACAGTAAGAATCAAAAGGGCTTTAAGAAAACACCTCATGCGAACATGCGCACACACAGAGACGAACACGGATTTAAAAGGTACAGACAAACAGTCACTCACACACATACAAAGACAAGTGCAGGTACAAACATGCGCACATACACAGACGAACATGGATTTAAAAGGTACAGACAGTCACTCATATACAAAGACAAGTGCAGGTACAAACATGTACACAGTCATACACAGACGAACACGGATTTAAAAGGTACAGACAGTATACAAAGACAAGTGCAGTACAAACATGCGTGCACGGAGGAGGAACTTGTGTCAAGGTACAAACATGCGCACATACACAGACGAACACGGATAAAAAGGTACAGAGGAGTGCAGAGGAGGAACTTGAGTGTCAACCGTCTCTAATAAAAAGGTCTCCCCCGAAGATGGAGTGTGGCTGCCCACGTGGAGGGTAATCAAAAACGGTCACACCCGTAGCTGATGCGCTAGTACCATAGAGTTCAAGCGCTTCTGCTTTTGGGATGATCCCTGGAGTCTTTTAGCCAGGGTAAGCCAACAACAACAACCACCTAAGGTCAAGATTCTTTTTACGGTACTGTTTACATTGCTCCATACTAGTTCTCACAGGTTCCTTTCTGCTGGAAGGGTAGTTGGGTTTAGTTGCAAACACAGCAACGAATGGTAGCACCGATATTTTATATGATGCGGTGCGCCATCCATCAATAAAGACATTATTGACCTCATTTCTTCTTCTTTTTTCCTCTTCAATTGAGCCAATTAAGCATTGTCGTAAGCCGAGTACTTCGCGCTGAAAACTGGGGGCCGTTTCACAAGAGGGAACGCTCGTAGCCTTTCGCACAATTCGACAAAAACGGTCCTAAGAAACACCTTCGTTTGCCGATAGCTTAATAACGCCTTGTTAATAACGTTTCTTAGACCCCCTTTGGCGCAACAGTTATTCGCGCGAATAGCGACACCTAGAGAAACTCGCCCAAGAAATGACATCAACAGGGAAAAATACTCCCTGAGAGAGATAGCACACTTCCAGACCAGACCGGCTGATTTCAAAATGGCCCAAAGCGCTTGTAGACGATCTGCTGTTGGCTTTTTCTTTTTTTTGCAGCGGATAGATTTTTGTGGGGCGAAAAAATATTAACATTTCAGCGGAAATTTGCTGTTTGGCAGACAATTCTCATGTCTGTCTACCATAAAACTCCACCACCCCTCTCTCTCTCTCCCCTAACGTGAATTCAACACTTTTACACCCAAGCAAACAGAAGTACATACACATGCAACACATCATAAATGCATACACACATATGAATATCAAACGCTTAACTCTTCTACTACCAAGTATTACTTAGACTGTTTACCGTTGCGCACCAAGTAATTCTTGCCGCTGCACTGATTTTCGCACACACTCACTTTAAAAATTCATTAAAAAAATACTCGCTCGAATTATCACTAAATTTACCTGTGTCGATCTGCTGCTGCAAACCCAAGATCGTTTCAACACTTTCGATGCTCTTTTTGATTCGCCTAAGTTCAGATTCTGCCACTTTTTCCACAGTAAATGCTTCGTCGGCACTATCGCCATCCTGTAGAGGTTCACGCCAAAAGTTGTCAGTTTCCATCGTCGAAAACGCGACGAAAATCGATTGAAAATTACAAAATTTAGCCTACAAATGAAGATGGCGGAAGGTTGTGCTTTCCCTGAGTGAACAGTGCATGTCACGGAAGTAAAGGATGTGATGTCACTTGATATAAATAGCGCAAAGGGGGACACCGGGGTTTCCCTAGTATCTGGCGGTCAAACCCGCCCGTGGCTAGCAACGGTATACGGTAAACCGGGCGGGTTACGGTAGTAGAAGAGTTAATATCTGGTTTGTACTTCTTTTTTTTTAATTTATCAAAGCGGATATCAGAATGACAATTAAAAGTTGTACGTCCCCATACCATTTGCATAACACAAAAAGAGTGGTCACGATCAATAATAACAGAAATACAAGCTGCCATCATGCTGATGTAACAAAGCAGCAAAACGTGGTTTGGGAATAAAGCAGATGAGAGACAACATGAAGTTTGAAAAAGCGCACCACAAATCTACACCATTTAAAAAAAAAAGATTGTCCTAGATGTGATCAGTTCAAATGGACACACACAATAATCAGTTGGATATATCCCAATAGATATGATGATCTTGAAAGAAAAAAGAGAAAGAAAAGATAATAAAAACAAAGCACACCCTATCTAGTCTACTTATGGTACTAGTATTCGAAAGACAATCTTCCGGACTATTAACGAAATATATTACAGATGTGATGTGCCTGCACATGCATGCACGCGCAAGCGCACACAAGCACTCGCACGTTCGCGTTTCGTTGTCTTTCAGTCACCCCCCTCAAAAGTGTGTGTGTGTGTGAATCCTCTTTAGCAGATGATAATGTAAAGCATACAAAGCCACAACAAAATTGTGGTGTTATGACTTTATTGTTTTTTGAATTTTTGAATAAAACCATACATTTGTGCATACGTGTATGTGTGTATGCATGCATGTTTTAACTCTTCTAGCACCAAGGGCGAATGATGTCACTCTACACTCCCACCAAATGCAAAGGAATTCACTGCCAAGCACCCTGCCATGTGTTTGTCTGCTTTTGGAGCTGATATCACCGTTTCTTCCATTGAAGCAACGCATGCACACTCGAAAACAAATAGTTACCCCCCTCTTGTCGGTTGAGATGCAACGGCCAACCAAATATGTCAAAAAGTACATGGCGCTAGAAGTGTTAATGTGTTTGCATGTATGCATAGCATAGTGTGCATTCGGCCTGTGAATGTTTATGTACATATGAACGCATGCAAACATGCATATAAGGATGTAGATCTACATACGAGTGCTGAAAGTGAGAAACTATGCAAAAGTGTTTGCGTGTGCATGTATGCATCGAATCATTGCCAAGGAGTTAGAAAATGTTGTTATAAACGCCTATCTGAATATAATGTATATAATTTACATCTAGTTTTAATTTGAAAGTTTGAAGATCATGAAAATTACTTACTTTTATTTTTTTTAAATGTACGACTTTCACACAAAAACTTTGTTTCTTTCACTCGCTAGACAATCTCTGCATGCAAAATCCCTTCAGATTACGCTCATCAGATTCTTAATACATGATTATTAACCCTTTCACCGCCAAAGTCGCATTTTAGCACCACAGTGATGTAACACCTATGTTACTAAAAGGCATCAAATTGGGGTCTGTTATCCCAAACCCTATTGTCTTTGTTGTGGGACGTAAGGATAGACCTTATTTTGTATTATGTCACAGAAGAATCCCCAATACTGCAGATGGATTTTGTTCTCTACCCAGGTAATTTTAATGGTAATTTTTGGCTGAAATATGGCTGGCGGTGAAAGGGTTAATACAGGCTGGAATATTTTTAAGAGATACACATTTCTTTTAAAAGTTTAAAATGATGACAGAAAAATAATTTCCTCTCAATGAAACTTTTCTTCACTTTCTTACAAAGTAATGAAAAATTGTGATAATCATCACATTATTTTATTATCATAATAATACTAACTGCACTTGCTTCCCAAAACAGTTATCAAGAGCCTAAAGCATTTACCAAAAAAATACAAGATTAACAATGGTAACAGATTAAAAGTGTTCCTTCAGTCAATGAAGCAATCTCGCCTTTAATTATTCTACCAACATTTTGAAACACACACACACATACTATGCACACACACATACACACACTTGCTTGCAGTAACAGTAACACACACACACATACTTGCTTGCAGTAACACACACATACAAAAATAAAAATGCTAATAAACACTCAAACACTTCTTTTTTTTTAATTACGCACTGCCACTGTTATAAATGCCTCCTACAACAGATGCAGAAAATAATCATGTAAAGAAAAACAACACAAAGACCAATATTTCCAGATCAAACAAACAAACAAAAAACATTAATGCATGACATGTATAGAAAGCCCTGTGATTATCATCACCAAGAATGGGGTGTGGGTGGGGGGAGGGAGGGAGGGAGGAACTAACAGAGTAACAGTACCTTTACACACTACTGGGGGAGAAAGGTGGCACAGTGGTTAAGACGTTCGCCTGCCAAATGCAATGCGTGACTGCTGCATCGTGAGTGACCCGGGTTCGAATCCCGGCCTCGCCCTTTCTATCTAGTTTGACAGGAAAATCGAACTGAATGTCCAGTCCTTCGGATGGGGACTTAAAGCTAGTCTGACCCGCGCGCTTTACGTACACGTAAAAATCCCACGGCAGTTGAAAGTTGGTAAGAGAAGGGAGATATCCTGCTGCCTGGTATGGCCAAATCGATAAAAAAAAAAACCTTTTAAAAAATGGGTAGGTGCTGCTCTTCGGGGGAGAACAGCCCGATTTTCACAGAGATAAGTCTCTGTGACTAGAACATACCAAATACAATACCAAATACTAAATTGTCAGTTTGAGGCGCATCTTCTCGCGCATTGAAACTGTCCATTTCCAGGCCATTTCACAGAGCAAACCTGTCCATTTGGGGTAATTTGACACACAACTCAAATTCTTTACTTGAGACCATTTCAAAGAGCAGAACTGTCAAATTGGGGTAATTTGACACACAATTGAAACTGTCCAAACTTCCTGCCATTTCAAAGAGCAAAACTGTCAAATTTGGGGTAATTTGACACACAATTGAAACTGTCCATTTCCAGGCCATTTCAAAGAGTAAAACTGTCAAATTTGGGGTAATTTGACACACAATTGAAACTGTCCATTTTCAGGCCATTTCAAAGAGCAAAACTGTCAAATTTGGGGTAATTTGACACACAATTGAAACTGTCCATTTCCAGGCCATTTCAAAGAGCAAAACTGTCAAATTTGGGGTAATTTGACACACAATTGAAACTGTCCATTTTCAGGCCATTTCAAAGAGCAAAACTGTCAAATTTGGGGTAATTTGACACACAATTGAAACTGTCCATTTTCAGGCCATTTCAAAGAGCAAAACTGTCCAACATGCGCATGATTGAAAGTGTCCATCAGAAGCAATTTTACAAGCGTATGGGTACAAGCTATAACAGTCAATTTCAGGTAACTTAGTTACATGCACACAAAAAATGTCCATCTGAGGCGCTAGAAATGTTCACACACCTGTCAAATTAGGACATTTACCATACCAAGAGTACAAACAGCCATACACTAATACTCAATATGAATTGCTTGGAAATAATTAAAGAGAGTAATCTTAAGGTGTATGGGAGTGATCTTACCTAATTCAATCAGTCAAACAGGGGAAGTTACTCTACCATCAGAGATCCACTAAATAGGGATGATTACCATCTGTGGAAGAGGGGGTGCTATGATGTATATTTTTGACATCTGTAGTCACCCCTCTCTTAAAATGCATGATAGCAATCTGAAAGTGGTAACTGTCTGTCCGTTAACATGTGATTTATAATGGTGCCCATTATTGTGAAGAATTTTTGGTAAGGGGGACCCTACAGATGTCAAGACTGTATGATAGCAATTACCCCTCCAGATGGTAACAATCACCCTCCGAACATGCTGCGTTTGAGTAGATCTAGATCTAAACACACTCAGTTTGTGTTTCTCGCATCTGTTCTCTATCAAGACATCTGGGTCAGTCTCAATGTTTATTTCTTTGCGAGTTCTCGATGTTTTGCAAGTTAGATCAGTTTGCAGCCCCTCTTTCTATTTAAAATGTTTGCAAGTCGTTCACTCGCTCTTCAACGCCATTGTTGCTATGGTATTTGACCGAGTAAGTCGAGGTAAACAACTCTAATTTTCACAAAGTTCTCTCCCCTAGTTTTTCCCCCCCGAAAATGGTCTATTTTTAGGCAACTTCCAGCATTACTAAAACAGTCAAATTGGGGCTATTTCATCAAAATGGGGCTACATGTATTTCATTCACTTTGACTTACCACTGACCCTGTGAGCAAAAGCCAAAAATAATGAATCGGTTTGCATTTTCAAACAGGAGACCACATCTATACTATTACTATCCTTAAAAAAATATATAATCATTGGGAAAAGTCACTATTATTATGGCCGAAACAGTCACTATCAATATAATCATCAAAATCGGTCACAATAATTGTCAAAAATGCTGTCAGTATTAACAAACATATTATCATGTCGCTACCATCATGAAAGAAACCATACCTTCAAAAAATAAAAAATAAAACAATCAAAAATACAGTCACTGCAAATGCTATTACATACATGCATCAAACAGAATCATGGGTTTGGAAACTGGACACGCCTTCGTTAAAAATCGATAACATCAAAACAGACTCTATGCCACACAAACACCACTTCTATTTGGAGCTTTCAGTTTTATTTATAATTATATTTCTTGACATATGTATTACACACACGCACACAGTGACACACACATACTCTATTTGGAGCTTTTTGCTTTATAGTTCTTGATGTAAGCAGCACATACATACATTTTACATGCTCACACGTGCACACTCTACTTGGAGCTTTTCGCTTTATACTTCTGGACGTAGGCAGATACAAGCTTGCCCACTTTTTGTTCGTTAATCTGGCCACTCTTTGTCACCTGAAGATAAAAAAAATGAACAAATGTAAATAGTAAGTTGAAGACTTTCAAATTAAAGATACAACGGACAAACACAAAATAATAATATTAAACCTATACAAATTTTGCTTTAGATATCTGGAGATTTCTAAGTTACACAAGAGACTCGCGGGTTGAATACCCGCTTTAAAAATTTTTTTATTAAAAAGGATTAAATGCAAGCTTATGGACAAATGAATGAATGAATGAATGACGAAAGAATCCGTTTATCAAGCCAGCAAGTGCGCACAGGCAAGAAAGCAATCAGCCAATCGGAAACAAGCGATGACATCACGTTTCTTTGGTGACCACAGTGCATGTGAACCCAACATGGTGGCTGTCAGGAAAACATAGCAGCACTGACATTCCAAACTCTTTCCCGATAATAATAATAATAATACTGAACATTTATGGTGCCTTATCTTTAAAAAAAAAGCCCTAAGTGCTTACAATCCTGATATATAAAAACAAAGAAATAAATAAACGTCAAGTCTCACCAGTGGCACACATTTCTTCAGTATTTCTTTCTACTGGGTCTGAACAATCTGTCATGCACTGTGCATGATACATTCTCCAATGAACGAACAAACAAACGAACGAAAGAAAAACGTTGGCTCACTTTGGGCACATATTTCTTCAGAATCTCTTTGTACTGGGTCTGGTTGATCCGTTATGCGCTAAGGTACATTTTCCAACGAACAAACAAACAAACAAATGAACGAAAGAAAGAAAGAAAGGCTCACCTTTGGCACATATTTCTTCAGAATCTCTTTGTACTGGGCCTTGGTGATCTGTTATGCCCTAAGGTACATTTTCCAACGAACGAACAAACAAACAAAATGAACGAAAGAAAGAAAGAGCTCACCTTTGGCACACATTTCTTCAGAATTTCTTTGTACCGGGCCTTGGTGATCTGTTATGCGCCATAGTACATTTTCTAATGAACGAACGAAAAAATGTTGGCTCACTTTGAGCACATATTTCTTCAGTATACATCTCTTTGTACTGGGTCTAGGTGATCTGTTGCGCGCTACGGTACATTTTCCAACGAACGAACAAACAAACAAATTAACAAAAGAAAGAAAGAGTCACCTTTGGCACACAGTCATTTCTTCAGAATTTCTTTGTACTGGGCCTTGGTGATTTCTGTGAAGCGGACCATAGCTTTTCTCACTTCCTCAATTACTTGGTTCTGAAAACTCCTGCAACAAAATCACAAAAAGAAATTTGGGCACCTATTTCCCCAGTTCTGTATGCATATTCTTTGTACTGGGTCTGGTGATCTGTTATGCACTATAGTAATACTGTGTCCAATGATCACGAACGAACGAAACAAAAACGTTGGCTCACCTTGGACATACATATTTCTAAACTAGAATGGAGGTTTTTCTGTTTTAAACCTAAATGATCAGTTCAATGGCGCTATGGTGATTTTCTTTTTCACTCACACATGAACGTCCAAACAAATGAACTTGTGTAGTCATAGACTCAGAAAACACGTTGGCTTCCAGTCCTTGCCCCAGTTGCCCATATTTTATTCATAATTTCAAATTCGTTCATGATCTTGGTGATCTGTTATGCGCAGTGGAAGACACTTTAGGGCCAATAGCACAGTGAGAGTGAGACGAGGGGGCTCCAAAAACAAGTGCTCAACAAAACCGAACGAAAGAAATAAAAACGTTAGCTCATGTGTTGGACCCATATTTCTTCAGAATCTCTTTGAATGCCTTGGTGATCTGTTATGCGCTATAGTACATTTTCTAAAGAACGAACGAACGAACGAACGAACGAACGAAAGAAAGAAAAAACGTTGCTCACCTTGGACCCATATTTCTTCAGAATCTCTTTGAATGCCTTGGTGCGTGTTATGCGCTATAGTACATTTTCACAAAGACCGAACGAACGAACGAACACAAACAAAGAAAGAAAACACCTCTCACTTTCTCTGATTCTTCCACCTTGGACACCCATATCTCTTCTATTTCTTAGAATCTCAGTTTGTACTGGGCCTATTTGATCTGATCTGTTATGCACTATGGTACATTTTCCAACGAACGAACAAACAAACAAATTAACGAAAGAAAGAAACACTCACCTTTGGCACACATTTCTTCAGAATTTCTTTGTACTGGGGTTTGGTGATTTGCCGGCTGCTGAAGTACGGACGGATGGCTTTTCTCACTTCCTCAATTACTTGGTTCTGAAACTCCTGCAACAAAATCACAAAAAGAAATTTGAGTGCTTTTTATTTCCCCAGTTCTGTGGTAATTAATGGTCAATATTCTTCAAACACAAGCACAAACGTTCACACACATACACACTATTATAATCTATAGAGTTTTTAATAGTTCTGTGTTGATTGATCATTATTTTTTTTTTCACCCACACAAAAACATGCACACACACACAGACATACATATTTGTAAACTAGAATCTGGAGGTTTTTCTGTTTTAAAAATAAATGATCAGTTCAATGGTAAGTAATGGTGATTTTCTTTTTCACTCACACATGATGCGTCCATACAAACATACTTGTGTAGTCATAGACTCAGTCACACACACATATACGGCTTCCAGTCAACTTGCCCCAGTTGCCAACTATTATTATTATTATTATAAAAGTGCCCATAATTTCAAATTCGTTCATGATCAGCATCACAACGGAAACCCAGTGGAAGACACTTTGAAAGGGCCAATAGCACAGTGAGAGTGAGAGCTGAGGGGGCTCCAAAAACAAGTGCTCATAGTTTCAAAACCGTTGGCGTTAGACCACTATAACTATATATATATATATTATAGTAATGTGTATGTGTATGAACGTTTGTGCTTGTGTTTGAAGATCTAACATTTTATGCGTGTGACCGTAGTTAGCGTGTGTACATGATACGACTCAATTCATGGAAAACTAAATACTTGGATACTAACTGTCTTTGTAGTGATGTGTATCAATTCATGTGTGTGTGTGTGTGTGCGTATGTGTGTGTGAATGAGTCTCTGTGTGTGAGTGTGTGTGTGTGTGTGATGTACCAACATGCGTGCGTGTGCGTGTGCATAATTACTGTATTGGGAAGAAGTTCACAAAGAATTTCACACACAAATTCTCTACCCCACACATACTGATAGTGTCTAACACACACTATGTGAAAACACACACATTAGAGAGAAACACCTCTCACTTTCTCTGATTCTTCCTCCACAAACACACACAGGCATCTATCTCTCTCTCTCTATTTCCCTCTCTCTCAGCCGAGTCTCTCTCACACACACACACAAAGGCACCTCTTTCTCTCACAGACACAGGCATCTATCTCTCTCTCTCTATTTCCCTCTCTCTCAGCCGAGTCTCTCTCACCCACACCCACAAAGGCACCTTTTTCTCACAGACACACACAGAGGCACCCCCCCCCCCTCCCACACACACACACACCTCTCTCTCTTTTATAAAACATACACATGAGCCTCTCTCTTTTCTCTCTCTCACACACACACAGGCACCTCTCTCTCTCTCACACACACACACACACACACACAAAGAGGCACGTCTCTCTCTCTCTCTCATTCTCTTTTCCAATCTCAGGCCACTGTCAGCAGTTGCTAAACAGGTTAGCAAGGTTGAAACCATTCTGACCTGATTATTACAAGCAACCTGATTCTGCTGATACAAGTCTGCTACGCCTACTGCTACTTAACCGACAGAGCGAATTCAAATTTGAAATTGATCATTGCAGAATTATTATTTTTAATTCTCACTTTTAAGCATCATTTACGGTATTTCTACGATTCAGTCAACACAAGCACGGTAAAATAAGGATGTGTAGTGAAATATTTAATTATTTGGGATTTGTAACTAAACCAGCAGTGATGTCCCGAGGCCTCGGTCATAGGACATTGACCTATTAAAATTAAAAATGTCCTATTGTGTTCTCCCCTGTCAAGACAAATGTCTGATTACATTTTTAACTCTGGTACGCTTCGTCTTATTGATCTCTGCAGGAGCCAGGACATTGTCCTGTCGATTTCTCTGGTCTCAGGACAGTTTGTCCTATCACGTTTTGATCCTCGGTACATCACTGTGTTACATGTACCTTAATTTTGCTCACAAAAATTTCATGCAGAGCTGTCATTTTCCCCCCAAAGAGACAAGTGAAGTCTTTGATGATGATGAGATTAGCGTCCAATCGGTTAGAGACCCTTATGGACAGTAAGACGTCTTAGGCCACACCTCTTTATATCATCTTTAAGATCCCTAATGTTTTGAACAAAGAAAACAAAAGCATTGAAACACAGCCACACACACACACATACACATACACAGTCTTACTTTAGAACTCTCTTTGTTCTTCGAAGACTTATGCTCCCTCTTCTGCTCCTGTTCCGATTCTGGCTGCGCCTTCTCTCGCTCCAATTCTGGTTCCGGCTCCGACTCCGACTCATCCAGGTCCATAGCGTCCCCGTCCCCGTCCTCCCCGTAATTGGTGAGCCCGTTTTCCACCCTGCTAGGGGGGGGGACTTCCCCGGCGAGGGGGGGTTGCTGGACCAGCGAGGACTGCCCTGGCAAGAAACGAGTGGCTCCCGGCTCCTGCCCCACAGGGACGGGCGGGGACCCCGACGTGGGCGTGTTGGGGTTGGACCCTCGGCCGGTGACCATCAGCAGGCTCTTCCGGAGCATCTCCAGGTGCTGGATGCTCAGCAGGTTCAGGTTCTTGGGCAGCACCGGAGGAGGAGCGGGAGGGGGGACCTGGTTCGCTGCCGCGTTCCCCCCTGCTCCGACTGCTCCGAGTCCGACTAAGGGCCGGACTGGGGGTAGGGAAGGTGGTGGTGGTGGTGGTAGAGCTTGTTGTTGTTGTTGTTGATGATTTTGTTGTTGTTGTTGCTGCATTTGTTGTTGCTGTTGTTGTTGCAGCTCCGGTTGCTGAAGCAAGGGCCTAAAAAATGGTCGGAAGCCGCCGTGAAGAGGGAGAGACAAGGGAGGGCGGAACGAAGGGAGGGGCATGGGATGAGGCGCGGACGAGGGCACAGAGTAGGGGTCTAGGAAGGGAGCGGGAGGGGGCTGGCTAAACATGGACGGGCGGAAAGGTCCAGGGATGGGCCCGGGAGGGCGCAGCTGCGGGGGAAACTGGTTGGGAAAGAAGTTAGGGGCCGAGTCTGAAGCCCCTGCGTTATTCTGGTCCACTTGACTCCACTGCCCGAAAGGCTTTCTTTCCGGAGTATCCACGGTTTCTTTCCCCAGCGATTCAATGTTCGGCTCTCCTGAGCTCAAATTTGGTAGTCCCGCAGTCAAAGGGCTTTCTTTTTCTGGAGGCACAGTGTTAGAGTTTGCGGTGTCCCTGTCTCTGTTCCTGTCCACCCTATCACGACCCGGGCCTCTTCTGCCGCGGTTGGAATCCACAGTTCTCCACCCGGCTTTGGTGAAGCGGTCGTTTTCTTCTTCCTCCCACCGGCGCTTGGAATCTCTACGCGGCGACCGCGATCGCCATCGGTCTTCCCTCCCCCTGTCATAGCCTCGCCTGTCCTTGTCGCTGTCTCTGTCTCGATTACGGCCCCTGCGGTCTCTGTCGTCGTCACGATCACGGTAGCTGTCGCGCTCTTCTCGATCCCGATTCCGCCGGTCGCCTCTGTCTCTCCTGTCTCTGTCCTGATCTCGTCGCCTTCTGCTGTACCTGTCCGTATCGCTATCTGGAGAGTCCCTGTCTCGACTAGAGCGGTCTCTGTTGTCTCTTCGACTACTACGCTCCCGATCAGACCCGGATTTCTCTTCTTTTTTCGTATCCTCTTTGAAATCCAAGACATCAGTTTGTTTCTCTAGCACAGGGGGAGACGGGCTTCTGTCTTTTGATTGTAAAAGGAGCTGGTTACGATCAGAACCTGCGGTTTCAGCGAGAGAAGAGTCTTTGTTGAGAATGCTGTAAGGTTCTAAAGAGCTTGGGCTGTACGCTCTTCCGTCTGCCCCACAATCCTTGGGGGCCGCTTCACTCTGCAGCTTATCTTCTCCATTGTTGGTGTTCTGATCACGGAGCTGGCTGTCCTCTCCCTGGGAGTCAGACTTGGCACTGAACACCAGCTCAGCACCACCAGCTTTCTCCTCCTCCTGGTTCTCTGAGCCCATGCTGGACAGGAAACTGGACTGGCAGTCCTCGGCTTTCTTGTCTTCTGATCTTTCCTCCTCCTGCTTAACATCCATGGACGCATCTTTCGGCTCAACTTCAGAAACCTTTTGTTTGTCTCCCTCTTTCACAGTTTCTGCTGGCAAAGCGACCCCGAGTGTCGAGATCTGAGACAGTTGAGGGACGCTATCCCCGTTGTCCCATCGACTTTTGCGCAGCCTTTTCCTGGCTGGTTTCGGGGGTTCTTCTGTGGGTGTGGGCGTGAGTGATGGCCTGTCTTCTTCCAGCTTTCTTTTTCCAGGGGTCACATGTCCTGAGTTTTCAGCCGTAGTGGAGACACTCTCTTTCTCTGTTTCTGCTTGTGGAGGGGAGGACTGCTTCTTGTTCAGATCACTTCCAGGATAATTCTCTCCCTGCTCAGCTGTGGCATCCTCTTTCTTATTTTCAGCTGTTGCATCCTCCTCCTTATTTTCAGTTTCGCTCGCAGATGCGTTATCACCTATCTGATCTCTAGACTCATCCACGTCTGCATTCTCACTTTTCTCGTTTCCAATCTCATCCGTGCCTGCTTTGTGACTTTCAGACGGTGAACCACTTTCCCCCACGCCCCCACCGCCTAAATCATCACCACCACCATCCTCATCAGCTTCCATGGGTTCGTCGCCACCGGCAGAATCATCGCCACCACCTTGATCGGCATCACTTTGTTCATTCCCCGACCCCCCACTGCCAGAAGAAGACCCCTCCTGTTTACCTTGATCGGCATCACTTTGTTCATTCCCCGACCCCCCATTGCCAGAAGAAGACCCCTCCTGTTTGCCTTGATCGGCATCACTTTGTTCATTCCCCGACCCCCCACTGCCAGAAGAAGACCCCTCCTGTTTGCCTGGCTCGGCAGTATCGGAGGGACCGGCAGAGTCTGAAGCGTCCTGTTTGTTCTCAAGGTTGGAATCACGCCTGATTGGTGCAGGCAATCTCAGCGATTTGCTTTCGTCTGTGAGCGGTATGTCTGCGCTCAAGTCCTTGACGGGTTTGGTGGTCTCCAGGGAACCTGAACACAGAATAAACATTGTTCATGTTAATGTTGTTGTTGTTGACGCACCCTGACTAAAAGACTCCAAGGATCATCCCAACAGCCAAAGCACTTGAGCACTGTGGTCAGGGCTCCCAATCGTCCCGCAAAACAAGGGGTCCCAGTACAGAGAGTCCTAGAGGCGGGCTAGAGTGTCCCAGTGGCATAGCGAATGCTAAAAATAATTTTCTAGTGCATCCCTGGGACCCCCTGCACATTCTTTTAGAGGATCCTTTAGAATTTTAGTGCTTCATAGACCCCCAAATGGGGGTCCCTGGGAGCCCTGGTGGTACAAATGCATCAGCTAGGGATAAGGACATTACGTGTGTGACCGTTATTGATTACCCCGCCACATGCGCAGCCACAGTCTTTTGGAGACTGATAATATTATGCTAGGAGCTTGACATGGCTAAAGACAATCCCCACATAACTGTGCAGAGCATAACAACATTTTGATGTAGCCTTGGCGTTCTAGCCTATGTCAATTGGTTTGACATAGCCTTAAGTCAAGGTGGATGTTAATGACTTGCTAACAATGCTACAATTATGTTGACAGCCTGTGGAAAATCCACATACTGAGTGTAAATGAACTACAGATAATCGATATGCACACAAATACAGTGGAACATCCCTTATAGGACCCCCCTCCCCTATAAGACTCCTTCCCACTTAAGACCTACTTCTCCGAGACATTGCCCTTCTTTGTAACAGAGCTGATTCTAGGATTTTGAAAAAGGGGGGGGGGCATTCCCCCCCCCTATGACTGAAAAAAGGGGGGCAGGTCCCCCCCTAAGAATGAAAAAAGGGGGGATTGGTGGCAGGTCCACTGGATACAAGGGAAAACGGCCATGACAATTGTTAATTGAAAGCATTCATACATACAAATTAAAGACAGTGTGTGTTCGTTGGGTAGTTGCTGCAGCCCGTGGGTGATGTAAATGCGTTCTTTTTCTTGCACTGCATTCCGCCACTCTCCATCTTGGACAGCCATGGCCACTTCTTCAGCCAGTCGTCTTGGAACCGGTGTTCCCTTGCAATGGCGCGGTTATCGGGCTGCTTCTCCGAGTTTTTGGATGTAGTCGCCGCTTCTTCAAGCTCTTCTCCACACTCTGACTCATCATGTGGCACAGACTGCTTTTTTTTCACTTTGCCTCCGCAAAAGTCAAAATCAAGGAGCGTGGCTACGCGCTTCATTTTGGAAGAAATCCAATATGGTGGCTTAAACTCTCGCAAGTTCTCGTCGGTATTCAAGATGAATGAGATGAACGCAATTGATTGGTTGATCAGTTTGTGTAGCCTAGACAACAGGTTTTGCAGACGACGAACGCCATGCCCGCAGCGATCGGTGAAAATAGCGGGCAGTTCTGCAAATGTGCGGGAGTCAGCCCGCATTAAGACTCGATTATCACGGGAAGGAACAGATTTTCGGGGGATTGTACCAATCCCGCGCTCTAGAATCAGCTCTGTGTAAGTGTTAAAATTACCTCCCTTATACAACTCCCTCCCACTTAATACCTTATTTTGGATGATTTTTCGAGGTCTTAACCCTTTCGCCGCCAGCCATTTTTCAGGCAAAAAATACCATTAAACTTACTCGGGTAGAGAAAACATTTTATCAGCTATATCGTGATTTCCTCTGTGACATGCATAACATTAGGCCTATCATTACCTCCCAAAGTTACGAAAATAGGGTCTTCAGATAACAGGCCCTGATTTGATGCTTTTAGTGACATGGGTGTCAAACCATTGCGGTGCAAAAATGCGACATTGGAGGTGAAAGGGTTAAAAGGGAGGTTCCACTGTAGTGTGCAGAGTTGTATACTACTGTAGTGGTACCATAGCCGATGGTTTTACCGAGGCGTGGTTACCGCTACACATATCTGTATTAAAAAAAAATCGGGACTTTGCTGGTGCTGCACTGCCTCTGGGCATTGTCCCCACCATCTTTGTATTTACAAATGTCCCATATGTGTCTGTGACCGAGAGGACGTAAAACACCATTTTTCATAGTGTGCAGAGGATGGACAGTACCAGTACATGAGGCTTTTGGCAAATTATGCATCAAGGTGATTCCTAACAAAAGCATCGTTGCTTTGACTGTACACGTACACACACACAAAGATCAGATAATGAATGCATGTACATGCGTGCGCACACTCAATCACACACAGAGTTCACATAGGCCCACATACAAACATACACACAGTACGCTGAGTTAAAATACACACATACACACACTTACGTTGTGTTAGTGTGTATTGTTTGTTTGTGTGAACGTAAAGCTCGCACTTTACGTTCAGTTTCTGACCCTCTTTCTATCCAGATCCCTAGGTATAAGCTTTCAACTGTTGGTCGGCGCTCTTTTGCTGTCTCAGGACCGACCTCCTGGAACAAACTTCCTCTTTCCTTCCGTCAGCGACCCACCCTCTCTGCTTTCAAAGCTAACCTCAACACCCACCTATTCCCCCGTCATTAAAGCTCCGCTCCCTTTCTCTTCCTTCCCCTGAGGTCTGTTTCTGCTGTATTCCATTTATGTCCTATGTGTGTGTTCGCTTTGTATTGCACCTGTAACTTTTTGATTCCTTTCAAATGCGTTATGAATGCTAACATGTGTGTAAACAATCGCTTTGATTTGATTTCTATCAAGATTCAGCACTGTATACTGTATGTTGTTGTAATTATTGGTGCGCATGCGTGCACGCACACACACACACAAACACATGCACACGATCACACACGTGATTAATACAAGCAAACCAAGTTTTTTTTAAAAACAACCACACACAAACACTCAAACACACAACACGAACAAACACTCAAACACACAACACGAACCAAACTCTGTTCACGGATATCAATCAACCACCACTATTTCACGCTGACAAAAGAAATCCAACATATTGAAACACTTTTGCATAAATAATTCCCCCTCCTTCTGGAAGTTCTGTGCTTGTAACTTCTTATAATCTGTCACTCTCTTTGACTCTGCCTTTTCCCTTTGCTTACTGTCATCTATCTTTCTGCCTTTCCAGTCCATTCTCCTGCCTTTTTTTCAAGAAACACTTTCAAAACGATTTCCTCCAGCCCAAGTCGGACATGCTGGGCCTAACTATTTCTTACTTAGGCGCATAACGGCAGCATGATGCATCTGTGCTCATAATTGACAGGAAACTGAGCGATCGATGAAGAAAACAAAGAAGAAACACGACCCAACTGACCGTCACGCTTGATGACGATGTCGCTGCTCTTCATGTGCAGTTTGGTCTGGTCCAAGATCAGGTTCATGATGTCGAAGGAGGAAGACGAAGTGGAAGGCTCTATCCACGAGGCAGGGATTGGCCTGAAAACGTCACACACACAAACATTTACATACGGTCGAACCTCCCTATCAACCTTTAACATACTGCAGGCGTGCTGTGTCGCCGAGTAGATACTCTCCCCTGCATCTGCTGGCGCCCTGTGTCGCCGAGTAGATACTCTCCCCTGCATCTGCAGGTGCCGTGTGTCGCCCAGAGAGGGGTACTCAGAACCAACGCTTCGAGAACGTTATTTCGGTTACTAAAAATGGAAACAACCTTACTTTCGTTTCAGAACGAGGCTCAGTCAACATCCGGTTTTTTTCAGTTAGCCACGGAATTGCCTTTGTAACAGTTTACTTAACTTTTCAGTTTTATTCATGTGTATTGTGTAGAAGTAAAAAGAGAGAGAGAGAACAGTTTATGATGTGTTTTGTGTAGAAGCTGAAAGAGAGAAACGAGCGACCCTCCAAGAGAGAGAGGCGAGAGAGACGGGAAGAGAGAGAGAGAGAGATAGACTCTCACAGAGAGAGAGAGAGAGAGAGAGAGAGCAGTGGCATGTGTTATGTGTAGAAGTAAAGAGAGAAAGAACAGTGTGTCATGTGTAGAAGTAAAGAGAGAGAGAACAGTATGTGTCATGTGTTTTGTGTAGAAGTAGAGAGAGAGAGAACAGTGTAAAGCTCCGCTCTCTTTCTCTTAAAGGTCTGTTTCTGCTGTATTCCAACAATTGTTTTGTGTAGAAGTAAAGAGAGAGAGAACAGTCAGTACCGCATGTGTTTTGTGTAGAAGTAACAGAGAGAGAGAGAGAGAGAGAGAGAGAGAGAGAGAGAGAGAGAGCAAACAGTGTGTTATGTGTTTTGTGTAGAAGTAAGAGAGAGAACAGTGTATGACAAAAAAAAAATTGTTTTGTATAAATAATTCCCCCTCCTTCTGGAAGTTCTGGCTTGAAGTATAAAAGAGAGAGAGAGAACAGTGTGTCCATGCGTTTTGGGTAGAAGTAAAGAGAGAGAGAACAGTGTGCATCTGCGCTTATGCGTTTTGAGGTAGAAGAAAACAAAAAGAGAGAGAGAACAGTGTGCTCTTCATGTGCAGTTTTGGGTAGAAGTCGAAGGAAAGAGAGAGAGAACAGTCACACACACAAACATTTACGTACGGTCGTTTTGTGTAGAAGTAAAGAGAGAGAACAGTGTGTCGCCATGTGTTTTGTGTAGAAGTCAGAAAAGAGAGAGAACAGTGTTATCAGTCAACATCCGGTTTTGTGTATAAGTAAAGAGAGAGAGAACAGTGTGTTATGCGTTTTGTGTAGAAGTAAAAAGAGAGAGAGAGAACAGTGTGTTATGCATTTTGTGTAGAAGCAAAGAGAGAGAGAACAGTGTGTTATGCGTTTTGTGTAGAAGTAAAGAGAGAGAGAACAAGAGTGTATTATGCGTTTTGTGTTAAGTAAAGTAAAGAGAGAGAGAACAGTGTGTCATGTGTTTTGTGTAGAAGTAAAGAGAGAGAGAACAGTGTGTCATGTGTTTTGTGTAGAAGTAAAGAGAGAGAGAACAGTGTGTTATGCGTTTTGTGTAGAAGTAAAGAGAGAGAGAACAGTGTGTTATGTGTTTTGTGTAGAAGTAGAAGAGAGAGAGAGAACAGTGTATCATGTGTTTTGTGTAGAAGTAAAGAGAGAGAGAACAGTGTGTCATGTGTTTTGTGTAGAAGTAAAGAGAGAGAACAGTGTATTCATGTGTTTTGTGTAGAAGTAAAGAGAGAGAGAACAGTGTATCATGTGTTTTGTGTAGAAGTAAAGAGAGAGAACAGTGTGTCATGCGTTTTGTGTAGAAGTAAAGAGAGAGAGAACAGTGTGTCATGTGTTTTGTGTAGAAGTAAAGAGAGAGAGAACAGTGTGTTATGCGTTTTGTGTAGAAGTAAAGAGAGAGAGAACAGTGTGTCATGCGTTTTGTGTAGAAGTAAAGAGAGAGAACAGTGTGTCATGCGTTTTGTGTAGAAGTAAAGAGAGAGAGATAACAGTGTATCATGTGTTTTGTGCAAGAAGAAGAGAGAGAGAGAGAGAGTGTTTTGAGAGAGAGAGAGAGAGAGAGAACAGTGAAGAATAAAAAACAAAGAAAAAACCTGCTGTACCTTTCTGAAAAACTTAGAAATAAAAAGGTTGTTGGAAAGGGTACCTGAAGAGGGGAGAGCACCCTTTGAATCATAGAATCTTCATGGAGTGTGGTGATGGCAATATTTGTAGTACAGGTGAGCGCAGTTCAGTTCATTTAGCAGTGGGAGAGTAAAAGAAAGTGAACATAGTTCAGTAGATAAGAGTGGTAGTTTAAAGACATTGCTGAGTGAGCGGTTGAAGAGAAAGCACTGCATGGAAGAGGGGGTTGCACATGCACAGTAGACAAAACAAGAAATAGTGATGGTAAATTGTTTCTTAACAGATCTAATACTAACACCCGCAAAAACTTTTTTACTAACCGTGTTGTTCATATGTGGAATGATCTACCAATTAACATAAAGAATGCACCTAGCATTAATGAATTCAAAAATCTTTTGGACGAAAACCCAAATTTTATAACAAAATTTAAATGTTTTGATGAATAAAAAAAAAAAATATATATAATATATATAAAAAAGCCATTCTCTTAAAGATTTATCTTTTTATTAGTTTTTGATTTAAGAGACGCAAACCACTAAATAAATTCTGACAAGTCAAATTCATCGAGAAGGGGCGTAATAAGGGCCGAGAGGCCTATGCATAGCCCTACATCACCTACCTACCTACCTACCTTGAGGGAAATATTGAATTGAATTGAATTTGATAGTCACCCCCAAAAAGGTCTCAACAGGGAAAGGGGTCTTGATAGGGAGTTGGACACTCAGTAGTCCAGATATGAAGGGGAAAAGCATTGGTGATTTTTTTTTTTAAATTTCGGGGGTGGGGTGGGTGGGGTGTCGCATCTTAGAGGGAGTCTGTTGCGGGGGGGGGGGGGTTACATCTTAGAGGGAGTCTTAACTGTAATACCAAAATAAATCAGTCTAAGATTAGGAGCTTTATTCATGGGCTGACACAGTGCCAAAGTTCAAAACTGAATCTACAAGCTGTCTTCTGTGATTCACAGATACAAATGTATATATATATACACTGCAATTAAGTATGTACAATGTCTCGGTGCATTAGTGCCCCAAACTTTAACTTAGACCCTATTTATGCATGAAGACTCAACGATGTTTTAAACACACCGATTGAAAGTGAAAGCAGGCATACAGATAGAAATAAACATAAAAATATTTCAAATATTCCATCCTCCTCCAAACACACACATGAACTTAAAAATTTATTTTTTAAAATCCCATCCTCAACAAAACAAACACACGCAAAATTTGACAAATAAACAATTGGACACGCATGCCTATTATGAATAACAAGCCATTCATTTAACTAGGAATACTGAATGCCGACAATATACAGAAAAGTTCACAATGCTTTCCATGGCGCTACTGTCGCTATACACAAACACCTACTTTTTTGTCGACTGTCGCGACGCGTCAAAGCGGCGAGGCAGCACCACGGTACTGGCATCTCTGGCCACTGGGAGCATGCGTGGAGAGTCTTGGTCCTCCCCGACACTGCAACAGATGTACTTTATCATAAACCTATAATCATTTACCCCAACTATTATCTGACTATAAGGCACCCCCAAAATTTTACACAAAATTCAGATTTTATTATTATACTTTCTTGCTATATTACAAGGCGCAGGGGCCTCAGTCTGGGAAAAAAAGCATTGCTTTATAGTCCAGAAAATATGGTACACACTAAAATATCCAATACATATTAATAAAATTCATTCTGTGTGTGTGTGTGTGTGTGTGTGTGTGTACATGTGTGTGTGTGTGTGTGTGTGTGTGTGTGTGTGTGTGTGTGTGTGTGTGCGTGTCAAGTCAAGTCAAAATTTTATTTCCAGATGGGAACATTGTATAAGCAAAAAACATGCTTTTTTTTTTCAACAAGCCATCCATAAAAAATGTAAAGAAAAAATAAAGAACTAAACATTCCAAAGTAGCGAACAAGAAAAGGTACAAGTAAACAATTAATTAAAGAAACAAGTAAAACAGGAAAAAGGATGGGGTGCGAATAGCATATTATGTACAATATATACATCAATGTATGTGTGTGTGTGTGTGTGTGTGTGTGTGTCTCTCTCTCTGTGTGTGTGTGTGTCTGTGTGAGTGTGTGTGTCAGTGTGTGTGTGTGTCTCTCTCTGTGTGTGTCTGTGCAACCTGACAAAATGAGGGATGTGGGCTGCGAGTTGGGACTCGAGATGAACAGCATAAGACCAACGCCAATGTACGGCCCAGAAGATGGGACAGCAACAGAAAAATAATAAACATACCATATTTTTCAGACTATAACTTGCATACGGCATACCTTATTATAATGCGCACCCGCTAAATTCTACACAAACTTCAGATTTTGCTATATTTCTTACTATTTTATTAGTCACATTATAAGGCGCAGGGGTCTCAAAAAAATCACCGCCTTACAGCAAAAACAACAACAAAAATGGTAAATAAATCCTATGGCAGATACTTACTCCTGAAAAGCGATGAGCTCGTCGCGGTCTCCCAGGATGGAGAGAGGGGCAGAGGGCAGGTCGTGCCTCCTCCCCTCCCCTCCCCTGCCCGTCACCTTCCGCTGCATGGGGATGGTACGACCTGCGGGGGGCTTGGACAGGCCCAGTTTGTCGGCGATTCGACCCTTGATGGTGCGGCTTATCGGGGCTGAGAACGCTTGACTCTGTGGAGAAGAGAAAGTATCAAACATTCTGTGTGAAGTTTAAGCCGTCGTCTTCTTCTTCTGCGTTTCCAGGCCATATGGCCATAATGGGTGAAATACGTATGCGTCCGGATTTTAGTTTTCACCAGTCTCCCCGCTGCATCAGCCAACACATTCCAATATTTTAGTCTTGGTTAGCACTTGACTGATTGCAATAAATCTCCTGCGGTCAGCTAAGGTCGAAGGGAGAGCACCCATGACGCCCTAAACTTTCATAAAAGCAAAGTGAAGTAATCTATCAAAGGACTTCAGATAGTTACGGTTGCCCTTGCCACTATGTGGCGCCGCACTGCAATAGGCTTCTGCATCTGATTATCTCGTCAGCCTGTCTCCGTTCACCGTCTTGAACAGTCACTACCGGTGTAGCTCTCTTCAACTTAGCTTCAAGGGCGTGGCTCTTAGACTTGCTAACCTGACTAAAATACACATTTTACAAAAAAAAATTCGTGAGTTTTGGAGAAGCTCAAAGGAAGAAGGTGGGTTTTTTCTTAGCTTCAAGGGCGTAGTTCTTAGGTGTGCTAACCTGACTAAAACACACATTTTACAAAGAATTTTGGGGGGTGAGCTTTGGAGAAGCTCAAAGGAGGAAGGTGATTTTTTTCTTAGCTTCAAGTGTGTGGTTCTTAGGCGTGCTAACCTGGCTAAAATACACATTTTACAAAGAAAATTGTTTTGTGAGTTTTAGAGAAGCTCAAGGGAAGAAGTTTTTTGTTTTTTTCTTTCTAAGACAGGAGAGTGAGCCAATAAGGCAGAAAAACAGTAGACAGTATTTAAGAAAAGGAAAAGGCAGAGTCAAAGAGTGATAGATTAGAGGAAGTTGCGAGCACAGAATTTCCAGAAGGTGGAGAAACTATTTATACTGAAAGATCCTCCAGCATCCCCAAGGGGCGAGACTCGCGGAGGGGGTGGTGTCGTCCAGCTCCCCGTATGGAGGCACGAGGCATCCACCCACTGCCCCCCCTGCTTTGTGCTCTTTAGAGAAAAGCTTGTACGCTCATTTAAAAGACAACCGTTTTCCAATAAATTTAGAGGATAACAAATACATGTACAAAAAAACTGGACTACAAGGCGCACCTGTATATAAGCCGCATCCCTTAAATTGACAAAATATCGGGTATTTATTCACATATAAGCCGCATCAGATTATAAGCCACAGAGAAAATGATATTCACAAAAAGGTGTTAAAGTAAAAGCAGTAGATTTTGCTTGCCTTATTACAGATAATGAACATGTGCACATTCACATGAGTATGTGATACTCTTAAACACTTTAAACATGGGATTTGAATCAATTAATTGTCAAAACCAATTTTGAGAGCTCAAAATAGACTGGAGAATATGGCTGGAAACAAATTTAATTACACTGATAAATATAGAATTGAAAAAAATCCACAGATAAGCCGCATCAGTATATAAGCCGCATTTGTCCAAGGTGAGGAAAAAAGTCACACAAAAAAAAAAAAAAAAATTTTTTTTTTAGCTATCATCGTGTACTAAAATGTGGCGGTACCATAGCCGATGAGGTTTAACCGAGGCGTGGTTACCGCTACACCTATCTGTATTGTTAAAAAATCGGGACTTTACTGGAGTTGCACTGCCTCCAGTATTGTTCCCACCATCTTTGTATTTACAAATGTCCCATTTGAGTCTGTTCCAGACCGAGAGGACGTAAAGCACCATTTTTCTTCGTGAGGAAAAAAGTAGCGGGCTTATAAGTTATATTCCGCATTTTACGGTACTTACCGTAGCACTAAACCGAGAACTCCTGGGACCTGCAGTAGTGACAGAACGTCGAGACTTTGTTGTGGTTTTCCTCTTCCTTTTCCTCGTCTTCCTCTTCCTGCCCTTCCTTGCAGTCGTTTTCTTCGTCGTGGTGGTCTTCCTTTTCCTCTTCGTCGTCGTTTTCCTCTTCTTCGTTGTGGTCTTTCTTCGTCTGGTCGTCCTTTTGCGCTTTTTGGGTGAAGCCTTTTTCCTGGTGGCGGTCTTTCTGCGGGTGGTGCTGCGGGTGGTGCTGCGAGTTGCTGAGGACGATCGAGCGCGGGAGGTTGAAGCAGTACCCGAAGCGGGACTGGTGAGATCTGCAGGCATGTCATCCTCCTCCTGCAAAAGTCGGCCAAATAATGTGAAAAAGGTACAGCATTTTAATGAGTATAAAGCGCAGACCTGTTTACTCTACTCTTTTCGAGTAGTATTCTATTCAATTTGGATGTCTACTACTCTTCAAAATTGAAAATAATGTTCTATAATTTTTGTATTGCTTCTCATTTTCGGTGAACATTGTTTGATGGCTTAATGAATAAAACTACACATTTTGCACCAAAACTACTCATTTCAGCTATCCGGACTACTCAAGACTTGTGTAGGGGGTAAACAGGTCTGTAAAGCGCATCCTATCAAATCTTCCAGGTCTGTAAAGCACATCCTATCAAATCTTACAGGTCTGTAAAGCGCATCCGATCAAATCTTACAGGTCTGTAAAGCGCATCCGATCAAATCTTACAGGTCTGTAAAGCGCATCCTATCAAATCTTACAGGTCTGTAAAGCGCATCCTATCAAATCTTACAGGTCTGTAAAGCGCATCCTATAAAATCTTACAGGTCTGTAAAGCGCATCCTATCAAATCTTACAGGTCTGTAAAGCGCATCCTATCAAATCTTACAGGTCTGTAAAGCGCATCCTATCAAATCTTACAGGTCTGTAAAGCATCCTATAAAATCTTACAGGTCTGTAAAGCGCATCCTATCAAATCTTACAGGTCTGTAAAGCGCATTTGATCAAATCTTACAGGTCTGTAAAGCGCATCCGATCAAATCTTACACTAAATTTTGATTTTGTTATTTTGGCTTCTTACTGTACAGGGAGTTTGTCTTCTTTTTATTCGTTGATCGCTCAGTTTCCTGTCATATGAGCGCTGATGCGTCATGCTGCCATTGTGCGCCTACTAAATAGGCCCAGCATGTCCGTCTTCGGCTGGAGAAAATCTTCGTAACGGGCCTGCTACATGTCAACTGATATTGTACGACTGTACGATACGATCACGTGGTCTCGAAGAACAAATTTGATTCACGCTTCGAGACCATGTGATCGAATCGTATCGTACAGTCGTATGATATTAGTTGATGTGTAGCAAACCCTTAAAGATTATATACATACAATGGTAAACGTTTTCAGATTCACTTAGCTTTGATCACGTCGTTTAGATGAACATAAAAGTAAATGCCATAAAGGCAGTGAAGGGGCAAATTTTCTGGATTTTTATTTTGTTTTTAAAAAAAAAAAAAAAAATCAGAAATTGAAAAAAATCGTCTGCTAAAGCGAGACTTTGAAGTGGAAGTGGCACAGAACTTGAATGTCAAGGAAGTAGACTCGATTGATGCCAATGTCAATGCGCTCATGTTGGGCGCATGAACTGAACGCACGTGTGTCAAACTGTACCTTTCATTGATTTCCTCAGCAAGACTCTATATACTTAAGAACGGCTGCAAAACTCAAAAGACTTAACTCCAACAATCACAGAAAGTCTAAGAACAAACAAGAGCGACATCGAACCCCAATCAGTTTTAGAACTAATTCTTGTGTTGACGTCACAGTTCTTTCCTTCTGTGTCATATGTACTGTGCGTCATATGTCTCAACCACACCTCGAATTGGCATTCGCAGACCTGCCGGGTAACCCCCCCACAGACCAATGAGGAATTTTTGAAGCAGAAATGAGGAATTTGAGGAAGCAAAGAGGAATTTTAACGTGGGACCTTACCTTTTGCAAACGAACACCATTCAAAGCACTGCATTCTCCTTCTTGTAAACAAACAAACACTTGTAGCACACTACAGTACACTTACAGCACATTTACTGGTGATTTCAGAGAATAGTACACCCCAAAATACTCATTTCACAACAAAACTACCTATTTCAGCCCTCCACACTACTAAAAAATTGTGTCTGTGGTCTTTGTTCATCCACTTGCATATTCTTTTGTGATGGCAGAGTCCGGAAACATTCGCCTGAACAAAGGGCCAACATGATCGGCCGCACTCATTGCAATATTGTGTTCAACCAAAAACCCAGCAAAAAAAGTTTCTGCTCGAATCACTTCATTCTCATCCTTGTTTTCCTCAGTTTCCTTTGGCTTGAAAAAGTCTTTTAACGTCGATGAACACTCCTGTAAATTTGAAGCGCTGACGTGCTTTTGAGATTCTACGTGCCGTGTGACATCTCCAATGCCTCCATGCGAAACAGTGAAGTCCGAAAAGCACACAGTACATCGTGCGTAATGTACTCCTTTGCTGGAGCTCCGTATGGTCGGATATTTTTCCGTGTACGTCTTTCGAAATTTCTGTTCAGTTCTTTTATGTTTTTTATCACCCAACTCACCACTATCTGCTTTTCGCTTCGACATCCTGCTTGGCTTGTTCGCGCGCAGAGTAAGAACGGAAGTATGTTTGACCGGAAATGCATCGATGGTTGAAAATTCGGTTATACGCACGGAGCTGTGCTGCTATGTATCTTAGACGTTCGCGCACGGCGCATTCGTTTTTTTGTTGTTGACATTTTTTAATGCGGAATTTTATGGAAATAAGCGGAAGGGCGGAAGAATTCTCATTTAAGCGAAAGAAATTCCGCATTTTGCGGAAGAGTTGGCAGGTCTGCATTCGATGAAAGAGATGACATCAAAAGCCGTACTTCAAATAAAAAATTATTTCAACTGCTGCTTCAGGTGACATGGAGACGAAAAAGACTTAGCAAAAAAAGGTAAGAGAACTGTATTCTTCAAACTACAGTGGTCAACAAAAGCGTATTTTTCGCTGAGAGCTGATTTTTCAGCAAACATACCCTGAATAAACCCTTTAAGAGTTTCCAGAACAAAGGCAGGAGAATGGACCAGTAAGGCAGAAAGGTAGTAGATAACAGTAGCACAGGGGTTTCATGTTGAGAACAAAATATCGCATTAATGAGTTTATATTCTGTAAAATATGGCACAAGCAATACACATATTCTTAACCCTTTCATCACCACTGTCGCCTCTTGGCACCACAATCATTTAACACCCATGTCACTAAAAATGCATTGAATGAGGGTCTGTTAACCAATTATCCTAAGTTCTTAATTTTGGGAGGCAAGGATAGGTCCTATTGTATGCATGACACAGAGGAATCCTCAGTGTTGCAGACAAAATCTTTTCTCTACCTAGGTAAGTTTTGTGGAAGTTTTGGCTGAAAAATGGCTGGCGTTGAAAGGGTTAATGGCTATTTCTGTGTTGTAAAAGAATATTTTAAGAGAGGAAACACTTCTTGTTCTGTGCATGAGAGGAGCATCTGCATTCTTGAAAAAACATATAGTGATGTACAGCATTTTTTTTTAATAAACCTGTACATCCTCATATTTTTCCATTTCATGTTCATGCAAAGCAAGCACCATAATGTTACAAACGTCAGACCCTTAATGGCTATTTCTGTTTTACAATTCCATGTTTTCATTTACGATACATTATGCGTAATAAGCTGCCTGTAAACGAAACAATAAAAATTCGTTTGTCTGCTTGCTAAATACTAGAGCGTTAAGACGCTATATCACCAGCCGCATGGCACATTTTCACATCCAAATTCGCATTTTCTGCTACAGCGACCTTGACCTTTGATCAATGACCTTCATTTTTGAACTTGGCCTAGATATCCTAACTACCTGTGCACGTTAAAAATGTGAGCCTCCTAGGTCCCTCCTTTAACCCTTCCACCGCCAACGTCGCATTTTGGCACCACAATGATTTAACACCCATGTCACTAAAAGGCATCAAATCAGGGTCTGTTATCCAAAGACCCTATTCTCTTAATTTTGGGAGGTAAGGATAGGCCTTACTTTAAATATGTCACAGAGGAATCCCCAATATTAGACAGATTTTTGTCTCTACCCAAGTTTTAATGGAATTTTTTTGCTGAAAAACTGCTGGCGGTGAAAGGGTTAAAACAATCATATTAGCTCTTCTAGCGCCATGTATTTTTTGACGTTCTTGAATCTTGGTCGTCGGTTGCATCTCAATCGACAAGAGGGGAGCAACTTTTTTTTTTTTGGAGTGCGCATGCATTGCTTTACGGCAGAAACAGTGACAAAAGATCTAAAAACAGACAAACACATGGCAGGGTGCTTGGCAGTAAATGTCTTTGCATTTGGTGGGAGTGTAGAGTGATGTATTGGGCGAATACATTCGCCCATGGTGTATTCGCCCATGGTGCTAGAAGAGAGAGAGAGAGAGAGAGAGAGAGAGAGAGAGAGACAGACAGACAGAGAAGAGAGAGAATGCACATGCAAATGCGAATTTGATTCAAATAAGCCAAGACCCCTTATGAAGGGGAAGTGAACAAACATAGATCAACAGCCATTGTTAACTCATAGCAATTCATCAGAGAACAAAATTGGAATAAATCTTCTTCTTCTTCTTTGATCGCTCAGACAGTTCCTGTCAATTATGAGCGCAGATGCGTCCTGCTGCCGTTATGCGCCTAACTAATAAATAGGCCCAGGAAGTCCGACTTCGGCTGGAGGAGGAAATCTTTTTGAAAGTGTTTCGTGAAAAAAGGCAGGAGAATGGACCGGTAAGGCAGAAAGATAGTAGATGACAGTAAGCAAAGGGAAAAGGCAGAGTCAAAGAGAGTGACAGATTAGAGGAAGCTACAAGCACAGAACTTCCAGAAGGTGGGGAACTATTTATACAAAAGACGCCCCGGTATCCCCACGGGGGGGGGGGGGGGGATAAGTCTCATCATCAACAATCCACACGCCGCTTACCTCGTCAGAAGACTGCAGCTCCAGGGGCCGTCGTCGCTGCAAGCGGTTGATCTGGATGCGCTGCCGCACGCGCTCAGTGGCCCGCGTCCTGGGAATGTGTCGCCGCGGCAACACAAACTCTTCCGACGCTTCGTCTTCTACCTCTTCTTCGGCAGAGTCTGAAATATAAATGTAAGAAAGATGGACATCTTCCTCCGCCGGTCCTGAAACATAACGGTAAAGGCAGACTGATGCGTTAGTGAATGTTTCTTGTGGAAAGTTCAATTATTTGTACAGCCAAATTTACATTTTAACCAACAAAAATTGTATTATAATAGTTACGGATCATAACGATGCATTTCATTTGGATATGTTCAACTTCAAACTTTTCCAATCCACATTGTGTGGGCAGTGAGATGGAGAAATGGATCAATCCCAAATCAATCCGCGCAGCATGCCATCTGATTCTGTCAGAAATCAGACAGACAGACAGAAATAAGGTTAAAACACTAAAATCTTTCTTTTGGCTTTCAATTTCGAGTCATCGTATTTTCACCGGGAATCGGACCAGCAGACCAACAGGACATTGTGATTTGCTTTGTTCTGTGTTTTTTGTTATTAAACCTTTTCTTTTGGCTTTCAATTTCGACTCTGTTTTAATTTGTTGTGAGTTTTATTGAACCTAGCAGTCATCTTCGTTTTTTCAAATAAAGATAAGCTTCTTGGCCGCAGCCATCAATTCCAGGCTCACCTGATGGTCGGCAACCGGGACAGAACCACTCCTCCACAGGGACAGTGGCCAGAGCGGGAGTCAGGCACTCACAGTGGTACCTGTGTACAACACACACACACGGAAACTTGACACAAGCAAAGGAACACAGGCACTCACAGTGGTACCTGTGTACAACACACAACGGAAACTTGACACAAACAAAGGAACACAGGCACTCACAGTGGTACCTGTGTACAACACACAACGGAAACTTGACACAAACAAAGGAACAATGCTGTCCCATTTTCATTTCAAACTACCAATACAGTGGAACCTCCCCTATAAGACCTCCCATTATAAGACTCCCTCCCACATAACGCCTACTTCTCTGAGACATTGCCCTTCTTTGTAACAGGCATCAGAATGGTCTGAAGTCCAATCCTCTGAAAACTGCGGTAAGAGGGCCATCAAGGCCCCACACTAAAGAGGGACAACACTGAAATCAGTTCCGAACACCACCAAAAAGGTTTAATATAGTGAGAAATCACTTTAAAATGCTATTTAACACAAAGGATAACACTGAATAAAAAGGCAAAACCTCTGACAAGAGAAGCCAATCCTCTGTCAGAAATTCTTAATCCTCTGAAATCTTCTGATCCTCTGACAATTCTGATGCCTGTTGTAAAGCATTAAAATGACCTCCCTTAAACTAGTTAAAGACCCCTCCCTTATAAGACCTCATTTTGGATTATTTTTGAAGGTCTTATGAGAGAGGGTCCACTGTACTGCTCTGCGCTTCTTAAACCTTTCCAAACTGATTACAAATCTACTGGTTAAAACCAATCCAACTATATTTCCCCTCTAGTTTCTGTTAGGCCTTTAATACAATATGATTATCTTATATGGAGATGTCTTGGACGCGTCTGCCGCATTTCACCCCAGAGTGGATGTCTACCCTGGACGCCACAGGGGGAAAAGACACAGAGGGCGGCCAAAAGAAACCTGGAGAAGGACAATCGGACAAAGAGCTGAGGGGCAAAAGGACTGTCTTTGGCAACAGAGCCCAACATAGCAGCTTAACAGGTTCGGGTGGAAATCCCTTACACGCTTACTTATTCCCTCAAGTCCATTTGCCAATTTCATTTTCATGTTGCAAGTTTGGGTGAAATGTAAAAATGACAGCTTGAGGTATACATGTCTTTTTGTAGCGCAGATGCAGCGAATAAATCCTATAACTCATTCGCATCGCAGCGATATTGAATTATTAAAAAAACTCACAAATCACTCCAGCTATGCACACAAACAAAACAGACATACACTGTAGACAAAAGGAGAAATGAAAGAAGATTACGGGTTTTTACTTCAGGTTTAGACATAGGGAAGTGGTAGATCAGACTTTTTTTTAATAGACTTTATATAGAACGAACCACTACAAAAGCAAAGTCAGGGGCAAAATTGTGGTCTAAGGGAGTGAAGCGAGTTTAGAAGTGACCAAGGTATGGTGTGCACACAGATTTACTTCCCTTGAAGCAAATATTAATTCCGGACATATATGACCAGAACAACTTGAATGAGTTAATAGCATCCACTATTACATATCAGATTATACATCTGTATCGTTAGAAATTCGGGACTTTCCTGGAGTTGCATTGCCTCCGGAAACTACCGCAAACTTTCAAAACTGTGCGGTTAAGCATTATTTTTAAAATAATTTTTATGTAATGATGCAAACCTGCCTAGTGTTGAAGGCTTGAGCGAAATATGTACGCTATAGCGTACATTCTTGTTGAAAGTCTGACTCCCATATAAATGGCCCCAAATTAAAACCGATACGACTACTGTAATCGCTTCTCGGCCTTTTGGCTAAGACAGTAATTCAGGAACATAAATTTTTGTTTATACCCTGGTTGGTTTGTTCAGCCCGTCGTACATGGCGAAAGCCGATACGCGACGTTAAACTGAACTTCCATCCATCCATTCGTGTTGAGAGAGTTAAAACATGACTAATAATGTAGTAAGAAAATATAGTAACTTTGTGCAAAATTTGGGGTTGTTTTTTTGTATAATAATAAAGTGCGCATTATAGTCTGAAAGATATGGTAACCATTCTTTGCCTTAAAAAAAAAAAATTCCTCTTCCCTTTTCTTTCTTTATAGACAGAAAAAAAGAATCATAGCAACACAAAAAAATCCTGGTTTTCACTATTCTTTTTTTAACGTTTTTTTTAAAGACCCTCTCTCTCTCTCACTCACTCACTTTATGTCTGTCTCTGTCTATTTGTTTGTGTGTCTCTGTCTCACTGTCTCTGTCTGTCTGTCTCTTACGTTATGTCTGTCTCTGTCCATTTCTTTGTGTGTCTGTGTCTCACTGTCTCTGTCGCCGTCTTCATTCCATGAATGAAAATCACAGTTTTCACGTGTTTTCCCTCTCTCGCTGGTAAGAAATCTTCAGAAATCTTTTACAGGGAGAGAGGGAAAATGTTATTCCTCTTCATCTGATGACGTCACTAGGTCAGTACGTAATACATTGGTGGCAACAAGGGTTAAACCTGACAATTTTCCAAAAAAGGAAATGGGGCAGGGGTCCAGGGGCTGCCTAGGCCCCGGTGGGTATAATAGGGGACAGAGCCCCTATTGGGGTGTCAGGGGGTCATTACAGGAAAACATGCAAGCTACGGGGTTTACACTTGGCAGGACACGGACCAGCAAGCACTTCTGCTTCCGTTAAAGCAAAACCGAAAACCGTTTCTATGCGGCAATCGGGTTTTCGCTTACCGCAAAGCCATTTTTTCATATTTTTATTATATTTTTGTTGTTGAAATTTTTCAAAAAACGGATTTCAGTCTGTACCGATTTTTCAAAAAAAGGATTCCCTTCCTGAGAAGGAAGCAGTTTAAGCCATGTGGCAATCAAGGGGTTAAAGAACCTGGACGTTTCATAAACCTGGAAGAAAAAAATTGTTCCACTCACCCACGATCACACCCATCGCACAACAGTAGAGTGTCCTCGCGGTCAGCCAGGTGACACACTTCGCAGTACGTCAAGTCATCTTCTTCTTCCTCGGGGACATCATCGTCATCTATCCGCATCCGAGCATCCTCGATGCTTATCTATACATAAAAAACACACACAAAAGAATGAACACATTTACAACAAACATATGAACATTTTGATATTTTAACCCTTTCGCCGCCAGCCATTTTTTAGCCAAAAAATGCCATTAAACTGAACAGGGTAGAAATAAAAATGTATCTGCAGTTATTGGGAATTTCTCTGTGAAATGCATAACATTACGATGGCTTGGAGTCAAAACGGACTATCTTTAGATAGTCCATTGACATATTGAATTTATTATGAAAACTAATAAATTGCATTAAAAAAAAAAGACTGCTGAAATATAAAAAGCAAAACCCCCTTTTTATATTTCTGCAGTCATTGTTTGATACAATTAATTATTAGGCCTATCCATACCTCCTGAAATTAAGAAAATAAGGTCTTCAGATAACAGGCCGTGATTTGATGCCTTTTAGTGACATGGGTGTTAAACCATTGTGGTGCATAAATGCGACATTGGCGGTGAAAGGGTTAAAGGTGATTGAATCTATTAGTATTACAGTAAGACATGTCTTTTTCGTTCTCATTGGGGATAAACATATAACATCTTTTCCGCATTTGAGCATTTTCAACGCTTATCTACGCAAAAGAATATACAATACGCATGCCCGCGCAAAAATAATCTTAATACAAAAATAAATGCTGTTAACACCAATCTTCAATCTGATAATCCATAGCTGCCTACCTCCATTTTTGATTCTCAGGAATAAAAACTTTTAAAAAAATCTTTAGTATAGCATAGTATAGTTGAGCAGCGTATGCAGGCCATGAGGCCTGTTGCTGATCTTTTGATCAGGACACTATTCTAGCCTAACTTTGGGCTACAACCTAGCAATCGCTTGATTGCTCTTACTTTATATGACTGTTCACACGGGTGGTCTGTAGCGGGCACACTGACCGTGGCACGCAGCGGGTGACTCACATTGCTACTGTACACGTAGCAAAAAATCAGTTACCATATTTTCGGATCATTAGGCGCTGCTATGTATAAGGCGAATAGGGCAATTTTCAAGAAAAATCTGAAAAAATTAAAGCAAAAGGCGCCCTCGTTTATAAGGCAAAAGGAAGTTTGAAGCCTGTACGCGTGCTGTAAACGCTTACCGACCGCCATTAATGCTGTCATAAACGAGAGTTGGCTCCCTTCTCAAATAATCAAACTTCAGTTTGTGCTGCTTCCTGTTGATGTGTTTGGACAATTCTTCGCGAAAACTGATAGAATTATGGCATCTTAAGCCCTACAAGGATGCTTTTTACATCCAATGAAGGGTTATGGCATCTGTTTGGACAGTATCTCGGACGATAATAGGGATTTTGAAGCATTTTAATGTGAGTATTTGTCGCATCGGCGACTCGTGACCACTTTCATTGTCTGACTCACAGTAGACAAAACTGAGCACGGCAATCGTTGCCTCTCTTCTCTTGATTTTGCCCTCGTTTATTAGGCACATAGGTCAAAATTGGAGAGAGAACAAATTGCCTTATAACCCAAAAATTATAGCACTTTTGGGGGGGGGCGGTGGGGGGGGGGGACAAAAATTTATTTTGCGTTAAACAGCTGAAATTGGCTCTCAGTTCACACTGTGCTGACATTTTCAAGAATACTACACACACAAAAAGAAGTGACGTCAGCCACTCCAAATGTTCAAAAAGGTTGCAATCCACAACTTCGGCAGTTTCAAATGTTTCTAACTGGCGATTACTAACAACCGTAACATGTTTCAAAATTGTATGTTCGGAACAATGCAACCGACTATCTAATATTCCGATACAAATAGGGACAACTCCGTGACAGTAGGCATCTCTGATGTAATCATTTCATTCATGATGAAATCATTCATAATAATAATAAAAGACAAAATCACAAATGAATTCATTTATGAAGCCTTAGAAACTCGCATCATCGAAACACATTCATCACACTTAAAACAACACCTGTACATTACAAGCAAAATTAACTAAAAACAGGGTTTTTAAAGGCCATAGATTGAGCGGACAATTTTATCGTAATTTATAATCACCTTTAAAAATTAATAAACGCAGACTTTTCACAAAAAACAGCATACACAGGTTATGAACACATAACCATGCTTTTTGGACTATAAGGCGCACCCAGGGACCCCCATTTGGGGGTCTATGAAGCACTAAAATTCTAAAGGACCCTCTAAAACAATGTGCAGGGGGTCCCAGGGATGCACTAGAAAAATTATTTTTAGCATTTGTAATGCCACTGGGACCCTCTATTCCGCCTCTAGGACCCTCTATACTGTCAGTGAAGGAGTCCCTGGTACCCCCTGTTTTACGCGGCGATTGGGAGCCCTGCGCACCTCCCAAATTTTACACAAAATTAAGATTTTGTTACTATGTTTTCTTACTATATCATTAGTCACATTATAAGGAGCAGGGGTCTCAGTCTGGGGGAGAATCACCTTATAGTCCGAAAAATACAGTACATTAAGTTTGCACATCATAAGTACTTTTCACTAAAACAGCATGTATTGTATTACAAATGACACAAGTACATAAGATACAATTTTGCATATGGCTCCCCCCCCCACCTGCGTGCGCATCTCGACCCTTCCAACGGAAGTGTCGCCATCTTAGTCCTTATTTGTGTGCAAACAAAGTGAAAATGTTATCTAAATGTGCAAAGAAAACATCCAGATGTTATAAATACAGTTTAGATAAGTTTCGAATTGGAACAGCCAAATACGCAGCATCGATCTGCTATTTTTCAAACAAAGTTACTGACTAAGATGGCGGTCTCCCATATGGCGCTCCTTGTGGCCGGATATGACGACACGTGGGTACAAGCCATATCGGAGCAAGTCATTATTCTCTGAAAGTAGAGAACTCACCCTCTTGTAGACTTTGTTATCTCCAGGACGATACGCCAATAGAAGGTTGAAAACTTGGCGATCAATGGGACAGGAGTTGTTGCTCTGAATTGATTACAAAAAACAAAGAATATTAACAAAAAATTCAACAAAAAGGAAATATACAAATCACATCAAAACGAGTCGTAAACAACTTTGGTGGAGGGGAGATAAATTAATGGAGAGTTCCCTCCTCCCCTTGTTCATTTCACTTTTAATTTACCTCCTCTCCTACCCTCACTATTTCAATCTTTGTTTAACCCCTTGACTGCCAGAGAAAATTAAAGAAAAAATCATTGGGCAAATCATGCCATTAAAAAGATAACTGATAGAGCCAATCCGGCAAAATGGTCTGGGGATATGACTCTCTTGACTGTGTTAGAGCAAAAGCCAGCATATCAGGGTTATTCTTCTTCATAAGTTCATCTGATGACATCAGGTCAGTATGTGATATGTTGGTGGCAGTCAAGGGGTTAACCAAACTTCTATCGAGTCATACCACTTTGTTCTGTGCTGTGTATTGTTTATGTGCAACATATTCAAGATTAGAAAGCTATGCCATCATATAATAAAAAGGCAAGTGTCTGTCTGTCTGTCTGAAACACAAAACGGGCCTTATAACTCCGCCGTTTTTTGACCGAATCGCTTCAAATTTGCTATGAGCCCTAACGGGGTGATGGCAACGACAACCGAGGCAGCCGTGTCATTTGCGCGGTTTGGCAAATGCGCGAAACGCGTATCCACCGGCCGTATATCCGGTATTTCTGGACAGATTGCCTTCGAATTTGGAAGGTAGATGACCGGGGACAGTGACTATCTGTGTGCCAAACTGGAAGCGAATCGATTTATAATCGCGTGCGATGTACAGAAAACTGAGCGAATGATGAAGAAAGAATAATTTTGAAGTTCTATAGGTATAACTTAAAAATATCCTTGACTGTAAATTATGCAACTGGTACCGAATCATGGGTGCATTTTCAACAGTCAACACTGGTAGTAACATAAACAAGTAAATTAGAAGAAACTGCCAAAAGATTGACAATTTCTTCTAATTTACATGTTACTTACAAGTGTTAACCGTTTAAAACACACTCATGATTGTGGTGTTCTCTGGTTTTTATCCCTTCGCTTATGCCTGTACATTCCATTTTCTTTCTTTTTTTTCTTCTTTGTACATTTGACGTTGTTTTAAATAAGATTTTTCATTGGAATAAGCAATACTGTTGAAAAATGATCCCTTAACCCTTTCACCGCCAGCCATTTTTTTAGCCAAAATTATCCAATAAACTTACATTGGGTAAAGAAAATATTTTGTCTGAAATATTGGGGATTCCTTTACTACATGCTGAAAAAAAGGCCTATCCTTAATTCCCCAAATCAAGAACACAAATATAATTGGGTAACAGACCCTGAATTCAAGGTTTTTAATGACAGTGTTCAATCATCAGGCATGAAAGTGGATGAAGATCAATAAAAGAGGAAAAAAATTTGTCCGAGAAACCCTTCCACCCGTATTTTCACCTCACGTCGGTAGTTTTGCTGAGCGGGGGGGGGGGGGGGGGGGGGGGGTACAAACGTTCCCTCCCAAATTTTTTTTTTAGGCATACAACTTACAAGCTTCAAACATTGCCGAGCAAAAATCCTTCCACCCGGATTTTCACATATCGTCCGACGTTTTGTTGGGGGGGGGGGGGGGGGGGCTATGCGACGTTCCCCAAAATTTTTTTAAAACAACCTACCTCATGTCACAAATTTTATTCAGCGGAAGGGGGTCCGAACATTTCGTCGGCTCAAATAGCCTAAAAACACACTTTTTCAACTGACATCGATGCTTTTCGTGAGCGAGAGATACTCATCTCGCCTTCCTTCGCGCAACTTTGAAGCCAGTGAGCTAAAGCGACTTCCGGTTAACCAGTTTGAGAATCGCCAAATACAGACTTGTACATATACGAATAAGGCAAGATCGGTCATTAATTTACGCTGAATTTTTTTTTTTTCACGGAAGTTTTCCAAAATTTACGCGGATTTTCCACGAAAAGCGGAACTCTTTCATGCCTGATCATTGAGGTACAAAAATGCGACGTTGGAGGTGAAAGGGTTAAACGTCAAATAAACTTCTTTTTTTTCAACTTTTGGTCTTCTTGTGTTCCCAGGCCATATGGCCATAATGGCTAAGCATCTTTTGGTCAAAATCAGGCCAATTTCAAAACTCCTTTACCTTCGCCCACACCAGAAGACATTCCAGGCAAAATCGATGATCGCACGTTTCAGGGGTGGCCACTACTGCACCTTCCATGTCGTTCAAGCAAATTGTGCACGGGTCCTCCTTGTCGTCTCCCTTTGAAGTGCTCGGTTTATTGCTGCTGTCATCTGACGCAATTTCCATCTGACTATTCTCTTCCTGTGTTTCATCTAGCTGGCTATCTTCTCCTTCCTCCTCTTCTTCATCGTAGTCATCTTCTTCTTCTTCTTCCTCCTCTTCATCATCATCTACTTCTTCTTCAGTTTCATCTTCGTCTTCACTATCCTGGTCCTCTCCTTCACTCTCTTCACTTTCACCATCTGAAAAGAGACATCTGAATGGGTTTAGGTCGGAAATTGCGTTCATCACAAGAAGAACCAGTGTACGTGTCCAATCGCATGAGTAACAATAGCAAAGGCATAGTGAACCAAAAACAAAATTATATTACTAGATCTGTTTGATGTTTTCATACCTAGTCTCAAAGCCATCGGGACTTTCCTGGTATTTGCAGTACCTCGAGGATCGTCCCACTATCTTTATAGTTAAAAATGTCCCACATGTGCCTATTCCACTTCCAGGTCTGAGGACGTTAACGGACTTTTCATTCACAAAATCATATTAAACTTAAACTTAAAGTTCATGTCACCTTTAGATCTTGAAAAGATCATAAAGACAGGGAGGAGGGTATAAGGTTTTTGCAGACCTTATAAAGTGTTGAGTTTTATCTTAATAAAAATACCATCTACTCTAAATCTCCCCTTTTTTGATTACACACTAGTACCTAATTACCTGGCAGTTAGTGAGTTACATGCAAAACAAGAAACATTTAGGAAACTAAGCTATTGAGTTGGTCATCCCAGGCAACCGGAATTCTCCCTGCTCTTAAACAAAGTTAATGTGCGTAAAGCGCATGGGTCAGACTTGCATTTAAGTCCCCATCCAAAGGACTCCCATGTTCAGTTCGATTTTCCAATCAAACTGGAAAGAAAGACAGATTCAAAACCTGAGCATTCAATGATTCATGCACTGAATTGGCAAACATCTTAACCACTCTGCCACCTTTCTTCCCTTTAAAAGTATGTCTGTGTGCAAGAACGCGTTCACTCACGTGCGTGTATTTCTGGGGGGGGGTGTGTGGTGTGTGTGTGTGTGTGTGTGTGTGTGTGTGTGTCTGTTTCAATGAGCACTGATTGTAAAGCGCTTTGTGCTCGATAAAAAGCGCTATATAAGTGTCTGTTTATTATTATTATTGTTATAAAAAAAACAGCATAATTACCGTCTTCTTCTTCATCCTCTTCTCCCTCCTCTTCTTCTCCATTCAGGTTCTCTTCTTCTTCCTCACCCCTACTGTCATCTTCGCCTGAATTGCTCAAGTCTTCATCTGCAAAAAACAACAACCTGCATACATGCATTGAGAACAGAAACTACAGTACAAAAAGACGAATTCCATAAACTGTGATTCTTTACCAAGTTAAAAGTAAAATTACTGAAACCCAAAATAAGCATCCTATGCATAATCATGATTTTGTTGCCTGCTTTCTGCTCCTTTTACTACATTTGCTGTTTTCTTGTTTGTCTGTGTTGATAAAGGCGCATTCGCCGAAATATCCAGTAGTTTTGCTTTGTCTCTTGTGAATAAAATAATGTCACTTTACACTTGTCGTGTAGTTGTTTGTTTGTTGTATGTTCTAGTGATGTTGCAGTCTGTTTCAGTTTTGTTTTTCATAATGAATATAATTATTAATGTTCGTTGGTAGTTGAACCTCTACCTCTTTAGTCTTTACTTTATCTCTGATCAAATCAGCAAATGTTCAGTAATATAAATATTTGGCTTTAATTGTTCTAAAACTAGTAAAAGAATACTTTTGCTCGTTTGTTTGTATACATATTTTATTTGAGCAATAATTTTAAATCAGATAAGAAATTAAGATACACACCGTGTGAAGTTCTGGCTTGCACCTCCGATTCCTCTTCCATTGTGAATTTCTTTCTGAACCTGACGTTTTCAAAGTCAACACCAATGTCAACGAACTGCCATACAGGTCTGAAACAGAAACAGCATCAACATTAATAGTTATTACCCGGTGTGAAGAGAATATTCTACCTCATCATATATCTACCCATTTCGATTTCGCGCTTGCGCACTCCGAGTTTTTAGTTTATGCGAGCCTATCGTCAGCTTACGCTGGCCTACAAACACCGTGCTGACCTTGACCTTGGAGTTTGACCATGAAATCCGAAATTTCCTTCTTTGGGCTATGTAATTTCCTCCCAGCTTTATTTCGTGAACTAGTGAACAGAATCGCTTCAAATTTTGTGTGGTGGTGTACCATGGTGTAAGGAAGTTTGCATAAAAGTTCAGCTGTATCTCGTGAACTAGTGAACAGAATCGCTTCAAATTTTGCGCTATGTATTTTATGCGTTCTGTAAGGGTGGAAAGTGGTGTGTTTATTGGGGGGGTGGGGGGGGGGAGAGGACATAACTCTGGCCGGGTTTGCATTGTCACAATGCCTTGCTGCCGCTCGGCGATGCACTTACAATGCGTTGCTGCCGCTTGGCGATACCCTTGTTATTAATATTATACATTGTTAATTCTTACTCACATTATATTTACATTAATATCTTCTTTTTCTTCTCCAACTGAGTATCCACAATCAACAATTGTTTTTTTTATACTACATGTATATTCTTTTTCTTTATACTACATGTATATATTATATGGCCGATTGTCCAAATTTGGGGAGAAAAGAAGAAGAAGCCTAGTTTGACCCAGCCAGCCAGGTCTCGTTAATCAAGTCCAAACGTGATGCTGGATGAGGCTGGAGTAGGTAACAAAAGTTTGTTGTGCTTTGAGAGATGACTGTCCGAACAAGCCGGCTGAAAAGACAGACAAAGCCTCCTCAGGCAACGAGTTCCATTTCCAGTGTCTGATGTTAAGTTGAAAGAATAAACTTCTCCTGTACAGTATTCAGTCCAGCACTGGACGGTGGACTATTCCTGTCTGCGTCCTCTTCTTTGTCAACTTGGTGCTGGCTTCAGTCTGGTGTTGTCCATTTTAACAATGCTGTGCAAGCTCTTAGTCTTAGTCTTACACAGCAATGAAAGCCTCGTAGTGGTAGTCTTCCTGCAATCAGACCTGCTTACCCTTATAATGAACAACCTAGAATTTGCCACAGAAAAACACGGAATTTGAGTGTGCATGCTCGTCTCTCAAACGCGAACTTGTTATTCCTGGCACTTTCAAATACTTTTGAGAAAACGTCTTCACTTTTGGCCGTTTCACCCTATCACTGCTGTCGTTTGTCAAAGATTTCTGGCGCTTGCCGCCTGTGGTTGACATGCCTGACGACATGTTTGGCGCAAAAAACTACAATCTCTGCCAACAAGAAATACTATCATTGGTTGAGGGGGGTCCACGGACCAATGAAAAATCGCGTCTCATTTTCATACAAACGGAAACAAATAATCCCCGGATTTTCAGCGTTCACCCGGAATTTATTATTTTACCCAGAATTTTTGCAAATTCCCGGGATAATTCCGGCCAAACCGGATGCACTGGATTTTAAGCCAGTCCCTCATAAAAATGTAACAAATTTTCACTTGATGCACTGTCTTTCCACAATACACACTACAACTATGAGTATCGTATGTGTACGTGTGTGTCATGTGTGTGTGATCTCTGTGTGGGCGTGTGTGTATCATGTACATACTACATTATAAAAATGTCTCCATCATGTCCCTTTTAAATGATTCACACGTAAAAAGAACAGAAAATCTGAGTATTCTGAGTAAGAAGAAATTTAAGAATTGTATATACAATATATATACAAGTTTATAATGACAGTTCGTCGAACGACAGTTCGTCAACGGACACTTCGTCGAACATGACACTTGGTCGAACGACACTTTGTCAACGTAACATTTCTTCGACACGATAGTTCATCAACGCGACATTTCGTCGACACTAAAAGATATTTCCATGTATTACAAGAAAAAGCCTTGACATTTGTACATTGTAGTGAATGTCTGGCTATTTACCCTCTAGTGGGAAAAACAGAATTCAGGCTATTTCATGAGGGAAAATAGAACTAAGGCTATTTTCCCTCACACTCTCTCTGTCTCTCTGTTTGTCTTTATCTCTGTCTCATTTTCCCTCATACTCTCTCTGTCTCTCTGTTTGTCTTTATCTCTGTCTCTTTTTCTATGTCTCTCTTTCTCTCTCTCTGTTTCAGTTTCCCTCTATATCTTTTTCTCTCTCTCAGTCTCTGTACATGCTTATGTCTCTCTTTGTGTCTCTCTTTGGCTTTCTCTCTCTATATATATCTCAGTATTTGTGTCTGTGTTTCTCTGTCTTTCTGTGTCTATGTCTCTCTCAGCTCTCTTTCTCTCTCTCTCTCCTCTCTGTCTCTCTCTCTCTCTCTGCGAGTGTCTGTATATATCCATGTGCCTCTGTCTCTCTGTCTCTATCTTTCTCTCTTGCATAAGGAAAATAGCCTGAGTAAATATTTTCCAATTAGATTTAGAGGGCAAATAGCCACTGCTGTAGTGAATTCATCCCCCAACGAATTGTATGATTTGTGAGGGCTGATCATGGTTCTAATTGTCGCAATCGCCTTAGTGTTGTTCGACGAAATGTCGCGTTCGATTAAATTTGATTAAATGTTGTGTTCGGTGAAGCTTGGCGAAATGTCGCATTCGACAAAGTGTTGTTCGACGAAATGTCGCGTTCGACGAAGTGTCGTTTGACTAAATGTTGTGTTCAACAAAGCGTCATGTCGACGAAGTGTCGTTCGACAGAATGTCGTAGTCGACGAAGTGTCGTTCGACAAAATGTCGTAGTCGACGAAGTGTCGTTTGATGAAATGTCGTGTTCAATGAAGTGTCGTGTCGACGAAATGTCGTTCGACGAAGAGTCGGCCACCTCATATATACAGCAGGGTTGTTGTTTGCCGTCGGCCTTCGGCGATTCACCAAAAATTACAAAAAATGTCCTAAAAGTCAACCGTCCTGTTGGCCCAGTGGGCCGAAGGTTTGATGACCAAATCGGCACGAGTATGTCCTTTTTTTTTATGAACAACGAAGTGTATCCGGTTTTTTTATGAACAACGAAGTGAAACAAAGTTTGCTTGCACCGCGTGTGACCGAGATCAAAAAGCTAACTTTGTCGCGTCATGATTTTGCTAGCACAAGGCCAATTGCCTCGTGAGAGTTGCTTCCCTTGCTGCTTATGGCGGACGTTTGCCAGACCGTAGTGTGAGTCTGTGTGATCTTGTCGTCCATAAGCGTCAGTGTTTCACTGGTTTTTGATTGAAATGCCTCCCAAAAAGAAGACAAAACTTATAAGCGAGAGAATCTGAGAAAAAAAAATGAAGTGATCTGACAGTTAAAAAACCCAAATCAAATTCATTGTCATTGAGAGTTTATGTTGACCGAGTGAGAGGGCCTAAAATTGTTGAAATTGGCCTAAGATTTTGTGGCTGTTTAGGCCAAATGGCCTAAAGTGAAAATTTCTAGCACCATCTCTGTATAGTGATGGACCGAGGATCATGACATACTGAACTGATAATAGGAAAATTGAAGGACAAACAAATATATCCTGGATCTTGTACAAATGAACAGGACAAAGCCTACCAGTGTTAATTTTCGATGGAACATTTTCAGTTTTTAACCCTTTCGCTGCCAGCCATTTTTCAGCCAAAAAATACCATTACTTGTCTGGGTAGAAGAAAAAAAATCTGCAATATTGAGAATTTCTCTCGGACATGTACATAACTGTCATAAGGCCTATCCTTACCTCCCATAATTAAGAGAATAGGGTCTTCGGATAACAGACTCTGATTTGATACCTTTTAGTGGCATGGGTGTTAAACCACTGTGGTACATGAATGCGACATTGGCGGTGAAAGAGTTTATAGGATTAGGAACTAAGGAAGTCAAGTTGCCCTATTTTGGGGGCCTCAGGAAATAACTGAGGAATAGAACAATGCGAGAGACAGAGACAGAACATAATGGTAGGGAGGCATCGGCTAAGAGAAGCCTGGATGATTGATAATCAGATAATAATGCGAAACTTTTTAAACAGGCCCAAGTAAAACTCCGCAAAATAAAAGCCCTAAGGCAAAAAACAAAAAAAATGCTAGTTTCCTCAATTCCTGTTTTCCAACCGACCCTAGTTTTTGGCCGCCAACCCTAAACTTTCTTTTGACGAATGGGGGCAAAAAAAGATAAAGAAAAAAACACATGAAAGTAACTTACTTAGTAAGCGAGCAAACAGAAACATCATAAGTGCAAAAGTATACACTGTTGTTGTTTTTTTACTTTTATTAAAATATATAAATATACTCAAGTCATACTATGAAAAAATCATAAACATGAACTGAACACAACATTAAAAAAAAAAATTTTTTAAAGCCTAACTTACCTACCTTGTTTTTCAAAATCAAACTGATTAAACCCCAAACAGACTTCTTTTTTTTGAGTGGCCTAAGTAAAGTGACAAAGTGTATCATTGTATGAGTGTATGATATAAATTGATACAGTGATACACTGATAGTAGTACAGTGTATACATACATCATGAATCATGACATGATGTATGTCACATGTGTAAATTGTAATGGTTTGATATTCTCTTCCTCTTTCAAGTTTCATAAGGCATCCGCCGTCAAAACATTAAAAACATTAATGATTAACTCTTTTAGAAACATTGATTAACAAGCTACAAGCTTATAAATAATAGTTCTAACTTCTAAGAGTAAGACTGACCGAGTTAACTACTGAATAAAAACACTGGATGATTAAAATGGAGTGAATGGACACGTGGTTCCCATGATCATGATGGATATTATTGAGAACTGTGTAGTAAGTCCCATTATTATTAGTATTATGAGCTACATATACACAAATATTCAAGACACGTAGTGTGGTGATTTTCAAACAAGGATGTCTAAAACTAAAAAGAAACAGTGGGCAAGAAGTCGATGAACTTGAATCAAAATCATTGAAAATGAAAGTAAATTTACACACATTTTACCTGTTTTGCAGCAAAAATACTCGAAGTTATTCTATTCCAGGTATTCCAGATTACGTAAGAAAGGTACCTCGCCCGAGGTAAACAACAAGATACTGATTATCTTTAACAGGCAACTGCTTGTTTACTGATTGATCAACCAACGTGAAATAACCCAAGCACGTACCACATCCAAAATGGCACCCAACAAGGAACGTAAGGCCACACGCCTGTAAAACGGTGTGTAAAACAGTGCGCAGGTGCGCGACATGCCCTGGAGTTGTCTCCTCATCTGCGCAACTACTGCGCACGACTGTAGATTAAGTAGGTCAGGTCAGGTCAGGTCAGGTATTTGGACGACCAGGCCTTGCAGCCTCTCAATGCGTCCTTCCTTTTGGTTAGAGTTTGGCAATTGCTGTGGCGGTTTTTAGCATCCATATTGATGCACTAATCATGGATGTACTTTAACAAGGCAATTTTTGGATCACTGTCTAGGAGGTTTTTGAATTTGTTAGTATCTGAGGCCAGTTTAGTATGTGCATGGAGGTTGTTCCAATATTGGGTGACTCTGTTAGAAAAAAAGTTTTTTTCTAATGTTAGTTCTGCTGTACCTGGTTAGGGTTTTAAGTTCACTATTACGGGTTCTTATTTCGTTAGACAAGTGAAACAAGCCTTTGTTAGTATTGTCAGTGCCTTGAAAATTCTTGTAAACATTTATCAAATCTCCCCTTAGTCTTCTGTATTTTAAAGATGGCAAGTCTAATTTACTTAGCCTGTCCTCATAATCCAAAATGTTCATGGATTTTATCAGTTTGGTTGCTCTCCTCTGTACCTTCTCAATTGCACTGGACTGTCGTTTAAGAAAGGGATTCCAAATTAGATTTCCATACTCAAGATGAGGCCGTATTAAACATTTGTAAAGATTTATGAACACCTCTTTATTTAAGTTTTTAAAACTCCTTCTGATCAAGCCCAGCATCCTACTGGCTTTATTTATCGCTGTTGTGATGTGCTTATCAAACTTGAGTTTTGAATCAAATATAACCCCTAGGTCCTTCTCCTCTGTACAAGTATCTAAAACATGCTTAGATGAGCCATGAGTAATTTCATATCCTTTACTTGGATTATTGTACCCCGCGTGCATAACCTTGCATTTTCCTGCCTTAAAATATAAATTCCACTTCTCTGACCATTCTATGAGTCTGTTAATATCGTGTTGCAGTACATCTGAATTTTGGGAACGATTATACACTTTAGTATCATCTGCAAATATCTTGCATGCACTTTGTATGTCTTCTGGGAGATCATTTATAAAAACTGTAAAAAGTACTGGGCCCAGGATGCTACCCTGGGGAATACCACTTAAAACATCAGTGCTAGAAGACTGTTTTGTTCCCACCGGCACTCTTTGAGATCTTCCCTTCAGAAAGTTTTTAACCCACGTTAATATGTTTCCTGTTATCCCATAAGCTTCCAGTTTAAGAAGTAGCCTTTCGTGCGGCACAGAATTAAAGGCCTTTCTAAAATCTAAGTAAATGATATCAAATGCCTCTTTGTCCTCTAAAAGTTGGGTAAAATCGTCCATCACATCTAACAACTGGGTCATACAAGAACGCCCTGTCCTGAACCCATGTTGACATTCTGTGAACAGATTAAAATCTACCATATGAAGTAGGCCTACTTTGCAACGCATATAGGCCTAGAGGCTACATGTTTATTTTGTAACAGCTTTCGTTTAACTTACTGTGTGTAAAGCTGGGGAAAAAAAGCTGAAGTAGCAGCCATCTTCAAAAAGGGTACAAAATCTGAACCAGGAAATTACCGGCCTGTAAGCCTCACGTGTATTATTTGCAAAATTTTAGAACAATTTATTAGAGACACAGTTGTAGCCCACATGACAAATTTTAACCTGTATTCAGAATGTCAACATGGCTTTAGACAGGAAGATCTTGTATTCTTGTATTTTACAAAATTTTTAGATGAAAAGGAAACTTAAGGGTATTCATTTATTTGGATTGAAGCTATAGGCCATTTTTGATGTGATTGGCTCAGTATGTCAGGTGATGTGAAATAGAAATTGGATTGGGTTAGCCACAATTGTTGAGTTTTTTGCAGACCTTATAGAGGTTGGTTTTGTAGAAAAGAACTCACTCTTTTCACTTGCTTCTTGGCTGAGGGAAGGACAGCAGGGATCGATTGGAGGCCCATGGTGTTGTGTTTTCTGTTCTAGCGGGATCCCCACTGATTTGTGCTTGGTATTTTTACTTTTCCTGTGGTAATCTGTAATTGTAAGAAAAGACGAAAATAATTTTGTGGGATCTTGCTGGAATTCATTTTGAGGTAAATATATGTTGTAGTAGTAGTAGTAGTAGTAGTAGTAGTAGTAGTAGTAGTAGTAGTAGTAGTAGTAGTAGTAGTAGTAGTAGTAGTAGTAGTTAGGGACAGAACAAGCCGTGAGGCTTTTTATGAGTCCCATCGTTTTAAACTTTGGCAGGTATTATATAGGTCAAGGTTTATACGGCTAAAAAAAATTCCTATGAAATAAATTAATCAATATGTATAATTTGAAAAGAATAATGGAAAGTTGAATTGCCTTCCTTCTGTAGTTTCTCCAATCGATCCAGGCAGCTTTTCCTTTTGTTACCCCAAGAGGGGTTAAATTGCAACATGATTCCTTGAACATAATTTGCGATCAGAACGAAGTTGTTCTGATCTAGAGACACTGACTTGAGCCTCAGTATGTGGCATGCCCTGAGGAGAGGAACGAGGTTCGCTTCCCTCTCAGTATTTCATACTCTAGTGGGATTGAGTATGGATTGAAAGAAAACAGCCGATGAGCCTTTATTTGTGAGGCCTTTAGTTTATAGGAAGTCTTTGGTGGCTAACCCTTGAGAAATAGAAGAAAATATATTGTGTTCGTTTGACTCAGTGAATACAAGTTCATTGAATATAAATGTTGTAAATAAACATTTGTCTTGCCAGAGCAGGACAGTTGGCTGGATAGCTACATTTGAATTTTGAGTCGTGTGGTTGACTTGAGGGTGAATGGAGTGTTGTGCGTATGCCTGTGACCGCAAATGCGGAGCATGACACTAAACTTCATTCGTAAGTCATGCACAACCGTTTAGTGCCCCAGTTCAGCCAATGACACCCGGGCCCCACATGATGCATGCAGAAAAAGATATGTATTTGAGTCATGCAAAAGCGTTAAACATACCTGGTTCAGCCAAGGGCACCCAGGTCCCATATGATGCATGCAGTGGGGAAAATGTGTATGAGTCATGCACGACCGTTAAGCAGGCCCCACATGATGCACATAAACAAAAAAGAGTGAGATGTCTCTCTCTCTCTCTCTCTCTCTCTCTCTCTCTCTCTCTCTCTCTCTCTCTCTCTCTCTCTCTCTCTCTCTCTCTCTCTCTCTGTCTGTCTGTTTGTATGTGTTTTGCCATGTTCGTTGCCTTGATGCTTTTGTTCTTCTTGTTGTTGGTGGTGGTGTATGTATTTCTGCGATATATGCGTGTACATGTGTGCATTCGGTGCCTGCACGCACGCACACATGCATAAAAAAGATGTGCCCGGTAGGTAGGTTTCATTCCAGTCGCAAGGTATTTTAGTTGCAAAAGTGGGAGTTAATAAAAGTTATGTTTTACGTCTACTCCGCTGCAGAACAGCACGTATGGGACGAACCATCAACCAACCATCATTCAATAAAGATAAGAGATAAAATAAAAGGTAAACAAGTGGGGGTTAAAATAACAAATCCAAATCTTGTACAAAAATCTATAATTAGACCTACATAGAATAATGCGCGTGTTACCAATAGAGGAAAAGGGGTTACATTAATATAACAGATCGGAAACAAATCGAGATATCGTTTTTGAATCTTCTTCTAAGATCTGGTCGGTTCACTTAGCATTTCCCTGTGCTCACGCGTAGACAGCAACTAACATCTTTCATTTCTTTAAATGGACGAAACTCATTTTGTCAATTCTTTTTTTTTTTTAAAGTAACAACAATTACGGTCCAACATACCATAGTAAAAAAAAAAATACCATAGCTGCTCCGGGCACATCTTTTGAGTACAATCATTTTGTGTGACAAAGTTACCATAAACTAAGAATACTTCTGTTACGCAATGACTTTGGAGAATGAATAAATACTCGATTCACATTTTGTACATAACTACCAGGAAAGTGCAGTTTTGCACGTGACGTGTCATGTGACCGTGGTTGTCAGGTGTCTGTGACGTCATTTCGCAGAGACAGCACATGGGCATCAAAAAGAGTAAAACAGTTGCTGTATGGATCTGAAGCTGGATGGATAGTAGGGGAACTCGGGTTAAGCACGGATCCTATTTTTACACAATGTGTAGTGTCATGGGTTAAGTCAATGCTTGGTCCATCATCATCATCATCATATAGTAAAAAGCCAACTGTCCGTCCGTGTGTGTGTGTGTGTGTGTGTCTCTGTGTGTGTGTGTGTGTGTGTGTGTGTGTGTCTGAAACACGAAACGGGCCTTATAACTCCGCCGTTTTTCGACCGAATCGCTTCAAATTTGCTGTGAGCCCTAACGGGGCGACAACGGCAAAGGCGGCCGTGGCCTTATGCGCGAAAACGCCGGCCTCTCGGCGCCCGTATCTCCGGCGTTTCTGGGCCGATTGCCTTCGAATTTGGCAGGTCGACCGAATCGCTTCAAATTTGCTGTGAGCCCTAATGGGGCGATGGCAACGGCAACCGAGGCGGCCGTGTCATTTGCGCGGTTTTGCAAATGCGCGAAACGCGCATCCGCCGGCCTTTCGGCGCCCGTATCTTCAGTATTTCTGGACCGATTGCCTTCAAATTTGGCAGATATATGACCGGGGACGGTGACTATCGATGTGCCAAACCGGAAGCGAATCGATTACTTAGGCGCATAACAGCAGCATCATGCAAAACGGGCCTTATAACTCCGCCGGTTTTCAACCGAATCGCGTCAAATTTGCTGTCAGGCTTGCTGTCACCGGGGCAAAGCCTGGCAGCAAATTTGAAAAAAATTGGGAGAGCGCGTCACTCTCAGAGCAGCGCCAACGGGAAACGGGGCCTTATAATTCTGCCGTTTCTTAACGAAATCGCTTCAAATTTGCTGTACTCAGCGTTACCAGTACTTGGCGTTACCGTTACTAGACGTTACCGTTACTAGGGAGAGCGCATCACTCTCAGAGAAGCGTCAATGCGAAACGGGGCCTTATAACTCCACCGTTTCTTAACCAAATCGCTTCAAATTTGCTGTACTCAGCGTTACCAGTACTTTGCATTACCATTACTAGGCGTTACTGGTACTCGCCGTTGCGCTAGTATCGATTATTTTGACAACTGAACAGGAGCCGAAATTATTCAAGGGCGGATTATTGGGGGGTTCTTGGTTGCAAGGACAAGGGGGCGGTATCCAACTTCCAATCCGCCGGACACCAAGCCTTATCGTCTCCTCTTAAAAAAATTGTTGAGCGGGAGGGGGGGGGGGGGGGGGGGCTACATTTGCCATCCGACGAATAGAAAAACCCTCCACCGGAATGTTTCACTACTGTCCGAGAAGCTTTGTTGAGCCTGGGGTGGTGGGTGGGTGGGGTTGGGGTCAGTGTCTCTTCATCACCAAACTCGCAGCATTTCAGATCATCGTGGCCTATCTTGCACATAAACACACCTTCTTCTCCTTCCACCATGTCTAAACAGAAGCTGTCCCTTCCTAACTATTCTCCCATTTCACTTATTGCATGTTCAACCTTCTTTTTTACAAAAGATCATGTGCATGCTATATTATATTATTACACTGTTGGGGCACGTATATGTTCTGTGCACACACATTAGTGTGTGCGCGTACGCATGCACATGCACATGTGTGCGTGCGTGTGCATGTGTGTGCGTGTGCATGTGTGTGCGTACGCATGCACATGTGTGTGTGTCTGTGTCATGCATATGTGTGTGCAGTGTGTGTGTGTGTGCGCCATGCATATGTGTGTGTGTGTGTGTGTGTGTGTGTGTGTGTGTGTGTGTGTGTGTGTGTGTGTGTGTGTGTGTGTGTGTGTGTGTTTGAGAGAGAGATAAAGAAGAGAGAGAAAGAAGAGAGAGAAAGAAGAGAGAGAGAGAGGGAGGGAGAGAGATATCAGAGAGAAGGTGGTTCATTGAACACCCTAAACTACTGATGAAATTGGCAAAACTTGGCACACTGGTGTTCCATATCCTGACGATGACGCACATTAGAGTCGATTTATCCAAATAGTAAGCCACACAAATTAAACATACTTCTTCTTCTGCGTTCCCAGGCCATATTGCCATAATGAGTAAGGTACGTAGGTGTCTGGTTTTCAGCTTTCACTGGTCTTCCCGCTGCATTCAGCCGACACATTCCGATTTCTGAGGAATTAATTGAAAACAGTTTGTTCTTTGTTGTGGATGGGAGTACCTTATATGGCTTTGCCATTTTGTTTCAGTGGTTCTTTTTGTACTCCCAGTTCTGTAAGGAGTACATTGGGATTTGAATGAGGGCTGCGCGTTTCTCTGTCTGTATAAGTCGTTGATGTTGTCATACCCTGGCTTAATGACTCCAGGGATCATCCCAACAGCCGAAGCACTTGAACACTGGTACAAATGCACCGGCTAGGGATGAGAACATTACATGTGTGACCGTTTTTGATTACCAAGCCACGTGTGCAGTCACACACTGACTTCGGAGGATGTCTGTATGAGTGTATGTGCATGTGTGACTTCTACTTCACAGCGCCTAAACTGCAGAACCAATCTTAACGAACCTTGGCAGAATGGTTCCTTATACACTCTACATGCTGCCTGTGGCATCAGATTGACCACATGACAAGTCATATAAATGTGGTCCCTGTGAATCAAATTTGAATATTATTACAAAGACATTGGTTATTTCAAAGCTAATGGGTGGATTTCAACCAAAGTTGTTTTGGTGAAAAAATGTCATCTATGGATTAAAAAAAAAGAAGATAATAAACAACTGGGTGTTACCATACCCATACAGGAACTTTTTAAATACAAAATCCCACAATAACCCAACAGTTAAAATTATGTCCCATGACTTTCACTGTAATTGGGAATACAGTTAATTATGGCAAAGCCAACTTGTCTTTTCTTTGGTGTGTGTGTCGTGTGTGCGTGCCTGACTGTGTGTGTGTTGTGTTTTGTTGATGTTGTTGCATACAGAATCAGTTATCTTGCCTCAAAAAATACCCAGAAATGTCCTTATCTCTGAATTGAATGGAGAATTATAATGCTGTTGTTGTTGTCATACCCTGGCTTAAAGACTCCAGGGATCATCCCAACAGCGAGAAGCACTTGAACACTATGGTACAAATGCACTAGGTAGGGATGAGAACATAACGTGTGTAACCGTTTTTGATTATCCCGCCACATGGGCAGCCACACTCCCGACTTCGGGGGAGTTGGAGACTGTTGATGTTATGCTAGGAGCATGTTATGGCTAAAGACAATCCCCACATAACTATGCAGAGCATAACATTTTGATGTAGCCTTGATGTTCTAGCCAATGTCAATTGGTCTGACACAACACAGACTTAAACCAAGGTGAGTTATAATGCTACCACCCCACCTCTCCCCAAGCCCAGTTCAACAATTCAAGCCCCCCCACCCACCCCCCTTGGGGATACCGGGAGTCTTTTGTTTGTGTATCCCCCACCTTCTGGAAGTTCTGTGGTTGTAACTTCCTCTAATCTGTCACTCTCTTTGACTCTGCCTTTTCCCTTTGCTTACTGTCATCTACTATCTTTCTGCCTTACTGGTCCATTCTCCTGCCTTTTTTCAAGAAACACATTCAAAAAGATTTCCTCCAGCCGAAGTCAGACATGCTGGGCCTAATTATATCTTACTTAGGCGCATAACGGCAGCATGAGACACATGTGCTCATAATTGACAGAAAACTGAGTGATCGACGAAGAAGAACAATTAAAACAAAGAGAGGTAGACAAGGTCAAAGAGAAAGAAATGGAGACAAGAATACAATTCAGAATAACATACACAATTTTCATACTTCACACCACTCGTTACAAATGCGCATGTTTCACAACAGTATATTTTTCTATTCATTCACATGTGACCAAGCAAAAGAAACTAAAGCAGCATTTTCAGCTGTGGTTTATTTAAATCTTTTAGCCTTTTGACAACCACTGTCACAGTTTATCCATAGATGTAATTAATGTATGTACAGTGCTTTGTAGATGAGATGCGGTCAGTTAAAACTGTATGCATGCATATGTGTGTGGCACAGTCGGCAAATCTATCACCAAGTATATTTGAACATGAAACTACACAATGCAATACCTGCAAAAAATACATCTAAAATCTTTTTTAAAAAAAATGTTGTATTACACCTACCTTTAAATGACACTCATTAAAAAAAGAAACATCATACTGATAATCAACAACAACAAATTGTACGAGATGTACAGGTATTTCTTTTCAGGCGATATACAGTGGAACCTCCCTTATAAGACCTCCCATTATATCCCTCCCTCCCACATAAGACCTGCTTCTCTGAGACATTGCCCTTCTTTGTAAGTATTAAAATTACCTCCCTTATAAGACCCCTCCCTTATAAGACCTCATTTTGGATGATTCTTGAAGGTCTTATAAAGGAGGTTCCACTGTATTTTCATTCTTACAACCAACTCTTGAAATCCGAAGAGCATGTGTAGGTAGGCAGTGTGGATCTTATTAAAAAAAAACAACCAATATATGAGGACACCCCCCCACCCCTTATACTTGTCATAAAACATACAATAGTTAACAAAAAAAAGTTTATGCAAGGGAGTAAAAAAAAAAAGTGCATTAGTACAGTAATGAAATTTTCACCAATGATAACAAAATCAGATCAAAACGAAAGTTGCCAATCTATGTAAATGTACAAAAGATGAAGAAATCTTGCATGATTATACAACAAACAAAAATCACAAGTACCAACAGCTTGAATTGTATGAATGCTAACAATGGTGACCATAATCGAATGCTGCACATACCCCAGACCAGCTTGAATATCAAAGTATAAAAGATATGATAAATTTTTTAAATCATTTAAAAAATACTTGCGAACATTTTACTTTCCTAACATACATTACAAAACACCCCCCAAAAACTGCTGGTTTTGTATTTGAATCACAATTTCATATTTGATAATTTACGATTCAGTATAAATACATTTTTTTAAATTTGTTCTTACAAATTAGTAATGCTAATACTTCAACATAATAATAAAATTAGCAGTCCAACTATAATCAGCCCATATATTACTTATATATTACTCTTAACCCTTTCACCGCCAGCCATTTTTCAGCCCAAAAAATACTGGGCAGAGAAAAAAATCTGCAATATTGCAAATTCCTCTGTGACATGCATAACATCAGGCCTATCCTTACCTCCCAAAATTAAGAAAATAGGGTCTTCGGATAACAGACCCTGATTATTTGTTGATGCCTTTTAGTGACATGGGTGTTAAACCATTGTGGTGCTAAAATGCGACATTGGCGGTGAAAGGGTTAAATATTTCAGAGTTTGATATTCAAATTTTAGGAAAAACAAATTGAGCAAAGACCTAATCAGGCTAAAGTAACAATAGTGAATCACATTCATAATGCTTGTATTTTTTTTTAAAGTCATTCTAAAAATTGTGCATCAAATGGCTAATCCACATGTGACAGCATAAAATCAATCTTAATACTAATAATAGCCACTTGATTTGCTTATTTGACTTTAACCCCTTGACTGCTGAGCCTACTAGGCTGGAAGTCAATCCCCCAGTGCTGGGCTATCAGCACAATCAAAATCATCACCATCAACACTCGATTCAAGCTCAATGTTATCTGGATCGAAATCTTCGTCATCATATCTTGCAGAATTGTCAAAACTTCATTAGCATATATAATCATACCACTTTTTCGATGCCATCCTACTTTGTCAAACTCAGTGAAGTTTACTTTGCTCAAACTTGATGAAAACAGGTTGTGCACGCGCGCAAATTTGCGGCAAGGTATCCCATAATAGGTATCAAACGAAAGGGAAACAACTCTACTTTTCAGCTGTACAATTTGTTTTCTCCAACACTGCGATGCTGGCCCTTTAATCTTGCCTATATAAACGCATGTGACGAGGACGAACGGACTCGTCGTCAGCATTGTCAGTCAAGCCGGAAACGCCCGCTCTAGGACGAGCGGATTCGTCCTACGCAGTCAACGGGTTGATCTGCATGTGGTTATTAATAGAAATGCACATTGGATGGGGAAAAAAAGAAGAAGAAAACTGTACAATCTGCAGTCTCCTTTAATCTGCAGTCTCCTTTAAACATAAGTTTCACAGGCAGACTCCTTTAAACATAAGTTTCACAGGCAGACTCCTTTAAACATAAGTTTCAGTTTTTCTTTAACAAATTAAATTTAAAAAAACCGTTGAAAAATTCATTTTTTTCCTTGATGAAAACAGAAGCATAGCCAAACTAGACCTTGACTCTCTATGCAGATCAAACTGAACAGCTAAAGTTTGGGAAAGGTAAAGATGCGCCCCACCTCCTCCTCCATTTCTCGGTTCTTTCCATTTTTTCAGTCTTGCCTTTCTTACTGCAGATTGAGTACTTCATCCTCTATCGTTTGCTATATTTAACACTAATTTTCATCCATTTACATAACTAAACACATGCATTCAATAATAGTAGAAGATAAAGGCAAGACGAAAAAACCGCAATGAACCAGGACTGTGACAAATGCTCCGCGGCTGTTGCGTGTACTGCACTACATGGGGGGGTTCTATTAGATAATGGCCTTTATCATGACTGTGATTAATTATTCAACAAAGAGAATTAGCTAAAAAAGTTGTTAAGATACAGCTTAATGTTTGGTAAGAAAGGTAGGTATGAAACTGTTGGGAGAGCTGAGAAATGTAAGGAAAGGGGGGGGGGGGGCACATCTTTACCTTTACCTAAAGTTTGTATCTGGGCAAAGATTTCAAGTAAATCTGAAATGCACAAACTGACAATTTCAAGAAATGTCATGGGACAAGCATGAATTAACATTTTGATGAAATATTTCACACTTTCGAAATCTTTATCTAATGAGCACTTCAAATTAGTTGCTCATTGAAGGAAAAATGTCTTTCTTTGACAATTAAGTTTTCATTTTCCCTTGACTATCAACCATGATGATTACTATAAAAAAAATAAATGGTGACAACAGACAAGTCATAATAATCATAATACTTTCATTCCAAATAAAATCAAAAGATTAATAAATTGCACCAACTCATAAACCTATTTGTTAACACACAAAAAATCTTATTACACACATAAATACCTGCGCATGCACACACAACCCCACCCCCACAAACACACACAGAGCAAGACTTAACACGATAAACTTGTTAATTAATAATATGCTCACAGGGTAAGACCTTGATTAGAAGAAGTTCAAGTTTCATAATAAAAAACCTAACAATTACATGATTATCATCAAAGTACTGCTTTTGTGCTGGGCACACATATATACATAATGTACACAAGATCATCGTTTTCCTTAACTTTCATAACATGATTGCTAAACAATAGCTTGAAGACTAAGCGTCATAATGAAACATTCAACAGCTCACACTAACAACGATCAAAATAAATCATTAGCTTATTGTGCTCAATAATAATAATATGCTTTCCAAGCACTTTTTTAAAAATCACAAATCATTGTACTAATACGAACATAAAAACACATGCCAACTCTGAACACTCATTCTTCTTCTTCTTCTGCGTTCCCAGGCCTTATGACCATAATGGGTAAGTACGTGCGTGTCCGGTTTTCAGTTTTCACTGGTCTCCCCGCTGCGTACAGCCGACACATTCCGATTTTGGAGGAGCTTAAAGGAGAACAATTATTTGAAAGATTTTTTTAAACAAGGCAGGAGAATGGGCCAATAAGTCAGAAAGATAGTAGATGATAGAAAGAAAGGGAAAAGGCAGTCAAAGAGAGTGGCAGATTAGAGGAATTTACAAGCACAGAACTTCTTTTACGAAAGACCCCCTGGTATCCCCACGGGGAGCGAGCACTCATTCAAAACATTACTGCGATAAAAACATCACTTCGTCAGTTCATGCTACCTAAATTTGGAGGGAAAACTCACTTGTGAAATGTGGATTAAGTTGATAGGAGCTCGTTATTTTTCTCTCATTGCTTTGTTGTGCTTGTTTTGCTATAATTTGCTTGATTGCTTGTTTGTGTTCAACTTCAAGTACCTTTTGCTATAATTTGCTTGTTTGTGTTCAAGTACCTTTTGCTATAATTTGCTTGTTTGTGTTCAAGTACCTTTTGCCATAATTTGCTTGTTTGTGTGCAAGTACCCTTTGCTATAATTTGCTTGAGTGTGTTCAAGTACCTTTTGCTATAATTTGCTAGTGTGTTCAAGTACCTTTTGCTATAATTTGCTTGAGTGCTTGTTTGTGTTCAAGTCAGGCATGGGAATTGTCAGAGACAAAAAACTTTGAAAAGCCCCCCAATTGAAGTATTTAGTAACAAAAACGAAGTATTTAGTAACAATTTCAATTTTTCCCCCGCGGAAATGCGCGAATTCGCGGACAATTCCCATGCCTGCAAGTACCGTATTTAAAAGACTACAAGGTGCTTCTAATTATAGGGTGCACCCCCTGAATTTAACTAAAAATGCAAATTTAAACACACACAAGGTGCAACATATTTGAAGGCGCATGCACAACGATTGAACAAAAAAAAAGAAAAAGATCGAAAACATGAGATCGACTCAAACAAAGGTGGTCATATTTTGCCTAGTTCTGTCAAAACAATCTTCAGAACGACAGAATTACATTCACGCCGCTATCCGGATATCCATATGATCAAGCACTTTTACAAATCGTCTGCGTCAGAGAGCCCAGAAAAGTTGGAATTGAAAATCACGGAGTAGATTTCTACAATGAGTTTTGCTCGCCTTGAGCAGCGACATACTTTTTCGCCATGATTGTTATGACTTTTACTGTCGAAACCGAGGCTGTGACGTCATATCTTGCTTCAAACCCCCCTTGAATGTGTCGTCTGCATCCGTGGCTTCATTCACGATTTTGGCCTGATAATCGATCTCAATAGGTACGATATGAATGGAATTCATAACTTTGTTTGATCAGATTTCAGTCATACACTTGACACAATGCAGGGGTCTCAGTTGAGGAAAAAAGTATCTCCTTGTAGTCGGTAAAATACAGTAAGCCAACCAACCCCTTATCAACCAAAAAATTATATTTTTTCCAATAATATTGCCAATAGTATATTATAAAAATGTATTCTTTTGAAAATCCTAAAAGAAAGTTTGACTTCACTTTATCCCTCATATTATAAACTGGATCATCTGGTTTAATTGAAAACAATGCGCTTTATCCTTGGGCAGCACATAATGAACCATCCTGCCAAATTTTGTCTTGATCATTTCAGTAGTTAAGAAAAAAACTGTGGAGACTGGAACCTATTTTCTGTTTAGAACAATTCACACACGTACAGAAACACTAAAGCACTCACTCTGTTCTTTCATCAAGGTATTCTGTTTTTACAGTGCTGTGAATGAAAGGAAGAGACAGAAAGGAAAAGAGAGAGAGAGAGAGTGTGCAGTGCGGTTGTGTGTGAGTGAGCGAGAGAAAGAAAGTATGAAAAAAGGATGAACTACGACAACAAAGACAGAGAGGTTTGGCCAAGTTTATCATTTTAAGTTGGGGGAGGTTTGGCAAAGTTTATCATTTTAAGTTGGGGCAGTGGGTGGATGCCTCGTGCCTGCATACGGGGAGCTGGACGACCCCGGCCCCTCCACGAGTCTCTCCCCGGGGGGATACCAGGGGGGCTTTCGAAAAAATAGTTCCCCCACCTTCTGGAAGTTCTGTGCTTGTAACTTCCTCTAATCTGCCACTCTTTTTTACTCTGCCTTTTTCCTTTGCTTTCTGTCATCTACTATCTTTCTGACTTATTGGCCCGTTCTCCTGCCTTTTCCCCCAAAAAATCTTCCAAATAATTTTTCTCCTTTGAGCTCCTCCGAAATCGGAATGTGTCAGCTGTACGCAGCGGGGAGACCAGTGAAAACGGAAAACCGGACACATACGTACCTTACGCATTATGGCCATATGGCCTGGGAACGCAGAAGAAGAATCGTTTTAAGTTTCTTCTTATATAAAATACAGAGCATAGCAAAACAGCTATTTTAAGCCACATTTTATTATGTTTAATTCATATAATATTACAACATTATTCTTCCTCTTGAATGCATGCATCTACCTAACATTAGTATCCTAAACATTTCTTTCAACACTTCTTCTTCTGCGTTCCCAGACCATAATGGGTAAGTATGTGTCCGTTTCCCAGTTTTTACTGATGTCCTCGCTGCCTTCAGCCGACACATTCCGATTTCGGAGGAAATCTTTCAACACAAAAATAATCATGTCTACATTTAGCTATTTTAGCATGAAGTGAAGTGTGTTCACGCGTCCATCCACGCTCACACATGATATACATAAGCACTCACAGAGCTTAATCTAGGATTTCTGAAAAAGGGGGGCAGTGCCCCCCCCCCCCTCATATCAAAAAAAGGGGGGCACTCCCCCCTATCCAACCCCACATCACATACATAAGAACCAGTACCTCCCCCACCCTCGTACACAGACTTTTAATACCTCAGTCAAGTCATCCAGCCACTTTTTCAACCAGTCATTTTGGAACCGATGTTCCTTTGCACTGCTACTGTTGTCATTCTTTTCCGACGTTTTAGATGTAGAAGCCTTTTCTTCGAGGTCTTCACACTCGCTTGGAACAGGATTTTTTTTTTTTCACTTTGCCTCCGCGAAAATCAAAATCAAAGAGACCCTGCCCGCTTCATTTTGAAGAACATTCAAGAAGGCGACCAAAACTCTCGCAACTTCCTGTCGGTAGAACGAGAAGAACGCGATTGGTTGATTAACACTAACATTTTGTCAAGAACCAATGAAATGTCGAGAAATCCTTCACTCCTACTCGATACTTTCAGTTTGTCCAGACGACGGGTTTAGCAGATGACGAAGGTCTTCCTGCATCGATCGCTAAAAACTGCGGGCCGTTCTGCAAATGTGCGGGACTCGGCCCGCTCGCGCCAATTATTGCGGGAAGGAACAAAATTTCGGGGGATTTTACCAATCCCGCGCTCTAGATTAAGCTCTGCACTCATAATATGGCAAGACATGATTTTCACATACACTTTGGAGGGAAAAAATGGGGCAGTGGGTGGGTGCCTTGTGCCTCCATACGGGGAGCTGGACGACCCCACTCCCTCCATGAGTCTCCCCTTGTGGGGATACCGGGGGGTCTTTTGTACAAATAGTTCCACCACCTTCTGGAAGTTCTGTGCTTGTAACTTCCTCTAATATGTCACTCTCTTTGACTCAGTCTTTTCTCTTTGCTTTCTGTCATCTACTATATTTCTGATTTACTGGCCCATTCTCCTGCCTTTTCCCCCCAAAAAATATTTTCTCTTTTGTGCTCCTCCAAAATCGGAATGTGCTGGCTGTACGCAGCGGGGAGACCAATGAAAATTGAAAACCGGACACATTATGGGCATATGGCCTTGGAACGCAGAAGAAGACGAAGAAGAAGGAGGGAGACAAAAGAAACAAGAATGAGCTATGAAACAAAAGAATACAAACCAAATTTTATACTGGCATTATAAATACACACGATCACGTCAAAGCAGCTCTATTCAGAACCCAGAAGATAAAAACAACAAAAACAAACTTGTGTTTTTATTTTTACCTTTTCTATTCTTCAGGCATGAAAACTACTGTTCCCAAAAAAAGGAAATCCTTCCACCCGGATTTTCAGCGGACGTCAGAAGTTTTGTTGAGCGGGGGATGGGGGCTATTCTGTTCCCCAATAAATGCAAATGGTGGAGCTGTTTTCATGCCTGATATTTCTTCTTCTTTTTCACCCATTCTTTGTGCACGGCTTGCTCTTTAGACGCCATGTCGGAGGAGGGGAAGGCGCGAAATGATGATCGTGCCATTTAAAGACCCAGCATGCCGAGTTTTTATTCGATTTTCGGTTTTTTTAGGCGGAGATTTTTTTTTAAAGGCGGAGATTGGTTGATTTCTGGAAAAAAATAGGCGGAGAAGGTGGAGATGTTTTCAGGTCTGATTCTTTAACAAAAAAACCCAACCCACATATAAATAGCTCCTTATAATGTTGTAACGTTATTGATTGATTTGATTCACCACAAAGTTCCAACACAAATACAGTTTCTCTTGCATTTTCTGTCTCTCTCAGCTGACAATCAGAGAATACAAGCTCAATATTCTATAAATCTCATTTCAAAAACACTATGATAAAAAACCACAAAAAACACCAAACCTTTTAAAATGCTGAAAAGCTGACTTTTTACTTACACACCTGATACTATACATAATCAATTCTTAAGTCCTCTTTACACTAACACACCATTACTGTAATTCATACTAGCACAACTCTTTTCAAAGTCCTGCAACACAGTTACTTGGAAGCTTGATCAGCACTTGATGCTTTCCATTTTGTATTTATCTATGGGCTTGCAGTAGTACCATGCCTTGCTTAAGACGTATCATTGTCATGTGATATAAATATGTTGTCTTTGGATTTATACATAACACCACATTAAAGAAACAAAAAAACATTCACATTTCAATGGTTTTGACTGAAGTTTGTATATTTTCTGTCATACCATGTGGGGTCATCTAGTGATGAGCGTAAGCTCACGACACACACGTCGAGTCCCGGCTCACCCTGTTCTGTCACTCTGCAGAGCCTCAAAACCAGCAGGGAGCAAGTAATCAACATCAGATTGTTAGGAGGCAACTCTGCACTGCTGCTGAGTCACCTCAGTGGAGTTCAATGGAGCAGCCTGTTGTGATCTGACATATGCAGAACACCACTTACTAAGCCTTTACTGAGGATACAGATTGGCGTGAGCGAGGTCCTCCTCACGTGCCACCACGTCTGTCCAACTACAGCTCCCACGACCGTACTGATCCTCTGGGGTTAAGTTTTGATCCGCATCACTCAGAAGTTTAGTTTTGATCAGCATTTGTTGATTTATCACTTTAGCGTTATTACCACACTTCTGTACATCATCTGTTGGCTTTTCCCCGTTCGCCGTTGGCTTTCACTTTGTCCCTGGACGATTTACTACTTCTGTCCTTTTTGCCTGTAGAGTGGTGGCGCTGCTTCTGGAACTTGGTGACGTAGCCCTCCACCAGCTGCCCTATTTTCTGCGGGTTGATGTTGCCGCTCTTGCTGTGGCAAATCTGTTCAAACAGAAACAATGTGCTACAATCCAATTTAATAATTTTTTCCTGTAACATAAGAATGAAAGCATACTTCCCAGGACACTGAAACAAGTGCACAAAATGACTAAAAGCATGAAGGTATACAGACCACGCAGATCATACGTACTGAATATAACATAAAATGTAAGACACAGAAACTAAAACAAAACATTTTCAACAATAACACAAAGCTTCAATAGAACTAAATACACTGCGGGGGCAAAGAAGTTTGAAAAAACAAAATGTTGATAATAACATGGGTGACCCCCCCCCCCCCCCCCCCCCCCGTGGGGATACCGGGGGATCTTTTGTATAAATAGTTCACCCACCTTCTGGAAGTTCTGTGCTTGTAACTTCCTCTAATCTGTCACTCTCTTTGACTCTACCTTTTCCCTTTGCTTGCTGTCATCTACTATCTTTTTGCCTTTCTGGACCATTCTCCTGCTTTTTTTCTTTCAAGAAACACTTCAAAAAGATTCCTCCAGCCGAAGTCGGACATGCTGGGCCTAATTATTTCTTACTCAGGCACATAACAGCAGCATGACGCATCTGCGCTCATAAATGACAGCAAACTGTCTGAGCGATCGAAGAAGAAGAACATGGGTGAAAGTAAAACATTCTCTTAATCCCAAAATGACATGTTTCAATATTCTCTGAATTTTTCCAATCCTGAAGTGATAACTGCATTCAAAACAATTTCCAATGTGAGTGTCTGCCTATACAGAATGGGTGGGGGTGGTATTAGAATTGCATGTCTATCATCTCGTTTTAATCTGCCATCAATTTTGGTAGAAACGTTTGATTTTATAAGACCGTGGATCCAGATGACAAGATGGCCAATCCTGAAAACATTTCATCAGCTTTTCCAATCCCGATTGTATGAGCATTCCTGAACTACTTTCACCCATGTAATAAGCACATCATGGCAAACATAGTTCAAACTTTGGTATAAGGATTTACAGGGATTTTCAAAGATAATTGACAAGAGACAGAATCTTCTTAAGTTGGACAAGGATAATTTTTCAGACAGAATCTTCTTAACTCATTCAAGTCCATGGCCGGAATTAATATAAAGCTGTCAAGTTGATGAATTTGTTTCAAGGGAAGTAAATCTGTGTGTACACACTTTGGTTACTTCTAAACTCGCTTCACTCCCTTATACCACAATTTTGCCTCTAATTTTGCTTTTGTTGTGGTTTGTTGTGGGGAAACCAATCAGTGTAGTATTTCTATATAATTCTTCACTTTTTGTGCGTCTAATGTCTATATATACAAAAAAAGTCTGATCTACCACTTCCCTATGTCTAAACCTGAAGTAAAAACCCGTAATCTTCCTTCATTTCTCCTTTTGTTTATGTATGTTGTGTGTATGGCTGGAGTGATTTGTGATTTTTTTTAATAATTCAAAATCGTTGCAATGCGAATGAGTAAACTCTTCTAGCACCATGGGCAAATACATTCGCCCAGTACATCACGTTACACTACCACCAAATGCAAAGACATATAACTGTCAAGCACCCTGCCATGTGTATGTGTTTTTAGGGCTTTTGTCACTGTTTCTGTCGTCAAAGCAGTGCATGCGCACTTGAAAAAATAGTTGCTTCCCTCTTGTCATTTGAGATGATGGATGCAACGGACAACCAAGAACGTCAAAAAAACATGGCTCTAGAACTGTAGAAGAGTTAATCCAACTCCAAGAGCAAAACAAAATCAACAATACATACATTAACAGGTCTCCCAATTGTCCCGCAAAACAAGGGGTCCCAGGGACTCCTTCACTTACAGAATAGAGGGTCCCAGACAGGATAGAGGGTCCCAGTGGCATTGCGAATGCTAAAAAGAATTCTTCTAGTGCATCCTTGGGACCCCTTGCGCATTCTTTTAGAGGGTCCTTAAGAATATTAGCACTTCATAGAACCCCAAATGGGGGTCCCTTGGAGCCCTGCATTAATTACAAACAGGTAGGCCCACAAAGACGCTCGCTGCAGCTCCAGCAAATAAATAAACCTACTTTGGGCACGGCCTTTCTGAGGATACTCTTGTACTCCTCCTTGGTGATCTTCTTGTGGCTGTAGAACGGGCGCAGGGCCTGCTTCACCTCGTCCACAACACGCTCCTGGAGATGAAGCTTCTTCAAGTACTGAAACCAGAAAGATAAAAAATGTGGTAAGGTTCAGGTAAATAGAACAGAGCAACTAGCCCCCACAGCCTCTTTACTCAATCGCATGCTTACGCATAAATATAAGCGATTTGTGACGTCATCGTTGAAGACAAATCGCAAAAAGAAAAAGAAAAAAAAGGGGCATGCGCTGCCAGGCATCAGAATACTCCAGTCCAATCCGCGGAAGAACAACACTCGCCATGACTCGAAGTCGACATTGAGTCGGACCCCACAAAACTCTAGTCCGTAGTCGGCATCATTGCGATCATTCGCTACCCGACATCTCGCGGAAAAGTTAAAAGTTCTCACATCATCATAGTCTCCCGTTAAATCGACTCATTTAAAACCCAAATCACAATCATTGTCATCAAAACAAACTCTGAAACAGTGAAAGTAAGAGTCTAGAGAGCTCTAAACTCGGAAGAAAAAACAAACCTGGCCGTGATTTTTCGTTTCCGAAGGCGCAGTATGAAAACAAACCGTTTAAGAATACCATTTGAGAATAAGATCACGCTGCCTCATGAAGTACAAACCGCGGCCGGCAGTGCCAAAACCGCGGCCAGTGGCTACCAAAACCGCGGATCCACGGGCCGTTCTGATGCCTGGCTGCTTTTGCGGCGACGCGCTCTCTGGGGGAGAGCAGCCCAAATTTCACGTGGAATTTCTCTGTGACTAGAAAAAATATACACAGAAAAATACCAAATAATTGTATGCGAAAGAAATATCAAGGCAAGCTGTCAGCATGACGATCTCACTTCAAGGGAAGTAAATCTGTGTGCACACAGACATAATTTGGTCATTTCGCTCCCCTAGACCATGTTTATGCATCTTACTTTGCATTTGCAGTGGTTTGTAGTAGGGAAACCGATTTCTGTAAAAAGTCTTTCTATAAAAAGTCTGAGCTGCCGTTTCCCTATTTCCATACCTGAAGTAAAAACCTGTAATTCTCTTTCATTTCTTTTCATTTATGCCTGTTTTGTTTGCGTGAATGGCTGGAGTGATTTGTTGGGATTTTTTAACAATCCAAAATAATGCGATTTCTAGGTTGTCAGCTTAGTGTAATGGCTGTGGTGTGACTGAGTTAATAGGTCCTTTCTCTTGTATTTACTATTTAGCATTGTTCAGAACATTTGAACCGGCATGGCTGTGGCATTTAAAAAAAAATGCATTTAATGATTTATCCACCACTCGCTCTTGGAGATGAAGCATCAAGTACTGAAACCAGAAAAATCAAAGCTTCCTCATTTGTGGACAACATTCAGAAAAACATGATAGTTTTAGTTTTAGTTTTTTTAAAGATCAAGTCCCCCCCCCAACTTCCTCTCTATATATATAAGAACAGCAAATAGATTTCTTTTCTTTCTAATTCTTATTTGGGTGGACTAGAGGGGAAGAAGTATGGAAAAGGGCTGACAATTTTACTGTAAATATAGCGGTACAGTGGAACCTCCCTTATAAGACTCCCTCCCACATAAGACCTACTTCTCTGAGACATTGCCCTTCTTTGTAAGAATTAAAATTACCTCCCTTATAAGACCCCTCCCTTATAAGACCTCATTTTGGATGATTTTTGAAGGTCTTATAAGGGAGGTTCCACTGTAATAACTTTTTATCAGCAGAGTTTTCACATCTCTTTTATCTGTAAATTTTAAAAAAAGGACATCAGTTTCATTCAACCTTAAATGTTTTATAAAACATGATCACAATAGTTGCTGACAAATAGAATAGCTATGTGCATCCTACTTCAAAACCTTCATGAACTTGTCTAAAACAATTGCCGAATACTACAAAGCATACGATTTAACTAACAAGGGTGTTGACAAGTGCAACTCTGCTGCATTAGTGCTCAAGAAGACACTTCAACTTCAACAAATATACCACCACACAAAATTTGAAATGGTTCTGTGCAGAGGTTCTAAAGAATAAGATACTGTTCTGACAAACAAAACGGCAAGAAAGAAACAGACACAACTGATTACAACAGCCCTTATTCACAAAGCGGTGAGGGACTAAGTGAAAAAAAGAGTAAAACAACAGTTAAGCAACGCGGGCTAGTCACTCGTGTTCAATTATCAATTCCAGATATCAGAGCTCCTGAGGCGACTATCCTGGAGGGCTGGAATGAAATTTGTTAATTAGTGGGAAAGCCTTAACCAGGGTGCATCCCCACTCTGAGCTAAAAGGACTTGGGGACATTTGATGTTCTGGAAGGTCCCAAAATGCCAAATTATGCCCTTACCAATAAAATACCAATTTAAGTGAAACTAAAGTTTTTATTATTTTTTGTTGTCCCATCTTCTGGGCCGTACAGTGGCGTTGCTCCCACACCACTCATAGAGTCCCAACCCGCAGCCACACCCCGGTTTGTCATGTTGCAGCATCCAAAATCAGCAATCAAGGGGAACAGATCTATGTTAGGCCACCAGTAGGCAACCACCAGAGGAGACACTACTGCTGCTGAGTCACTTTGGTGGAATTAAGTATCCAGAGCCTGTTCTGAGTTGACATAGGCCTGTTCTGAGTTGACATCACCACCTACATACAGCCCCTTACTGACGACAACAAAAGTGAAACAAAATGAACCAAACATACCCTACCCACCTTCTCCTTGTTGGTGAGGTCCACGGCAGAGCCTGGCACATCATCGGCGGGCTGAGAGGTCAGCTTCTTGATGACGCTGGTCAGCGCCTTCAGGTTGTTGACCGCAGCCAGAGGAGGCTTGGAGCCCTTCATCTTGGAGCCCTCCAGTTCAGCGAAGTCCGGGGGTGTGGGAAGCTCCAGCTCGCACTCTTCATCCAGCGGAGACATGTCCATGTCCATGGGCTCTCTGGGGTCAGGGGGAAGGGCGGGAGGTCCGGGAAGCAGCTTGGCAGGAACTTTAGGAGGAGGGGGGATCGGGGGTTGGGGGGGCAACCTGAACGGCGGCTTCGGAGGAGCCACCACGCTGGACTGGGCACCTTTTCCGCTGTCCTTCATGACAGTGAGGAGGTTCTGGGCCACCACCAGGTTAGCCAGAGTATTGTCAAATTTATCCATTGTGGGTTTCCCTTGTTTGCCGGACTGGAACACACTCGACAGGCCCGAAGTCTGAGGCGTGGCTGCCGCGTTCTTGGCCTCCCCGTCTGAATTGTTTGACAGATTGCGCGGAAGAGGGGGGCCAGGAAGGAGCTGGCTGGACTGGCTCTTGATAGAAATGGGCGCTCCAGGCCCGCCGATCTGCAAGCGAAAACCGCCCGGAGGAAGAAGCGGGGCTGCCAGGGGCCTGGGTAATGTTGTGGGCGTTCGGGGTAGCACCGAGTTCACCAGCAGATGGTGACGAGCACCCACAACCTCAGGGGTGGCTGAATCCTTCTTAGAAACGGCGGAGCTTTCATCCCCTTTAGATTGGTCCGCAGCCTTTTTGTCCGGTGCGAGCGACACTTTGGGAGACTGATCACCGTCCATCTTTTCGTCCTGTAAGCAGGGCGTCTTGGGGCTTTCTGGAAACGCTTTGTCCGCTTCAGTTTCGTCAGTCGGGTGGGCTGGATCATACACAGCCTCCTCTGGTGTCTCTTTGTGACTAGATGACTGTGATAAAGCGCTCTCCTTGGGGTCACGTTTGGCAGAGAGCTCTTCAGATTTTGAAGCCGACTCAGAAGTCAGCTCCTCAGACGAAGAAGCGTCTTCCTCAGGCTCATCTTCAGACACTGCAGGCTGGCTGGCTTCTGTTTCTGCAGGTTTAGATTGTGGAGAAGGAAGATTGTCGGCTTCGTGTTCCGACACGTTCTCAGCTTCATGGACAGAAACATGGTCGGACTCGGCAGCAGGCAGGTCGTCCGTTTTCGATATGGGAAACTCTTCATCAGACTGAACGCCTTCATGTTCCTTGTCTGATGACTCCATCGGCTCCTCCTCTTCGTCTCTGTTGACCAGGACAACCTGACGCTCATTTTCTTCCTCCTCCTCGCTGTCTTCTTCCCCGCTTCCTTCATCAGATGAGGAGGAGCCGGAATCGGAAGAATCAGAGGGGTCTTTCTGGAATGTGTCACTTGGACTCCAAGTAGAACTCTGTGTCCTCTTTCGTTCCACTTCTGGCGACTCCTCTTGCGCTTCTTGCTCTTCTTCCTCTTGATGTTGTTCTTCTTCCGAAAGTTGCGCCTCATCCATGGACGGTTCATCCCATTCGTCGGAGTACTTTCTGTTTCTACTCTTCCGCTCTGGCTCCGGTTCTGGCACAACCTCAGCGCGTTTTTTGTGCTTCCTGCTTCTCTCCACATGCACCGGATCGTCTCTTTCTTCTGCATGCCTTCTGCTTTTCCTTTCCACCACAGGGGATTCAGCCTGTTCCTCAACATGCCTTCTGCTCCTCCTAGACCTCTCTCTAGTCTCTGCAACAAACGGCTCTTCAGGTTCTTCTATTTGTCTTCTATGCCGGCTACTCCGTCTATCATCGGTAAATGCTTCTTCATACTCCTCCACATGCCTCCTACTACTTTTTCTCTGCATAACCGGGGGTTCAAACTGTTCTTCAATGTAGTGTCCGCTTCTTCTCTCCTCGTAAGGTGACTGTTCCTCTTCTCTCCGGTGTCTTCTGCGCTTTTTCTCAACGGGATGGGATTCCTCCCTGTACTGCTCCTCATGCCTTCGGGACCTATTGTTTCCATCCACCAGAGCATACTCGTCCCATTCGGCGTGTCTCCTTCGCCTCCTGTCTGGGGTTTCTTCTCGTTCTTCAGCATGCCTTCGGTGTCTCCTTTCCACGACTGGCGACTCATCACGCGCTCGATGACCATAATCAGCAGCTTCGTCTTCATGCCTTCTCCTCCTCCTCTCCCTAGTGGAGGAGTCCCCACGTTCTTTATCTCGTTTGTGCTTCTTCCGTTTCTTCTCCTTCTCCCGGCTTTCTACCACGGGTGCCTCCTCCTGTTCGGACTCCCCGTGATGACGGTAGTGTCTGTTCTTGTACTGTCTGTAGGAAGCGTGCTCTCTGTTAGAGTGCTCTTCGTGGTTCTCTTTGTTCCAGCTGTCCTCTCGATTCCGGCGACGGCTGCGAGATCTGGACCGGCTCTTGTGACTATGCTCATGCTTCCGATCATGTCGCTTCTTTCGATGGGATTGCTCACGTTCACGCTCCCTTTCTCTCTCTAATAACCTTTCGTGCTCTCTTGTCCTCTCTTCGTGCTCTCGTAATCTGTCTTCATGCTCTCTGATCCTGTCTTCGTCCCGTCTTCGACGCGATGATCTATCCCGTGAGCGGGATCTGGAGCGGGACCTTCTGTCATGCCGCCTTTCTCGCGAGCGACTTCGTGTGTGGTGTCGTCGCCTTCGGGAAGAATGTTCAGATGAACGACGATTCGATTCGTTTCGCCTGTGAGAATCTGAATGTCTATGAGAATCCGAATGTCTGTCTTCTCTTCTACCACTGCGCGACTCTTTATCACTGCGCGGCCTTTTGTCACTGCGGGATTCTTTCTCACTGCGTGATCCTTTATCACTTCGTTGGCGACTCTTATCCTCATCTCTGTCTCGTCGTTCCTCACGTAAAACTATTCTTAAATCGTTACCATCGTGTTCAACAGTCCGTTTCTTCTTGCTTCTGTGACTCCTGGATGCTTCTGACAAAGACTTTCTGGGATCTCCGTTGGTGCTTGGAACAGCATCGTCGTCGTCGTCGTCATCGTCATCAACGATGAGCGTGTCGATGGGTTCCTGAGGGGGGCATTCTATGATCTGCACATCGTCGTCACTGTCTCCTTGAGCTTGCACAGTTCTAGAATCCCCGCCTGCCCTCCCCTCACCCTCCACATTACCACGCTGGATAACTCGCGTCACACCAAGAGCAGGGCTACCCTTTGGGGCACTACTGAAACCAGTCAATCTGACATCGGACGCATCGTCCAAATCCACACTCATTTCTATGATGTCAATCCCATCTTCACGGCTGGGACTAGCACCAGAGGTGTTATCCTTATTCGACTTGTCGTTTCTCAAATTCTCTGCTTCTCGGTCATTCTCTTTGTCCGACCCGTTTTTACTTTCGTCACCCAAAGCATCAGGCTCATGCTCTGGACTGGAGATGCTGTCCAGAGATTGTGCGTATTCTGGGGATCGGTTAGAACTGGATGAGGAATAGCTGCTGCTGCTGCTGTTACTGCTGCTGCTGGGTTCCTTGCGATTCTCGACAGACATGTCGCTTTCATCAGAGCTGGAATCGTCACTGCAGTGGTTCCTGGCATCCTCGTTATTCCTCGTTTCCAGGTCATTGTCGGAAGAAAGCTGCAGCACGTCTGATGCGTCTCCCCCTTGAGAAAAAACAAAGCAGAGAAAAAAATGAATAAGATTCAATTTCAAGTATTATTCATAATCATATATATATATAGCTCTTAAGCACTTTTTTGTTCTAATGCTGCTGTTTGTGCATCATGTCTTCAAACCTGGCCAAAGGTGCCTTCCTCAACTCCTTTGAATTATTAATAAAAACTTCATATCTAACCCTCAATCTTCACAAGATAATCTTATCTGAAAGTCTCAATATCAATATGACTTTTTCTTGCTCTCTGTCAATGTTAGTGTTACTACTAATGTTCATGTTTAAAAAACCCACACATATGTAGCCTGGAAAGGTTGGCATAACAAAAACAAACCCACTTATTGACGTAACTATGGAACTAATCAGATTAATGACACAAACAGGCAAACACAGACAGCAAAGACACTGTGTCAGGGCTCCCAATCATCCCGCAAAACAAGGGATCCCAGGGACTCCATCACTTACAGTATAGGTCCTATAGGCGGGATACAGGGTCCCACTCCCAGTGGCATTGCAAATGCTAAAAAGGTTTTTTTCTAATGCATCCCTGGGACCCCCTGCACATTCTTTTAGAGGGTCCTTTAGAATTTTAGTACTTCATAAACCCCCAAATGGGGGTCCCTGGGAGCCCTGCTGTATACTAGAGGGACAATAACTTCAAGATAAACATACACTGATACAGGTAAATAGTCACAGACATGATTATCATACTTTACAGACTATAAGGCGATACTTTTTTTTCCTAGACTGAGACCCCTGCACCTTATAATGTGACTAATAATATAGTAAGAAACTAATATATAATTATAACAAAATCAGAATTTTGTGTAAAATTTGAGGGGTGCGCCTTGTACTGTTGTAGTCCGTAAAATATGGTATGCATAATAACTTAAGATTCAGTCAACACAGGCAAAGAGACCGAGAGCCAGCACCATACACACACTTACTGTGCCGATCGTTTGGATCTGACGATGGCAGTGGTATAGAATCCAAGTTGAGCATGGCCATGGCATCAGCATCGTACTCCTCAGCTTCGTACTCTGGCGTTTTCTCCTTAGACTGCTGCTGCTCCTCTTCTTTTTCCTCTGGAGTTTTCTCCTCAGACTGCTGCTCCTCTTCTTTTTCCTCTGGCGTATTCTCCTCAGACTGCTGCTCCTCTTCTTTTTCCTCTGGCGTTTTCTCCTCAGACTGCTGCTCCTCTTCTTTTTCCTCTGGTGTTCTATCCTCAGACTGCTGCTCCTCTTCTTTTTCCTCTGGTGTTCTATCCTCAGACTGCTGCTCCTCTTCTTTTTCCTCTGGTGTTCTATCCTCAGATTGCTGCTCCTCCTCTTCTTTTTCTTCTGACATTTTCTCCTCAGACAGCTGCTCCTCCTCCTCTTTTTCTTCTTCTTGATTGTCGTCTGAAGAGTTCCCCTCTTCTTGGCTGTCCTCCAAGGGACTACCTTCTGGCAACAATGGTTCCGATTCTTCTTCAGCACAGACAGGTTCCTTTTCTTGCACACCTCCTTGTGAACTTTCCTCCTCCTCCTCAACCTCCCCCTTTTCCCTATCATCCTCTTCATTGGCTTCCTGTTCCATTAGTTCTTCATTTTCTTCTTCTTTTTCTTCTTCCGACTGTGCTTCATTTTCTGTACTAGTTTTCTGTTCCTTTCGTTCCTCCAATTCTTCCTGAATGACTAGCTTATCTTCTGATTCACTATCACTATTATCATCATCATTTTCACTGTCATCAGTGTTCACTGCTTCTTTTACTGCTTTGCTTGATTCTTCTTTAGCAACGATATCCTCATCAGCTTCTGCTGAGTTTTCTTCTTCATAAGTTCGTTCAGTCAGAAATATATGATCTTCCAGATCATCCACATCATCAGTTGGATTGGTCGGCGAATAACGGTCAGGGGTTTCGGCCAAACCGGGAGATTTGGGTGAGTTCAAGCCAGGAATTTTGGGAGAGTTCAAACTGGGAGACTTGGGGGAATTCAAACCAGGGATCTTGGGAGAATGCAATTCAGAAGATTTGGGCGAGTCCAACCCAGAGATCTTGGGAGAGTTTAAACCAGGAATCTTTGGAGAATTTAGACTGTGAGAATCGGGAGAGTTCAACCCAGGGATCTTGGGAGAGTTCAAACTGGGAGACTTGGGAGAGTTCAGACTGGGAGACTTGGGAGAGTACAAATCTGGAGACTTGGGTGAGTTCAAATCAGGAGACTTGGGAGAGTTTAAAGTGGGAGACTTGGGAGAGCTTAAAGTGGGAGACTTAGGAGAGTTTAAAGTGGGAGATTCCCAAGGAGATTTGGGAGAGTTCAAACTGGGAGAGTACAAACTGGGTGACTTGTGAGAGTGCAAACTAGGAGACTTAGGAGAGTGTAAACAAGGAGACTTGGCAGATTGTAAATTCGGTGTTTTGGGAGATGGCATAGGGGAGTTTTCTGTAGGGCTAGTAGGAGAATATCTATTAGGGTCATCGTCATCTGCATTAGTAGTGCACGCAGCACTAGTGTTCTCTTCCGAGGAAGATGTTGAATTGACCATCTCCATTCTGATACTTTGAAGGTAAAATTGTCCAATAGACCAATGGGAGTAGTGCAGGCCAGTCTCCCTTTCAGCAGATGAAATTGGAAATGGTGGTAAAGATCAGCTTAGGGTCACTTCTGGCTACATTCTGGTACCCGTTCCTTGACCATATTCTTCAATGGTGCATTTGAGAAGCTGAAACAAACAAATAAATTGGCATTTTAAATCATTTATTGAGATTTAATAAATTAATAGTATATCTGGCGTTCGACTTGGAATGCCTCTGACTTTGAATACAAATTCAAGCACACACAGATTATAATGCAGGGATGTGAGAGGGACCCAAACAAAAAAGCGTAGTCGATGGTATCGTCAAAGTACTCAAACAAGACTTTGCCTCCGACATCAATTTTTTTCGCGGCTCGTCTACACGGATCTTACTGTCCAATCCCTGTCAAATTTGTGTTGGCATCCTTTGTCAATCTCTTCTTTCCTCATATCTATGGTGTGATAAATAATTTTCATGGTTGACGATGAAACAGTCATTCAATAGCTTTGAAAACATCCGAATATTCCTTCAAAATCATAGCCGAACGCACAAAAATAATGCATTGCCATTGGACGTTAACTGGCCAACCACAGAGAAGCTTACGAAATTCAGTCAAGGGAATGTACTCACGCTACAAACTGCTTTCAATTTTTGACTGTGAGCGCAAAGAAAGTCTACTGAACACGACAATCTGTACGATCGTCTCTCTCTATGTACGGTGTTATTGTGTGTGTTTTGGGGGATTTTTAGTCGAATAGAAAAAGCGCATTTACGCGCTTACGAGTAGCTCTCACATCCCTGATAATGATATGGAGTATGAGTGAGCACCCTAAACACTCTCTGAACTGAAGTCAGAAACGCCGACCAATGGCTACATCTATTTGTCTAATACAATACAGGAACAAGCAAAGTTTCGCCTGTCTGTCTGAAGCCAGCTAATGTTTGTCTGTGCATTGTGCAAAAACCGATGGTCGTAATGCCATCAAACCTACACATTCTTGATCATCCTCGCCCCAAGGATTGAGTGAAGCCCATTTTGACTGTTAATCTGGCTACTCCAGAGAGGTGGGCTGAAATATGTGAAGAGACATATACAACAGAAACAAAGGGAATTTACTGATACAGGTTGGTTTCTTAGCAGGGTTTCCCCCCCTTGATCTGTGTGTGTGTGTGTGCAAGAAGAAGAAACATTACGCACTCACGGGTTAGGCTATGACTCAGTATGAGAGGGTGGGGATGGGCACAGAAGCAAAAGGGTGAATTTGAAAGAAGTGTCAGTTGTATCTGACTATGACTTCCACATAACAGAGAAGGCGACTGCTATTCTGGAGGGCTGGGCTGACAATTGGTTAATGTGGTGGCAGGTGAGAAAAGCCGGGAAGCGTCGACAGGTAACAGCTAGTATATTAATTATTATGGATATATAATGCAAAAAAAACCCAACCACTTTCTCTATTCCCCATGTGAGATTTTGAATTAATAATTGAGGGGGGTGGGTGGGGTGGGGGGAGATAGTAATGTTATTATTTGAATCTTATCTTCTATTCTTTGTCACAGTTTGTGACAAAATCAATAGAGAAAGGCCAAGCTCCTTTGTGATGATATTGATAGTCTTGAAACAAAGAATTCTTGATCTTGATTCCATAAGAAATCTTTGCCGATCTTCTTTCACACAAACCGTTTATTTTCCTGAAATGTAAAGAATTATAGCATGAGACTGAAAGCCAGAAAGCCTAGAACATAAGGACTCAAGGAGGAGTGTGTGTCTGTGTGTGCCTAAACTACACACCTTTGCCAAATCTTTCATACTGCGACACACGACACAGAGAGAGAGAGAGAGAGAGAGAGAGAGAGAGAGAGAGAGAGAGAGAGAGAACTTGCAACAGTGGATTGAGTTAGCTAAGCTATGGAAGGCGTATTCTGACCGGCTGTTATTGTCACTTTCTTAGTTTCTGGAATCATTTTATCCAGCCTAAATTTACACGATTTTCAAGAATTTTAGATGTAAAGAATGGCTAAATAGACGGGAACAGCAGCAAAAAGGGCCTAACATAATCATGCACATACTGATAAATACCTTATCAGATTGTAGAAAAGCTGGGAATCTACGGGACTTGATAACTTAGTAGAATATAATCAACAAATCACTGATAGGCCCCCCAGCTTCTTTTGGGCATACGCCATGATGCTGAATCGGTCATTTGCATTTGCCCGGATGTTTGCTAGGCCTACAGAGAAATCCAAAGTTTCGAAAATAATTTGCTACAATTCGTGTTTTCTCTCTAAAATCAAATCATGTATAACCTTGAAATAAAAATAAATGTTAAAAAATATGAATGAACAGTTTGGTGTTGTTTTAATTCTGTTTAGCCAGTGAAAGAGAAGAAGAAGAAGAATATTACGGAACTACATCTTCGTGGAAGTCGGAGTCACGTGGTACCCGGCTTGTGACGCGCACGCCGCGAGACAGAAAGTAGGCGTACTTTGTTCCGTGCCGTCTGCTCTTTAGTTTGGTCGTTTAGTCTTTTGGTTGCCAGCTGGATTAGTTGGACTCTGTCCTGTTTGCACGAAAGTGTTCACTGGAAGAAAATGGAGAAGCTTTTCGAGTGAGTAATATGAATTAATTAAGACAATTCGTTGGTGATTTGATTCATGCATGGATTGTTAATTAACTTATTAAGAGAGCAAAAGTGAAAAAGAAAGATTGTCCATGGATTCACATTGCCCAAATCTTTGTAGATAGATAGGTCAGGTCAGGTCAGATCAGGCCAGATCTTCAGGGCAGCCAGGCCTCGCGGCCTCTTGATGTGCCCTATCTTTTGATTGTTTGTTATTGTGGCTTTGTTCATTAATCAGATTGGCACCGCTGTGGCGCTTTTTGAACTATCATTGTCGTCTTAATCATAATTGTATTTAAAAACATTAATTTTGGGGTCACTATCTAGGAGGTTTTTGAAATGGTTAATGTTGGAAGCAAGTTTAGTTTCAAAGTTTGTGCAGGGAGATTGTTCCAGTGCTGGGTGACTCTATTAGAAAAGAAGTTTTTTCTCATATTAGTTCTACTGTATTGGGTTAGTATTTTTAGATCACTGTTACGGGTTCTCAAATCGTTAGACAATTGAAACAAATGCTTGTTAGTTTTGTCAGGGTTATTCAAAATTTTATATACAGTTATCAAATCTCCCCTTACTCTTCTAAATTTTAAGGATGGTAAACTTAACTTATGAAGTCTGTCCCCGTATTCCAAATTTTGTATTGATTTTATTAATTTGGTTGCTCGCCTTTGTACCCTTTCAATTTGTGTAGATTGTCTTTTAAGAAAAGGGTTCCAAATTAGATTTCCATACTCAAGATGAGGTCTTACTAAACTTTTATATAGGTTCAAAAAAACCTTCTGTATTTAATTCCATAAAACTTTTTCTAATTAAACCCAATATTCTATTGGCCTTGTTTACTGCTGTTGTAATGTGTTTATCAAATTTGAGTTTAAAATCAAATATGACTCCTAAGTCTTTTTCATCTGAACAGGTTTCCAAAACATGTTTAGCTGAACCGTGGGAAATTTCATAAAAAGATGTGTAGGGTTTGTCGCATGAAAATAGGTAGCTCGTAAAAATAAAAAGCTCGCTACCTATGACAGTGTATATTTGCGACATTGAGCATGAACCACAAATTTCACTTTTTTCTAGGGTTAGGGTTAGAGTTAGTTAGTTAAAGTGAAATTTGTGGTTGTCGCAAATACAGACTCTCATAGTAGCGAGCTTTTTATTTTTACGAGCTACCTTTTTTCATGCGACAGGGTTAACATTCCTAGCTCGTTAACATTCCTAGCTCGCTACTATGAGAGTGACTATTTGCGACAACCACAAATTTCACTTTTTCGTTACTTGAACCATTTACCTAACCCTAACCCTAACCCTAGAAAAAAGTGAAATTTGTCGTTCATGCTCAATGTCGCAAAATGCCGCAAATAGTCAGTCTTATAATATAGCGAGCTAGGAATTTTAACCCGACAAGATGATCTAGATATACTCATCTGGTCGAATGATATAATAATGATAATGACTAGACTTTAATCAGAGAGACAAGAGTCCTAAGTTTCAGAAAACCAGTCTTTTAATAAAAGATGCATCAGCATGATCAGGATCATCAGAAGGCTGCTGTTATATAGTTCTAAAGAAAAACAGATGGGAGAGAGAGAGAGGATCCTCAGGGAGACCTGACTGGCTGGGTCACTAAATTAGCTTAGGGTGTTTTTGTTTTTATTGTCCGAACTGGAAACTCGACCGAAGCTTCGCTCGGGAACTAATAATAAATATATTAGAGAGACAGACAGACAGAAAGAGAGAGACTCAGCACCATGGCTTCTTTGATGTCAGCCAACACCTGTTTTGCAGAGTTCAGAATAGGATGACACAAGAGAGACAGAGAGAGAGGGGGGGCTTCTGGAGAGAAGACTTACTTACTAGATCAGAATAATGAATGACTAGATTTAGATTCATCTCATCATTCATGACTAGACTTTTTTTTTCAATTAATAATTTAATGAATGAAGTTCAAGTAATAAATGACTAGATTCAGATTATCTCATCATTCATGACTAGACTTTGTCTAAATCTTTGTAGTTGGTCTGAACGTGGAGTTTTTCGGATGAGACGATAAACCGTATTTTCTCATTAAAATCAAATCATGTATAAACTTGAAATAAAAATAAATGTTAAAAAATATGAATGAACAGTTTGGTGTTGTTTTAATTCTGATTAGCCAGTGAAAGAGAAGAAGAAGAAGAATATTACGGAACTACATCTTCGTGGAAGTCGGGGTCACGTGGTACCCGGCTTGTGACGCGCACGCCGCGAGACAGAAAGTAGGCGTACTTTGTTCCGTGCCGTCTGCTCTTTAGTTTGGTCGTTTAGTCTTTTGGTTGCCAGCTGGATTAGTTGGACTCTGTCCTGTTTACACGAAAGTGTTCACTGGAAGAAAATGAAGAAACTTTTCGAGTGAGTAATATGAATTAATTAAGACAATTCGTTGGTGATTTGATTCACGTATGGATTGTTAATTAAGAGAGCAAAAGTGAAAAAGAAAGATTGTCCATGGATTCACATTGCCCAAATCTTTGTAGATATATAGATGTGTAGGGTTTGTCGCATGAAAATAGGTAGCTCGTAAAAATAAGTAGCTCGCTACCTATGAGTATGACATTGACAGTGTGTATTTGCGACATTAAGCATGAACCACAAATTTCACTTTTTGTAGGGTTAGGGTTAGGGTTAGTTAAATGGTTAAAGTACAGAAAAAGTGAAATTTGTGGTTGTCGCAAATACAGACTCTCATAGTACATTAGTAGCGAGCTACTTATTTTTACGAGCTACCTATTTTCATGCGACAGGGTTAACATTCCTAGCTTGTTAACATTCCTAGCTCGCTACTATGAGAGTGACTATTTGCGACAACCACAAATTTCACTTTTTCGTTACTTGAACCATTTACCTAACCCTAACCCTAACCCTATCCCTAACCCTATCCCTAACCCTAGAAAAAAGTGAAATTTGTCGTTCATGCTCAATGTCGCAAAATGCCGCAAATAGTATAGCGAGCTAGGAATTTTAACACGACAAGATGATCTAGTCTTTCTAGATCTACTCATCTGGTCGAATGATATAATAATGATAATGACTAGACTTTAATCAGAGAGACAGACAGAGTTCTAAGTTTCAGAAAACCAGTCTTTTAATAAAAGATGCATCAGCATGATCAGGATCATCAGAAGGCTGCTGTTATAACTTATATAGTTCTAAAGAAAAACAGATGGGAGAGAGAGAGAGAGAGGATCCACAGGGAGACCTGACTGGCTGGGTCACTAAATTAGCTTAGGGTGTTTTTGTTTTTATTGTCCGACCTGGAAACTCGACCGAAGCTTCGCTCAGGAACTACTAATAAATATATTAGAGACAGACAGACAGAAAGAGAGAGACTCAGCACCATGGCTTCTTTGATGTCAGCCAACACCTGTTTTGCAGAGTTCAGAATAGGATGACACAAGAGAGACACAGAGAGAGAGGGGGGGGGGGGGGGGGGGGGGGTGGGGGGGGGGGGGGGGGGGGGGGGGGGGGGGGGGGGGGGGGGGGGGGGGGGGGGGGGGGGGGGGGGGGGGGGGTGGGGGGGGGGGGGGGGGGGGGGGGGGGGGGGGCTTCTGGAGAGAAGACTTACTTACTAGATCAGAATAATGAATGACTAGATTTAGATTCATCTCATCATTCATGACTAGACTTTTTTTTTCAATTAATAATTTAATGAATGAAGTTCAAGTAATAAATGACTAGATTCAGATTATCTCATCATTCATGACTAGACTTTGTCTAAATCTTTGTAGTTGGTCTGAACGTGGAGTTTTTCAGATGAGACGATAAACCGAGGTCCTGTGTGCCTATGCATTTAGCACATGTTAAGTCCAGCCCAGTGGCAATGAAAAAGTTGTTATTTGGTCTAAATTTACCCATCCCCCTTTCCTTATCAATCACACAAAAAATCGCTTGCCCCCCCAAAAAAAAGGGTGGCGCGCCTCTGGCTGCGACGCGCTCTCCAGTTGGGAGCAAATTCACAGACACCTCTGTGACTATGCCAAATACCGACCAAATGATTCATGATTTTTATACTTACATAAATATATTATATTCTTGTGGTGGTTCCATAGCCAATGAGGTTTATCCGAGGCGTGGTTACTGCTACACATATCTGTATTATTAATAAATCGGGACTTTACTGGTTTGGCACTGCCTCTGAGTATTGCCTCCAGTATTGTTCCCACCATCTTTGTATTTACAAATGCCCCACATGGCCGAAGAGGGCGTAAAACCATATTTTCAATCAATGATTCGTAAGGTGGGGTTTCCGCGGGGACTCCAGGGAGCAGCATTAGTCCTGGATGAAGGTGTAGTAGTGGCTTTGTGGGGGCCCAGGGTCCTTTGTCCCTGGGAAATTTTGTAATTTAGTGATTATTAAAGCACAAAGTGAGCAATTTTCTTACTTTTTACCCTTGTATAAGGTACATGATTGTGGCAAGGGTGTGTGTGTGTGTGGGGGGGGGGGGGGTCTGGAAACCCCCCTCAGATCCGCCCTGAGGGTATGCCACCTCCCCTCCTCAACTAATGAAATAAAAGGGGGAGGGGATGAATCATGACTACAATGCCAGTACCTTGGATTTCATGCAATCGTGTTTATTTTACTTTCTAATGATTCATTATTTGTTTGCTTGTTATCAATGTAAAGCACACTGAGCTCATGTGAGAAAGAGTGCTATATAAATTCCCATTATTATTATTATTATTATTATTATTACCTCATTGAGTCATTCATGCTACAGTTATATACAGGGCTCCCCATTCTGTGCGTCAAATGTGCGTGACAGACGCATTAAAACTGTACTGGGGGTGAAACGATGCACTATAATTACTACTCGAGGGTTATGAGACGCACTATAAATCTGCTGAATGCGTGAGCCCGTCTCCAATTTCACCCAGCCGAAAAGCCGGTCTACTGCAGACCCATACCAATTAGGCATGTCAGCCCAAAGTCAATGTCAGCCTTATCTTGAATGATGTGTGTGAGTGTGGCTGTGTGTGACTGTGTTGGTAACATTTGTGTGTCGGAAATGCCAGGCATGTAATGCTTCATACTGCCTGTGCATACAAATTTTACAATACTTTACATTTTTTTGACAGTACCCACATGTCTTTATGCTTATTTTGTTTTGATTTTTCACCCTCTATAAGTTCACCCTGGGGGTGAAGAGACCCTCTATAGCTGCTTCCTGGGGGTGAAAATACCCTCTATGGTCAAACAAAATGGGGAGCCCTGATATAGTTAATAACAATTACTTAGTAAGGACCATGAAGTCGCATCTTATTCTGCCAGGCCTCCAATGCCTCTTTTACATTCAAAGTAGAGCGTTAAGATGCTAGATCCCTAGCCACGCAGCAGCATTTTCGTCTGCAGTGCTTTGCATTGCGGCTGAAAACAAACCTTTATTTCACAAGGGTAAGAGAGAGACAGACAGACAGAGTCTGAGAGAGACAGAGAGACTATGTACAACCGTAATCCTAACCCTCAGCCCTAGGATCCTAGAAAACCAGGTGCTCGGCAGCATGTTCGGCTCCAGTGACCTTAACCTTTGACCAATGACCATCATTTTCGAATCTGGCCTAGATACCCAGAGTACCTATCCGTTTGCAAAATTAGAGCCTCCTAGGTCCCTCCGTTCAAACGTTATCATGGTAATAATAAGTGTCCTAGGTCCCTCCGTTATCGTGCCAGGTGTTTGGCAGCATTTTCGGTTCCAGTTACCTTGACCTATGACCTTCATTTTTGAACTTGGCCTACATATACCTGTCCTCATGCAAAATTTGAGCCTCCTAGGTCAAACAATATCGTGGTAACATAGATAGTCACATCTAGTTATATAACCACATGTATACATAGCCACCAAACAGAATTCATTGCCAGCTTAGTTATGGGTGGGGGTGGGGGAATGAGGCATGAGGCGCTGACTACTGGATCCTGTAGTGATCCATGGCTTAACACAATTGTATATTTTATTGGTAAACTCATTGATAGATCATGCAATTGGTTTGTTTCATACCCCCCCCCCCCTCTCTCTCTCTCTCTCTCTCTCTCTCTCTTCTCTCTCTCTCTCTCTCTCTCTCTCTCTCTCTCTCTCTCTCTCTCTCTCTCTCTCTCTCTCTCTCTCTCTCTCTCTCTCTCTCTCTGTGTGTGTGTGTGGTGGTAGTAGTAGTAGTAGTAGTGGTAGTGATGGTGGTAGTAACAGTAATATTAGTAGGAGTAGTAATGGTAGTAGAAGAAGTAAATTTATTGTAGTGAAAGAGGTGTTTTCCATTTATTTATTTGTTTGTTTGTTTATTCGGTTGGTTAGTTTTCTGTTCTGTTTGTTTTTATTGCTAATGTTGATGCTCTGCCTACCATGTCGTTGCTATATTACTGTTAATCATTGTTTCTGTTGGCGATGTTCCTGTGTCTCAATGTTCATTTATAGTATTAGTTATGTATTGCATGCTCAGAACCAAGGACAGAATGGAAGACTAGGCCCAGCCTAAATTCTTTAAATCCTTGTAAAATAAAGTGTCTGAAGTCTCTCTCTCTCTCTCTCTGTATCTCTCTCTGTGTGTGTCTCTCCCTCTCTCTGTCTCTCTCTCTCTCTCTCTCTCTCTCTCTCTCTCTCTCTCTCTCTCTCTCTCTCTCTCTCTCTCTCTCTCTCCCTCCCTCCTTGTCTTGCTCTCTACTCTCTGTCTCTGTTTTTGTCTCACACTCTGTGTGTGCGTGTCACAGTGTGTGTGTGCGTGTGTGCACACACGTGTCATTATGTCTCAGTGTCTGTCATGAGTGAATGTGTGTGCATATATATATATGTGTGTGTGTGCTTGCATGCATGTGTTTGTCACTAGTAGTAGCGTGTATGCATATTTTATATGTATGCGTGTGTGTCTATGTGTGTACACACATCTGTATGCATAATCATGTGGTGTGTAAAAAAACTTGTAAAGATGAAATAATGATGGCTGAAGTGCTATTAACTGCATCTTTTTTTTAAGCCATAAAACTTCTATGGTAGCTAGTAGAACTCGAATACAGTAAAAATTGCTTAAGTCAAAATTGAAGAGACTGAAATTTTATTTGGAGGTAGCCAATATTTTGAGTTAAAAAGACTTTTCAACATGTAGAGATTATAATGCTGGGACCCAAAAAGTATTATGAGTTATCCAGTGTGTTTTTTAAGCTATAGATCCGTTTTTGAGTTATAAATCAGTTCTCCACTGTAGAAGTATTATTTGACCTATACGGCTAAAAATTAAAATGATAGGTTGGGGAAGCAAGGCACTTTTGAACTTTGGAGCTGTCAGCTAGGTTTGAGTGATGACATAGTCATAGTCATACAATGAAACTCTTCCTCTGATGACTTCACCATATCCACAGGTTAAACTACTACAGTGGAACCTCCCTTATAAGACCTTAAAAAATCATCCAAAATGAGGTCCTATAAGGGAGGGGTCTTATAAATATAAGAGGTAATTTTAATACTTACAAAGAATAATTAGCATATATATACATCTGTGTCGTTAAAAATTCTGGACTTTCCTGGGGTTGCACTGCCTCCGGACATTGCCTCCAGGGTCGTTCCCACCATCTTTATATCTACTGATGTCCCATGTGTGTCTGTTTCAGACCAGAGGACGTTAAACGGATTTTCATTCATACTTACAAAGAAGGGCAATGTCTCAGAGAAGTAGGTCTTATGTGAGAGGGAGTGTTATAATGGGAGGTCTTATAAGGGAGGTTCCACTGTAGTGATTGCTGACTTGTACAACTGATAAAAGGAGAGAAATAGGCCAGTTACTTCACATGGGATTCATGAGGAAGTGATAAGCTCACAAGACAGTGGAGGTTATGAATGAGTGAGGATGACGGAGGGGAGGTACAGTAAGTAGGATTAGAAACGGTGGGGAGAGAAACAAGAAAGAAGGGTTGTAGAGAAATTCTTCCTGATCTTCCCCCTCCCTCTCCTTTCCTAACTCCTTCCTGGCCTCCTCCTGCCTCCACTATTGTGAACAAAGATTTCCCCGGCCTCTGTTAAATTTGTTCCTTCTCTTCATTTTTTTTTCAGTTTCAAACTTTGTGTACACATAATGATATTGATAATGTTACTTGGTCCCTCAATCTCCTATAAACCCTCCCACTGTTAGTAGAGTTTCATCCCTCAACTTACCATTGGCCTACTTCTAAGTTCTATCCCTTTAAGAGTTTATACTGTTGAACCATGATGCACCACCACACAAAATTTGAAGCGATTCTGTTCAGTGGTTCAAGAGTTACAGAGCGAACAGACATACATGCACATGCACACGCACACACACATGTAAAGTTGTAGTTTGTACACACGCACCGCAAGAATTTTATTATATAGGTATAGATATATGTTTTTGTCCCCACACACAAGCTGAATTCTTCTTATTTGAAGCCAATAAACCGATTGATTGATTGATTGATTGAACTCTAGTCATCTGTCAAGTCAGTCAGTTTTGTTTTCCATTTTCTCCACAGACACGTTGACAAGAAACAGGACAAGTACGTCAAGCTGCTGAGCGATGCAGTGGCCATCAAAAGCGTGTCGGCATGGCCGGAGACCAGGCCAGAAATTCGCCGCATGGTCAACTGGGTCAAACAGGTGAATAGGCCATGCCTTTAGTTTAGTGCTGCAGCCAAAAGGAATGAGTTGGCCTTTGGGGAACTTCCCAATGCCAGCTGTCCTCAAATCCTGTTGGCTGAGACAGAGAGAGGGGATGTACCCTGTACCCTCCGCTACAAATTCTAGTCCAGCCCAGTGAAATAGCATACCTGCCCCCTCTGCTATTTGGCAGTCATGGTTGGAAACGTCTGACTGGCATATGATCTGCTTCTTCTTCTGCGTTCCCAGGCCATAAGGCCATAATGGGTAAGGTACGTATGTGTCCGGTTTTCAGTTTTCACTGGTCTCCCCGCTGCTTACAGCCGACACTTTCCGATTCTGGAGGAGCTCAAAGGAGAAAAGTTATTAGTTATTTGGAAGATTTTTTGGGGGAAAAGGCAGGAGAATGGGCCAATAAGTCAGAAAGACAGTAGATAACAGTAAATAAGGAAAAATGTGGAGTCAAAGAGAGTGGCAGATTAGTGGAAGTTACAAGCACAGACCTTCCCAGAAGGTGGGGGAACTATTCTTATGAAAGTGGAAACTTCTAGATTTACACATACTTCTCCGTCAGAGTATGTTTCTATGCCTTGTCATTTCACATTTTAAAATCAGGTATTAGGTATTTTTATAGTCACAGAGGCGTCTCTGAAATTCGGGTTGCTCCCACCTGGAGAGTGCGTTGCAGCCAGAGGCGCGTCACACACATTTGGTTTTTTGGGGTGTTTTTTTGCATGCGATTTTTGTGCGACTAATGAGGAAAGAAAAGGGTGGGGTGGGGTGGGGTTGAATTTTGACCAAATCACAACTTTTTCGTTGCCATTGGGTTTAACGTGTGCTAAGTGCATGGGCACACGGAACCTCGGTTTATTGTCTCATCCGAAAGACTCCACGTTCAGGCTGTAAGGCCTAGTGCAAAGTGAGAGGAAAAATCCCCTGTACCCAGGTTCGAACTCGGGTTTTCTTGACACGAGGCAAACGCGCTACCACTGTGCCATTCTGCACGGCGGTGATGCAAAAATGGATTCATTGTTGCAGTTGCTGGAAGACCTGGGATCGGAATGTGAGCTGAAAGAGCTCGGGCAGCAGACCTTGCCGGATGGCTCCAAGATCGAGCTGCCCCCGGTTCTTCTGGGCACCCTGGGCAGAGACCCCAAGAAGAAGACCCTGCTGGTCTATGGGCATCTGGACGTGCAGCCCGCTGATAAGGTAGATGAGAGAGAGAGAGCCCTGAGGTTTGTGTGTACCGGTACACGTATGTGTGTGTGTGTGTGTTGCATTTATAATATGGAAATCTAATGCCTACACAATACACCAACTGTTAAGCCAGCGCCACACATGCATAACATCGTATGGGGATGGGATCCGACTGGACCACGTGAGTCACGATTCACGTGAAATACTTCCATTTTAAAGTAAGTCTGCTATATTCGCTCACTATACTCAAGTAGACCCAATACATGAATTTCACGTGAATCGTGACTCACATTGCCATGATTGCATCGCATTCAGATCCGATTCGTATGTAGTACTGTTCCCTCATTCTAGATTTAGTGTTCTGTGGCAGCTCTGAAGTCATAAGTACTCTACTTTGTATCATCTGGAATGCCTTTGCTGTCAGGCGATTCTTGGTGATAAAATAGTGCAGAGCTGATAACTACAAATGCTTGCAAATACTAGGTCACAGTCCTTGCTGAAGCTGTTGACCTCAAAACTGTGTGCAATATATGTATGTATGTTGAAATTCCAACTAGTGATAAGTGAATGTATTGTTCTGGATTTTTTTTTATGGGGGAGGGATGTGTTGGTTTGTGTGTGTGTGGGAGGGGGGGGGGCATTCTGTAAGTTATTCTTTTGTTAGTGTGTTTCAGATTGAGTGTGTGTGTGTGTGTTTGTGAGAGAGGGAGACAGAGAGAGGTGTGTGTTAGATGTGTGCAAGTCCTCCTGTATGCACAGGTGTGTGTGTGTGTGTGTGTGTGTACACGTGTGTATATATATGTGTGTGTGTGTGTGTGTGTTGTATGCAACACACACATCTCTTGGGTTATATTGGAGAAGCAGAAGTTGTGGGGAAACAATTTTTTTTTTTTTTTTTGGTGAAATATTTCATTTGCAACAAAGCACTAAGTTTATGAAAGTTTTCAGATTAATTTATTTTTAAAACTTCTCTTGATCATTCAAACAACAGTTCTTTTGGAATATTATGTAGATGGAAGTATCTTGATTATTCTGTTTCACCTCTGTTGGTCATAAGATTACAATCTGTGCTCACAGGTTTTGTTCTGATAAGTCATTTTGAAATTCTGTCAATGTTGATGTTCAGGACGATGGCTGGGACACGGAGCCTTTCGTGCTGACGGAGGTGGATGGGAAACTGTACGGACGAGGATCCACTGATGATAAGGTGTGTGTGTGTGTGTGTGTATGTGTGTGTGCGTGTGTCAGGATGTGAATATCTCTGTGTGTGTGTGTGTCTGTGTCAGGATGTGAATGTCTCTGTGTGATGTGTGTGTGTCTGTGTTAGGATGTGAATGTCTGTGTGTGAGCGTGTGATGTGTGTATGTGTGTGTCTTTCATTTAATGTCTATCCAGTTCTCGTGTGTGTATGTGTGCGTGTATGTGTGTATGCGTGTGTGTGTGTGAGCGTGTGTGCGTGTGTGTAGCCTCCAGTTGCGTGCATGGTTTGTGGGTGTGTATCTGTGTGCATACATGTATGTGTCAGTTTCGTCCAAATCCAACCGTGACTTCCTTTTCTTTTCAAAGTCACAAAAACGGGAAATGTTTCTTGTTGTTGTTGTTGTTGTAGTTATTTTGCTGTCGTTGCTTTACTTTTTCTTCTTCTGTGTTCCCAGGCCATATGGCCATAATGGGTAAGGTACGTTGCTTTTAATTTTGTGTGTGTTTGTTTATTTATCCATTTATTTTTTGAAACCGCAGGGCCCAGTGTTGGACTGGATCAATGCCATCCAGGCCATGCAGGAACTGAAAATGGACGTTCCAGTCAATCTGAAGGTATGAAATATTATGAGACCCAGCACCTCGAAAGGGACATTAAGTCGCTGGGCTAGTTTTTAATTCAGGCTTGCAAAGTCAAAAATCTCATTTTTGAGTTATGGGTATTTTCGTGCTCTCTAGCATCTTATCTTTCATATTTATAAAGGAAAATCTTTGTTATGGTCTCTAAATACCCCAAAAAGTGCTTTGAAATGAATAGGTTGATGCATTTTCTTCAGCTAGGCTAAACTTTAGATTGATTTCTCAAAATGGCCGACAGCCACCCTACCAACTTAAATGCTCATATCTCTTAAAGCTGTAGCACCCGATTCCGATGGCTATTTTTAGACACACGCCTCTACCAGCAAGAGGAGAAAAGAAGGATTTGCTCGCAGCGTGTGGCGAAAACTGCCGGTTTTGCTCGACTCCCTCCTTTTATATCCTGGTCCTGCCTTTAAACGAAAATGTTTGCAAGAATGGTTCTTATATTATTTGAAAGAGAATTGTCTGAAGTTTCTAACTGTACCATTTTCTCAGAATTGTCATTTTGACACTTAATGTCACATATATTGTTTGTTTTCTTACCCTGGCTTAAAGACTCCAGGGATCATCCCAACAGCCAAAGCACTTTAACACTATGGCACAAGTGCACCAGCTAGGGATGAGAACATTGCGCGTGTGACCGTTTTTGATTACCACGCCACATGGGCATCCACATTCCAACTTTGGAGGAGAAACATATATTAAAATGGCACAAACGAGAAAGGGCGTAAAAGGGCTGTGAGGCCCACTTCTGGCCCTATTCTACTACTACTACTACTAACCTCTACTACATGAGTACTTGGGAAACCTAGCCATCAATTTGGTCATACCAGGCAGCAGGATTTCTCCCTGCTCTAACTGCTGTTGGACTTTTACATGCGCATAGCGCACGGGTCAGACTAGCTTTAGATCCCCATCCGATGATTGAAAAGATAAAGAAAGCAATAAAAAATAATACAATTTTCGCTAGTTTTTAGGGATAAGAATACTTAAGATGTGTCTATTTTGTTTTTGTTAATTTTGTTGCATTGGTGAACACTTATGGCCACAAATCACGTTGCTGGTTTTTGCTCTTTCCCCAATCAATGATATGCAAATCATATTATTACTAGCTTAACACTGTGCTGCTATGGGGAAACTGCGAAAAATAGCAACAAGTATTTTGACTATTGCCAAGATGTTATCACTTGCTAAAGTGACACTTGACATTTGAAAAAAATGATGATGTTCCAGTTCTTGGGGTTTTTTTTAATTAAGAAAAAGTCTTATGTTAAAGGAAACTGGCAAAATAGTCTGATTTAGTTGTGATTACTTTGTTATAGTAAAAACAAATTTAAAAAAAAAGAACAGTTTCTGAGTTTCTGTCTGATCATTTGTACATGTATTTCAAAAGGTTAAAAGTACCACATTTGAGAAAAGTTTTTGTCAAAAGAATGCAACCATAAGGAAGCTTTTCATTTCCGGCTTAGCGAATGCGAAAGGGTTAAATAAATCAATGATTAAAATTTTGCGTGTTTCAGTTTGTCTTCGAGGGCATGGAGGAGAGTGGGTCTGAGGGCTTGGATGATCTGGTCTTCAGCCTGAAGGACTCTTTTCTGAAGGTACGATTCTTAAATTTTTTATTTATTTTATTTTATTTTTTTGCTGTCCCATCTTCTGGGCTGTACAGTGGCGTTGCTCCCCCGCCGCTCATTCCGAATCCCAATTTGCAGCCATACCCAGGCTTGTTCAGGTCGCAGAATCCGAGACCAGCAGTCCAAGGGGAGCGAATCTATGTTAGGCTGTCAGGAGGCAACCAACCGAGGACACACTGCACTGCTGCTGAGTCACTTCGGTGGAGCCTGTAGGAGGTACGGTTTGTGTTTCATTAACATTGGATTGCATCCGTTTCTTCTGGTTTATTTCTTATCATTCGAAGGGAAAAGACTACACATGAGGAATGATTTTGATAAGATCTATTATCATGTTATTATGTGAAATGTGTAACCAAAGAAAATGATGGAGAATGCTGTGTGTGTGTCACAGTGTGTGTCACAGTGTGTGTCAAATTCAGTCAAAATTTTATTTAAAGATGGACATTGAATAAGCAAGATATATTTTTTTGGGGGGCAGCGTGTGTGTGCTTGCATCCATGTGTGCGTGTGCGCGTACGTGCTTGCATCTGTGTGTGTGTGTGTGTGTGTGCTTGCATCTGTGTGTGTGTGTGTGTGTGCTTGCATCTGTGTGTGTGTGTGTGTGTGCTTGCATTTGTGTGTGTGTGTGTGTGTGTGTGTGCTTGTATCTGTGTGTGTGTGTGTGTACTTGCATCCATGTGTGAGTAATTTTTTTAACTGTAAAACCAATAATGAGAATGTTTTGCCTACTCTGTTATTTGGTATGTTATGACTCAATATGAGACATGTATGTTGTGGAGAGGGGGACGATTTTGTCACTTTCAATGTTTTTTGTATTTTTGTTTGTGGCTCAAGCCACAAACCTATAACTCACTTTGTCGGTCTGTCGGTCCAAAATTGTCGCACATATTGACAAAATTGTTGCACTTCAAATCGAGGCTGCACTTCCAATTGAGGCTGCTCTTTAAAATGATGTATTTTAAAGCGTACAAAATAATAAACATACGTAATACAGACACTACAACAGTAGTATGCAGTGCTTCTTTCGATGAGTATAAGTAGGATAAATAGTTTTAAATGTTTTCCAAAAGATATAAAAAGTTACGAAATGGTGCAGAGATGACATTCTGGTTTACAGATTAAAATTATTGAAAAGCCAGGGGAGGTGACTCATGATTGGAGTTGTAAAAATAGACCGCGTGCAACAAACTATTGCGATTCTGCGCTTTTTTTTGTTTGTGGCACAAGCCACAAACCTATAACTCACTTTGTCGGTCTGTCGGTAGGTCCAAAATTGTCGCACTTCAAATCGAGGCTGCACTTCAAATTGAGGCTGCACTTCAAATTGAGGCTGTGAGGCTGCACTTCAAATTGAGGCTGCACTTCAAATTGAGGCTGCTCTTTAAAATGATGTTTCGTTTTCAATTGTCGCACGCCACAAACGATTGTGAATCCGCGCTTGTTATTCTTTTATCATCATTATTTTTTTTTTAGGGAACAGATTACGTGTGTATCTCAGACAACTACTGGCTGGGAAAGAAAAAGCCCTGCATCACCTACGGTCTCAGGTGAGTCCTTGTCACGTGTCGCAGTTTAACCCTCTCTTGAACACAGACGCCAAATTCGACTGAATTTTGTCAACTCATGCAGCCTGTAAGCGCCGATTGCGCCCGCTGAACGCCAGGTCTAGTACGTTCACTTTCACTTTCTCCCTACCCACAATGCAATATACTAAGTTGGTTCTTCCTGTTCCTGACTCTCGCTGGTCCGTTTTTGGTTCTTACAGCAAGGGAAAGCACCCACTAGTCTTTTTGAACAGATTTTTCGAAGTGACCCCCAATGTTTTTCTTCTTTCCACGTGACGTGTGCAGTATTGACTCGGCGCGATGCTCGGAGTGCCATTATGGATTTTTTCTTCTATTTCATGGTTTGTTGTGTGACATTGTGTTAGCTTTCGAATGAAAATATCATCATTGCTATTCAATATGCATCTTTCAGAAATGAAATGTGAGTTAGACTTTATTCTGGGTGATTTTTTTAATGAAAATATTTGGTGTGACGTTCGGAGTTAATTCCCATCTCTCGGGAACTGGGATCGATTTCCGGTTCGAATGGTTGGGAGTCATTGGGTTAACGTTGTTGAAGAATTTGCTTCAGGTACCCCTGTAAGCTTGTTGAAATGCTCTTATCATTTTGTTTCACCACTCTTAACCCCTTGACTGCCTGCCGTATAACGTATCACGTACTGACATGATGACATCACTGATGACATCATCAGATGATCCCCCCGAAGACGGAGTGTGGCTGCCCATGTGGCGGGGTAATAAAAAACGGTCACACACGTAATGTTCTCATCCCTACCTGATGCATTTGTACCATAGTGTTCAAGTGCTTCAACTGTTGGGATGATCCCTGGAGTCTTTTAGCCAGGGTACGTAAACAACAACATCATCAGATGAAGAGGAATAACTCTGATGTACTGGCTTTTGCTCTAGCACAGTCAAGAGAGTTATATCCCCAGACCATTTTGCCAGATTGGCTCTATCAGTTCTCTTTTTCATGGCATGATTTGTGCAATGATTTTTTCTTTAATTTTCTCTGGCAGTCAAGGGGTTTTCAATCGTCACATGGTTATTAGTTCCCGAGCGAAGCTTCGAGAACTATTACTTTTGTTTGGTCCGTCCATGTGTGCAGCATCTGTATGTGCGTTTGTCCAGACACCAAACCCAGGGAGGGAACATTGCACCCGCTCAGATTCAACCTTGTTCTCTTTTGCTTCTACTTTGCTTGGTCAAAACAGGCCAGGTTTAAGTTATAAAGTAACATTGAAAAAAGATGAATCCTTTCAATTTTTTTTTCTTTTCTGAAGTGTAGTCTCTTCCAAGATACTCCTATTCTACTTGAAATAAGAATACAGTTCCAGTATTGTCGTATTTTTTGGAAATAATACAGTTCCAGTATTGCCATATTTGGGGGAAATAAGAATACAGTTCCAATAATGCAATATTGCCGTATTTTTGTGGAAATAAGAATACAGTTCCAGTATTGCCATATATTTTTGGGGAAATAATACAGTTCCAGCATTGCCATATTTTGGGGAAATAAGAATACAGTTCCAGTATTGCCGTATTTTTTGGAAATAATACAGTTCCAGTATTGCCGTATTTTTGGGGGAAATAAAAACACAGTTCCAGTATTGCCGTATTTTTGGGAAATAATACAGTTCCAGTATTGCCATATTTTTTTGAAATAAGAATACAGTTCCAGTATTGCCGTATTTTTGGGAAATAATACAGTTCCAGTATTGCCGTATTTTTTTGGAAATAGGAATACAGTTCCAGTATTGCCGTATTTTTTTAAAATAGGAATACAGTTCCAGTATTGCCGTATTTTTTTGTTACCGTAAGGCACACTTTATTGTTAGGCGTACCCCCGCACATTTGACGCAACATTCAGATTTTATTATTATGCTTTCTTGTTATATTTTATTCATATTGTATAATGTGCAAGGGTCTACGTCTGGGGGGGGGGGGGGGTGACAAGTATCGCCTCATAGTCTGCAACATACTGTAGTCATGAAAAGGTGCATACGAGTACAACTACCTGAACCTTGATTGTTGATCTGTGTGATTTGATTTGCATTTTCTTCTGGGCCTGTACTTATGAGTGCGGCTAAAGCAACTAATCCGGGATGGAAAATGCAAATGAGGCTTTATACCGAACATTCTCTGCCCCTGTCTCTTGACCTGAGATGCGAACGCCCCCTACTTAAGATTATCGCCCTTGCCTGTCAGGAACTGGTAGTATATAGCCACAGAAAATTATCTGCTCCTGACTCGTCACCAGGCGGCATCGGCAATTCGGGCCTAAAATTATCGCCCTTTCATGTCGGCAAGGAGTAGTCAGGCATGGGAATTGTCCACGAATTCGCGGATTTCCGTGGAAATAAATAATGAAATTGTTACTAAATACTTCAGTTGGGGGGCTTTTCAGAGTTTTTTGTCTCTGACAATTCCCATGCCTGAGTAGTATAAAGCCTCATTAGTCTAAACTGCCAATCGGATTCGTAGTTTAGACTAATTTGGATTTTCCATCCCAGATTACCGTAATTCGCGGAGTATAAGGTGCAACTTTTTTTTACCCCCCCCCCCCCCTCCGCAGCTAGTACAGTGCTGTGGCCTAAATGTTACCGAAAGTGAAAGTAAACTCAACTCAGTGGCATCCTTGATTCAGACCTTTGATCTGTGGCCTTGTTCACGGTTGATAACAAAACATCACCTTGATTTCGGTACATTTTTCACAAAATGACGATCTGTTTCGCGGTCCGACACTTTCGTTTTGGCAGTCAACACACCCGCAATCAACTCTAGACTCAACCGGAAGCGGACATCGTGCATCGCCACGCTTCCGTGGTTTATGCTTCGACACGGCTTATGCGTTACTTTTTTTCAGATTAAAACAAAAAAGTTAGGTGGTGCGGCTTATATTACGAAGCGGCTTGTAGTCCGTGAATTACGGTAGTTGTTTCCCCGTGGGGATACCGGGGGTCTTTCGTACAAATAGTTTCCCCACCTTCTGGAAGTTCTGTGCTTGTAACGTCCACTTATCTTTCACTCTCTTTAACTCTGCCTTTTCCCTTTGCTTTCTGTCATCTACTATCTGTCTGACTTATTGGTCCATTCTCCTGCCTTTAAAAAAACCAAATCTTCCTAATTTTCTCATTTGAGCTCCTCCAAAATCGGAATGTGTTGGCTGTACGCAGCGGGGAGACCAGTGAAAACTGAAAACCAGACACATACATACCTTACCCATTATGGCCATATGGCCTGGGAACGCAGAAGAAGAAGAACGGTAGTTGTATTAGCTGCACTCATGACTACAGGCCCAGAGCAATCTGTTCGTTAATCCTTGTTGCATAGTGTGTGTGTGTGTCTACAGAGGGATCTGCTACTTCTTCTTGGAGGTGGAGTGCGCCAAGATGGATCTTCACTCCGGCGTGTTTGGGGGCACAGTGTGAGTAGATCTACCGTTCAGCATTCGTGGGGGGAAATCTGAGAGTTGTATGCCAACATGCGCTATCCTCCTCCATTGTTTCTTTTATGATACAGTGGAACCTCCCATATAAGACCTTACAAAATCACCCAAAATGAGGTCTTAAAGGGAGGGGTCTTACAAGGGAGGTAATTTTAATACTTACAAAGAAGGGCAATGTCTCAGAGAAGTAGGTCTTATGTGGGAGGGAGTCTTTTAATGGGAGGTCTTATAAGGGAGGTTCCACTGTATTACTTTTGGAAGCAACTGAGAAAGTAGAATTTTGTATTTAAAATATTTTTTAACCCACAAAATATTTCCCGTAAGTTGTAACTAATCTAGAGTTAACTTGGCTGAAAGTAACATGTATAAAGGTTTTTCGGATGTACGGTGTAAGTATGTGTGTCGATTAACAATTCTAGAACTTTCCATATATTATAGGTAATCCTGGAGTCTAAAAATTTCTGTTTAAAAAAAAAAGAGGAGCCCTGTGGTAGTGGTAAAATATTGGAGGGGGTGGGGTGGGCAGGATAGAATTCTTTTCCTTCCATTTGTTGGCTGCATTTTGTCATGTCTGACTTTTTTCAATAAACGTTGTTTTTAGAAAACTTGAAAAAGGATTCTAGTTTTTGAGCGTGTTTTGGCCTGCACATGCAGTGAAATGCATGATACCCTTGAAAGTGTTTTGCACAAAAATGATAATCCCATGCATTGATTTTCACCATGGATATTTTCAGGCATGAAGCGATGACGGACATGATCGCTCTGATGAACTCTCTGGTGGATGTCAACGGCAAAATTCTGGTGCCAGGTGTGTGCGACTCCGTCAAACCTGTCACCGCTGATGAGGAGGCATCCTATGGCCCCATCGATTTTGACATGGTCAGCACCTCGCATACACACACACCTCTTCGTTCTCAGATACTTTAAGCATGAGATTTGAATCTATTGATTACCAAAAACCAGTTCTGAGTCTAAAGAAGCTCAAAATAGGCTAAAGAATTTGGCCAGAAACAGATGTAATCAAACTGATAAATGTAGAATGGAAAAAAAATCCACAGATAAGCTGCATCAGTCTATAAGCCGCATGGGGCAAAGTTGAGGAAAAATGTCGCAGCTTATTGTCCACATTTTACGGTAGTTACTCTCCTATTGGCCACTACAACAACCACCTTTTGCTAGAGTGAATGTCCTTAGTAGATGCTTGAGTACTGACCAAACAAGGGAATTAATCTGGCGAATAACCCTATTTGAGGCTGCTAAATGGCTGCCTTTTGCAAGAGTGAATTCCCTTTTGAATACTGACCAACAAGGGCTTCACTCTCGCTGTCAAGGGCATTAATGACCCTAGTTGCAGTGGCCAATAAGCTAGTCATGAAACGTTAAGGGTCACCTTGGCTAAGTGAGTAGCTGTAGAATAAAGGGAAACAAAAACGGACTAAACCATGTTTGTTATTTCTTTAACATCATTTTGGGGCAGTGGGTGGATGCCTAGTGCCTCCATTTGGGGAGCTGGATGACCCCGCCCCCTCCACGAGTCTCTGTGGGGATACTTGGGTTTTTTGTTTTTTGTACAAATAGTTCCCCCACCTTCTGGAAGTTCTGTGCTTGTAACTTCCTCTAATCTGTCACTCTCTTGGACTCTGCCTTTTTCTTTTGCTTGCTGTCATCTACTATCTTTCTGCCTTACTCGTCCATTCTCCTGCCTTTTTTCAAGAAACTCATACACAGATTTTCTCAAGCCGAAGACGGACATGCTGGGCCTGACTATTTCTTAGTTAGGCACATAACGGCAGCAGAATGCATCTGCGCTCATATTCAGTCATAATTGACAGGTAACTGTCTGAGCCATTGATGAAGAAGAAGAAGAACACCTTGCACATGATTCTTAATTAAGTTATTAACCCTCCTAGTCCAATGGGATGGGACGCCATCTCCAGAGTTACTGTTCTTTGCGTTTCCCCCGAGTTTCTCCAAGTGTTATTCTTTAAAATTGTTCTTTGTTGTTCTTAGGGACATGCAAAGGGATGTAATTGATAGGCGTGTGGCGGCCTGTCGTCAGATGCCTAATTTGGAACAGGAGTGGTATACATTTTCAAAACATAACGGAATTTTTTGTTCTCTAAATATGACCTCTATGTCTAATAAAAGAGAGCGCCCAGTTTGTGAACAAAAGGGACACATGGTCCAAAAATAAGATAAAAGGCAGTTTCCAGAAGTGTCGTTTCCAAAGCAGGAGTAGATAATACCCAGTAGTTTCCCGTTTCTTGCTGACCTCATCATGTTTGGAGGGTTAAAAAAAAAGTGGAGCCTCGTGTGCAAACGTACCGTTGTAAAGAAACTGAAACAAACTCTCACACACTTTGTCTCTCTCTCATCCACGCGCGTTCTTAACCAGAGTTTAACTTGGACTTTAACACACTAACACAACTTTCCGATTATCACCCCTTTATTCTTAAACTAAACGAGAACAACTTTGGTCCCTTTGTATGAGTAAAAAAATGTTCGTCTTGGGACAGGCACTGACAGGATAATTTTTACAAACACACCGTTCCTCGTGACACCAAAAAAAAAACTTATCTGTCTCCGCGAAGCACCGTCTTCTCCACCAAAGGTCACAAACTTGGTTGCACCTCCTCCCCAAACGTTCTCCACCCAAACGTTTACAGGTCCGTTGGTGCCCTTGGCACCAACACTCAACCAGCGGCTCCCTCAGAAGCGCGAGGCTGGTCTCCCTTCCTCTCTCCGGCTCCACAGGTCGAAGGTCCACCCAACAGGAAGGGGTTACAGGGGGGACTGGGCCACACACCCTGCAAGGGAACTGAAAAGGCTGTCAATATTCTAGCCCTACTTGAATTAGCTTCGCGGACAGAATTTTCCGTGATTAGTTTCGGTGTGAGTGTGTTTAACCATGTACTGGCCTTTACAAAACTTAGAACTTTAGACAAACACACCAGCACCGAAACTGTAACTTTCTCTCAAAAAGAGTATACAATTTTTAAGACACCATAATGTCTTTGCAAATGTAAATAAAAAAAACCTACAATTTTGAAAACCCTGCAAAATTTAGAAACCCAATTTAAACTTTATGAATTTACAACTTTGAAATAAGTAAACTTCTTTAAATCCTAGCAATTTAGAAAACAACAACCCAAAATTTACTTTACCCGGACTTCCGAAAAACCCGGTTAAAAAAACGACTGTTTAAAAGGGCGCAGCCTTCTAGCTCAACATCGCCAGACACAGTGCTGTGCACAACCAGACAGTGTACTATTTGGCTGCTGGCTGTGTGAGCAGTCGAGCGAGTTACCCAATAAGTTTACGAAATTCACGTGCTACACGTGTTATAAAGAAACAGCTCTACAAAACTTGGTTTTACCAAGGGTAAAGTATATCTCCGACAAGGAGTTACTTTTTAAATCTGCAACTTGCATTTTAGTTTTACAACATAATATATTTACCAAATTTTATACATTAATAAATTGACATATTATATCGTCAATTTCGGAATTATGCCTTTCCTGACAACCGTATTTTACGGACTATAAGGCGAAACTGGTTATAAGGCTCACCCCCCAAATCTAACACAACATTCCGATTTTGTTGTTACTCTATTTTCTTACTGTATTATCAGTCACCTTATAAGGTGCAGGGGTCTCAGTCTGGGGGGAAAAGTATCGCCTTATTCTCTGAGCGATCGAAGAAGAAGAAGAAGCAGGCATGAAAACAGCTCCGCCGTCTCCGCTGAAAACTTTTCGTAATTTACGGAATCTCCACCGAAAAAAAAAAATCTCCACTGTTTTTGCGAGCGCGATGTTATTCTCAAGAAGCGCTGTCCATATTTGGACGAGTGACGCTTGCGCTTGCGGGCCAAAAATGGCCACCTAAGCGACCCGCGAATGGCGTGTTTGAGAGTTGGAAGGTGAAGTAGGATGCGAAATGCTGTGAAATGAGTGCTTGATCCCCCGCTCAACAAAAACTTCGGCAAACTTCTGACGTAAGCTGAAAATCCGGGTGGAAGGATTTATCGGCTGAAAAAAATCTCCTTTTTTTGGAACAGCAGTTTTCATGCCTGAAGAAGAAGAACATAGCCCTTTAATTCTTAACTATAAGTTATAGTCTGTAACTCCCCGTGGGGATACCGGGGTTTTTTTTCTCATAAAAATAGTTCCCCCACCTTCTGGAAGTTCTGTGCTTGTAACTTCCTCTATTCTGCCACTCTCTTTGACTCTGCCTTTTTCCTTTGCTTTGTGTCATCTACTATCTTTCTGACTTATTGGTCCATTCTCCTGCCTTTTTTCGAAAAAAATCTTCCAAATACTTTTTCTCCTTTGAGCTCCTCCAAAATCGGAATGTGTCGGCTGTACGCAGCGGGGAGACCAGTGAAAACTGAAAACCGGACACATATGTACCTTATCCATTATGGCCATATGGCCTGGGAATGCAGAAGAAGAAGAAGAATAGTCTGTAAAATACGGTACCTATCTGGACATGATCTGTGCTCATTCTCTTGTATAAATAGTTACCCCACCTTCTGGAAGTTCTGTGCTTGTAACTTCCTCTAATCTGCCACTCTCTTTGACTCTGCCTTTTCCCTTTGCTTGCTGTTACCTGTATCTACTATCTTTCTGCCTTTCTGGTCCATTCTGCCTTTTTTTTGAGGAACACTTTTGAAAAGATTTCCTACAGCCGAAGAAGTCGGACATGCTGGGCCTAATTATTTCTTAGTTAGGCGCATAACGGCAGCATGACTCATCTGTGCTCACAATTGACAGGAAACTGTCTGAGCGATCGAAGAAGAAGAAGAAGAAACATACCCCTTTAACCCCTTGACTGCCATACAATATATCACATACTGACTTGATGACATCACTGATGACGTCATCAGATGAAGAGGAATAACTCTGATATGCTGGCTTTTGCTCTAACACAGTCAAGAGAGTTTTATCCCCAGACCATTTTGCCAGATTGGCTCTATCAGTTGTCTTTTTCTTGGCATGATTTGTACATTGATTTTTTTAATAATTTTGTCTGGCAGTCAAGGGGTTAAGAAAATGGAGCTGACACAATCAAGAGAGTTATATCCCCAGACCATTTTGCCAGATTGGCTCTATCAGTTGTCTTTTTCTTGGCATGATTTGTACAATAATTGTTTTCTTTAATTTTGTCTGGCAGTCAAGGGGGTTAAGAAAATGGGAGCTGACACAATCAAGAGAGTTATATCCCCAGACCATTTTGCCAGATTGGCTCTATCAGTTGTCTTTTTCTTGGCATGATTTGTGCAATAATTGTTTTCTTTAATTTTGTCTGGCAGTCAAGGGGTTAAGAAAATGGGAGCTGACACAATCAAGAGAGTTATATCCCCAGACCATTTTGCCAGATTGGCTCTATCAGTTGTCTTTTTATTGGCATGATTTGTGCAATAATTGTTTTCTTTAATTTTGTCTGGCGGTCAAGGGGGTTAAGAAAATGGAGCTGGTGGTGATCCTTAACTTTGGATTGATAATAATGTCTGTATTCCCAGGAGGATTATCGCAACGACCTGGGAGCCAAGAAACTGATCCACAGCAAGAAGGAGCACGTGCTGATGCACAGGTGGAGATTCCCCTCCCTGTCCCTGCATGGTGAGAGAGAGTGAGCGTGTCAAAACTGTTGTTTTCAGATGGAACATTGTACAGTGGAACCTCCCTTATAAGACCTCACATTCAGACCTGTTTACCCTTATAATGAACAACCTGGAATTTGCCACAGAAGAACCCGGAATTTGAGAAGAAAAAAAAAAGAATTCACATCGGTACACGACTCGTGATAAAACACTAAAAGGTATCTTGCGAGCTTTATCACTTCTGCCTTGATGACATTGGCATCGTGCTGGCTCATTGATGTACTGCTTGAAGTTGCTGGAAACATAAACCTTTCGAGTTTGCGTTGGCCCGCAGCTGGGTCCTTTGCGAGAGTCGCGAAATTGCCATGCTTCTTCGTGTTGACATGTTCAGTGATGTCGCTTATGCCGCTATGCAAAATTTTGAAGTCCACGTTGCAGTATTTGCAGTGTGCATGCTCGTCTCCCAAACGCGAACTTGTTATTCCTGGCACTTTCAAATACTTTTGAGAAAACTTCTGCTTCACTTTTGGCCGTTTCACCCTATCACTGCTGTCGTTTGTCGAAGATTTCTGGTGCTTGCTGCCTGCGGTTGACTTGCCTGACGACATGTTTGGCGCAAAACTACAATCTCTGCCATCAAGAAATACTATTATTGGTTGAGGGGGGTCCACGGACCAATGAAGAATCACATCTCAGAACAGGTTTCGGTCAACCCTTGTGTCTTTTCATACAAACGGAAAAAAATAATAGTTTTCAGATGATATATATGTGTGAACATTTTTTCGAAATCCCGGGATTTTCAGCTGTTCACCCGGAATTTATTATTTTACCCAGAATTTTTGCAAATTCCCGGGATAATTCCGGCAAAACCGGGAGGGTAAACAGGTCTGTCCCATTATAAGACTCCCTCCTACATAAGACCTACTTCTCTGAGACATTGCCCTTCTTTGTAAGTATTAAAATTACCTCCCTTCAGACCCCTCCCTTATAAGACCTCATTTTGGATGATTTTTGAAGGTCTTATAAGGGAGGTTCCACTGTACAAGCAAATACAGTTTGCTTTTTTAAATATTTTTTACATCAAGCCATGTTTAACGTAAAGAAAGAACAAAAATGCTGTAAAGAAAAAAAGTATGACCTCAGATTGCAGTTACCCCCCCCCCCCCCCCCCCCCCCCCCCCCCCCCCCCCCCCACCCACCAAAACTGTACTGTAATATGTTTACAATGTACATGTTCAGGATTCATACCTTTTCTTTCTTTCTTCTTCTTCTTCTTCTTCATCGATCGCTCAGTTTCCTGTCAATTATGAGCACAGATGCGTCATGCTGCCGTTAATACGCCTAACTAAGAAATAGAGAACCTGGGCCTGTATTCACGTTGAGATAGCATGATACTTAGCATCATGCTAACTTAGAAGCTCTTCCAAAAGTCCTATTAAATCCTATAGGACATTGGAAGAGCTTCTAAGTTAGCATCATGCTAAGTCTCATGCTATCTCAACGTGAATACAGGCCCAGGAGAACAGACCAGTATGGCAGAAAGATAGTAGATGTTAGTAAGCAGAGGGAAAAGGCAGAGTCAAAGAGAGTGACAGATTAGAGGAAGTTACCAGCACAGACCTTCCAGAAGGTGGAGGAACTATTTATATGAAAAACTACAATATGAGCATGACTCCACCCCTCTCCCATCCCCCGCGATTCCCCGTCAAGTAATTTGGTAAGTTCTCTGTGTTCTGTCTCTCCGTTTTTCTCACCTTTTTTAAATTTTCTCACTATCTCATTTCCTTACATGTATATATTCAGGTCAGGTCAGGTAGTTAGGACATTAGGCCTCGTGGCCTCTTCACTGTCCTGTCATTTTTGTTTGAACTTTTGCACAGCTGAGAGGTTTTTATGTTTTGGTTTTGGCAAATCTACATTTTAGTCATGCTCATATTGTAGTTTTGATATGTTGGTGTATTTATGAAGGAGGTTTTTGAATTGTGTTAGATTCTGTGCTCGTTTAATATGTGCAGGAAGAGTATTCCAAAACTTTGTTGCTCTGTTAGAAAATAAAAAAATTCTAATATTAGTACGGCTATGCTGGGTTAGTATTTTTAATTCACTGTTACGGGTTCTTGAGTCAGTTGTTAGCTGGAACAAAGATTTATTGGTATTGTTATCACAGTGAAAATTTGTATATGTGTTTATCAGATCCCCACGAATTCTTCTATATTTCAGAGATGGTAATTTCAACTTCCTTAGTCTGAATATTGAGGGGGCATTTGGAGCCCAAACGGTGATCTGCAACATGTCTTCTCTCTTTCTAAGTTTCTTCCTCCTCTCTTTCCCTTTCCATCCTCCCTCTTTGGCTTTTTTCTGTCTTGCTGTGGGCATGCGTCTTTCTCTTTCTGTTTTTAACCCTTTCACCGCCAGTCATCATATTTCAGCCAAAAATGTCCATTAAATTTACCTGGGTAGAGAACAAAATCCATCTGCAGTATTGGGGATTCTTCTGTGACATATATATGAAATAATTCAAGATGAACAACCAAAACGCAACACTGTTCATTGCAAGCAAGCTTTCGCCAGTCAAAAATGTCCATTAAATTTACCTGGGTAGAGAACAAAATCCATCTGCAGTATTGGGGATTCTTCTGTGACATATATATGAAATACTTCAAGATGAACAACCAAAGCGCAACACTGTTCATTGCAAGCAAGCTTTCGCGTTTATTAAACACTTCCTCAGGCTTTTGTGACCAATCGACTGCCATAATATGAAATAAGGTCTATCCTTACTTCCCAAAACTTAGACAATAGGATCTTTGGATCATAGACCCAAATTTGATGCCTTTTAGTGACATAGGTGTTATAAATCACTGTGGTGCTAAAATGCGACTTTGGCGGTGAAAGGGTTAAATTTATTTTCTTGCAGGTATTGAGGGAGCTTTCAGCGGCAGCGGAGCCAAAACGGTGATCCCCCGCAAAGTGATCGGCAAGTTCTCCATCCGCCTGGTGCCTGATCAGCAGCCCAAGGAGACTGAGAGGCTGGTGAGGGAGTACCTGGAAGAGCTGCACAAAAAGAGCGGTAGTCCCAACACTATCAAGTGAGCAGAGAGAAAGTGTGGTGTTGGGGGGGGGGGGGGAGAGGGAGAGAGAAAACACTGAAAATGGTTTACTGCAAGGCTACCGGCCTGTATGCAAGGGAAGTAACAAAATATGACACAACGTAATATGGATAAAAAAAGAAGCAAAAATCATGCACGAGTTAAGCATATCGCATCAGCAACAAAAAAATACAACAGTGGAATTTTCTTAAACACTAAATGCATGAGAGAGAGAGAGAGGGGGAGACTCCCAGGGGATTGAGAGACTAGTGAGAGAGTACCTGGAAAAGCTGCACAAAGAGAGTAGTAACCCCAATACTATCAAGTGAGCAGAGAGGAGGGGAGGGTGGGGGACGGGGAGACAGAGAGAGGGAGAAAGGGAGACTCCCAGGAGATTGAGAGACTAGTGAGGGAGCACCTGGAAAATCTGCACAAAGACAGGGGTAGTCACAACACCATCAAGTGAGTAGTAAGTAGTATGTTTCTTTGAGGCTTAGGTGAATGTATCTCAATTTGTGTTGGTAAATTTGCTTTATGCCAAACCGACAGCTCTAGGAGATTGAGAGGCTAGTAGTGAGAGAGTACCTGGAAAAAATGCACAAAGACAGGGATAGCCCCAATGCTATCAAGTGAGCACAGAGAGAGAAGAGGGGGGGGGGGGGGGGGGGGAGAGAGAGAGAGAGGGAGGAAGGGAAGGGAGAGAGAGAAAGGGAGACTCCCAGGAGATTGAGAGACTAGTGAGAGAGTACCTGGAAAATCTACACAAGGAGAGGGGTAATCCCAACACCATCAAGTGAGCACAGAGAGAGAGAGGGAGGGAGAGAGAGAGAGAGACACGGAGAGAGAGAGAGAGAGAGAGGAAAGGAGAGGAGAGAGTGAAAAAGAGAGAGAGAGAATATCTGTAAAACAACACAGAGAGGCAGCCCCAACAGTGAGCTTACAGAGTGAGAGTGAGAGAGAGACAGAGACAGTAAATTAAGAGACTAGTGAGAGACTGCACACACACACACACACACACACACACGTACACACACACACACACACACACACACAACAGAGGCATCCCTAACAGAATTTTACAGAGACAGACTCTGTGACTAGACAGACAGTAATAGTACCTATTTACCTATTCACCCACCTGTGTTGCAGGGTGTCGATGGGCCACGGAGGCAAACCCTGGGTCAGCGATTTCAACCACCCCAACTATGTGGCCGGTCGAAACGCCATGAAAAAAGGTCAGTCAGTCAGTGTGTGTTTGTATTTGGTATTGGTATTTGGTATATTCTTGTCACAGAGACTTATGTCTGTGAAATTTGGGCTGCTCCCACCTAGAGAGCGCGTCGCCGCAAGCGCAGCATCACCCTTTTATTGGGGAGGGGGGGGGGGACAGGGTGAGAAGAGGAGGGGGGGGGGGGGACTTGTGAAATGTACCGTATTTTATGGGCTATAAGATGATACTTTTTCCCCCAGACTGAGACCCCTGCGCCTTATAATATGAAGAACAAAATAGTAAGAAAGTGTAATAGTAAAATCTGATCTTTGTGTAACATTTGGGGGGTGTGCCTTTTAATAACATGGATGCTCCTTCTTGCAGGATGTTCTGACTTGCTGGATTTTTAAATTGCCCAGAGCCGGCGTCGCCGGATTATGAGAATTTGAGAAGCAACGATTTTCTTACACACACACACGCTTGTACAATAAAAAGGGCCTTTATAAGCATTTGCTATTTTCACTTGTACTATTCTAGAGGGGTGGAAAAAGAGCAGTAAATGTGTGTGTGCGCTGCCCCTGCACTCCGCCGGGGCCGCCCCCTTGCAGGATTTTTGAAATTTCCCAGGAGCACCCATGTAATAAGGTGTGTTTTATAGTCCGTAAAATATGGTAGCTATCAATTTGGTCATACCAGGCAGCGGGATTTCTCCCTGCACTTATTGACTTTTAACTGCCGTTTTGTGTGCGTAGACCGCATGGGTCAGACTAGCTTTAAGTCCCCATCTGAACCAGCCACCGTGGCGTAGTAGTTAAGTCGCTGATTACTGGCTTGGAGGTCACAGGTTCGAATCCCATGAGAGGCGAGGTTGGTTTTTTTCGGTCCTGGACCGACTCCTACCCAGAGTGAGTGGCTATGGGCTCAATGGGAAGACTGAAACCACGCAGTCGAGCTTCATCCGCTTAAAATGGATGCAATTCTGAGAGTGTTGCTCTAATTTCATGACCAACACTGCAGGTGTCTGTAGTTCTCGGGCCTGGTTAACGTTGGGATATCATTATGAAAGGAAGCGTACAATACAGCCCTGTCACGTAGTCTCAGACCGATACGGAACTCCATAACATCATCATCATCATCTGCCTCATTTCCATCTATCATCAAATAGATAAAAATGTCTCAAATTCTGTGACCTTGCATGCCCTGCTCTCATGGTGACCTCAGTTTCGATTACCAATCCAGTTTATGCCCTTGGTGCATTCGGGTCAAAGTCATGGGGATCAGTGTGCTCTGGGGAGCTGTCGATGGACAGACTTGGTGGCGCCCTCGGAGGAGGACCTCACTCACGCTGGTTCCATGACTAAGATATTATTATCGTCAGTAGGGGGTTTAGTAGGTGGTGTCCTGCGTACAGACTCCACTGAACACCACCGAAGTCTCAGCAGCAGCACAGTGACTCCTCGGTTGGTTGCGTCCTGACGGCCTAACATAGATTCACTCCCCTTGGACTGCTGGTTTCAGATTCTGCGACTTGAACAAACCGGGGTGTGGCTGTGAGTTGGGACTCAAAATGAGCGAGGTAGGAGCAACGCCACTGTACGGCCCAGGAGATGGGTCAGCAAAAAAACAAAAAAATCCCCATCTGAAGGATTCGACTGTCTGCTCTCAGTATCGATTCCTTGGGATCGACCCAGTGTGTTTGTCTATTTTTAGAGCTTATGCGACTGTTTCCTCCATTAACCCTCTCAAGGCTACAAACGCCAGACTTGTCAGATTTTTTTTTTACCACTGGCTACCGTATGTGCCAATTGCGCCCGCTAAACGCCCGATCTAGTAGTTCCACTTTTGCCCTACCCACAATGCAATATACTAAGTTCTTCCTGTTCCTGACTCTCAGTGGTCCGTTTTTGGTTCTTACAGCAAGGGAAAGGACCCACTAGTCTTTTTGAACGGATTTTTCGAAGTGACCCCAAATTTTGTTCTTCTTTCCACGTGACGTGCGCAATATTGACTCGGCGCGATGCTCGGAGCGCCATTACGGATTTTTTTAATTCCAATTCATGGTTTGTTGTGTGACAGTGTGTTAGCTTTGGAATGAAAATATCATCATTGCTATTCAATATGCATCTTTCAGAAATTAAATGCGAGTTAGACTTTATTCTGGGTGATTTTTTAAAATAAAAGATTTGGTGTGACGTTCAGAGTTACTTCCCATCACTTGGTACTCAATATAGATTCTCAGTTCGATTGATCAGAGTGAGAGGGTTAAAGCAACGCATGGGCACTCGAAAAAAAAAAAGTCACTCCCCTCTTGTCGGTTTAGATGCAACGGACAGCCAAGAAAGTACAGTGGAACCTCCCTTATAAGACCTTACAAAATCATCCAAAATGAGGTCTTATAAGGGAGGTAATTTTAATACTTACAAAGAAGGGCAGTGTCTCAGAGAAGTAGGTCTTATGTGGGAGGGAGTCTTATAATGGGAGGTCTTATAAGGGAGGATCCACTGTAAAAGAATACATGGTGCTAAAAGAGTTGCTATGGTTTACAATCTTAGCGTTTTATTATTTCAGTGTTTGGCGTGGAGCCTGATCTGACGCGGGAGGGCGGGAGTATTCCGGTGACCTTGACCTTCCAGGAGGCCACGGGTTGCAACGTCATGCTGCTGCCCATTGGAGCCTGCGACGACGGGGCGCACTCGCAGAACGAGAAGATCAACAGATCAAACTACATCAATGGGGTAAGTCATGTCTTTGGAGGTTTTTGTTTTTTTCTTTCTTTTTCTTTTTTACTGTCCTGTCCTGTCGCAGCTTATTTCAAGTCCCTACTCACAGCCACACCCCGGTTGGCCGGGTCGCAGAATCCGATGAAACCAGCAGTCCAAAGGGAACAAATCTGTACAGTGGAACCTCCCTTACAAGACCTTCGACAAGGTCTTATAAGGGAGGTTCCACTGTACAGATAAGGGAGGGGTAATTTTAATACTTACAAAGGACAATGTCTCAGAGAAGTAGGTCTTATATGGGAGGGAGTCTTATAATGGGAGGTCTTATAAGGGAGGTTCCACAGTACAGATAAGGGAGGGGTAATTTTAATACTTACAAAGGACAATGTCTCAGAGAAGTAGGTCTTATATGGGAGGGAGTCTTTAATAGGAGGTCTTATAAGGGAGGTTCCACTGTATTAGGTCATCGGGCGGCAACCACCAGAGGAGACATTGCGCGTTTCTTTGGAGTTTTGTCAGTTAGTAGGATTGCTTCTAGCCTTGTGGACAGATTTTTAATGCAATTTTGTGGACATTTATTAGAAAGTCCCCCCCCAAAAAAAAAGTTAATTATGATAGTTTTTATGTTAAAGATAAAAGATTGTTGAAGGTTTTTTTTCTTTTTTTGATTTATATGCGATCACAAAATTGAAATGTGACACTATCAAAAGCAGATCATTAAGAAAAATGACTTTTTCGTGACTTGTACCCTGCTAATAACATTATCTAATGTTAGTCTGACCTGTAACCTTAATGGCGTTTTGAACATCTTCCATACTTTCTGGTTGGCAATACTGTTAAGTATATGTTGATTTTGATGTGCTTTTCTTTTTTATTTAGAATGTTCCATTGTTTAAAAGGAACAAAATGACCCACAAAGCTGCAAAATCCTTCAAGCAATGTATTGTATCAAATTGGGTTTGACATTAAATTACTTTTGTTATTGTTTGTTTTGTTGAAAACATTTTTTTCTAAGCTAAGATGAAATGCTGTGTTTCTATGTTATAGATCAAAGTTCTGGCAGCTTACATGGATGAGATCTCGAAACAATAGTCGGTCAACCGTCCTTTGGAACAAGTTGAAGCATTGCAGCACACCCGCCCAGTGCTAGTCGATAGAAGACTGCGTCGTGAAAGACTTTTCATCATGTTTAGTAGATTTGAAGCAATGCAATGCGCCGAGTGTTTCATCATAGCCTTTGATTGAAAGATGCTTGCAGACGATTCTATGCTTGCTGCTTCTTCTTCTTCCTTTCTTCATCAGGTTGAAGATTCTGCTGCACTTTGCATGATTTGTTGTTTTCCCCCTAGATTTTTAAAGAGATTTCAGTGGCTTTTTTTTTATTGGTATATTTATTCTTCGAAAGTTTGAGGCATAAAAGGGACCATTCTAAACGCTAATCTGATGTTCTTAACTTCTTTATTTTTCCTAGAGGGAAAAGGGAAAGCTTGCACTTTTAAACCACAGCATCCACGTTAGATTGTGCGTCACGTTATCCGCCCTTCTATCTCTATCTCCTCCCAAACCGCTCGAGCCAGCGACTTGGGATTTGGGGTGTAGATGGCTGTTGGGATCCTTAACAGATTCTGCCTGGTGAGGTCCCCCCCAATCATCGTTAAGGGGGGTGTTTACATGAAATTTACATTCCAGTGGGAGGTAAATAGAACAGCCGCCATGTTCGATTCATGGAATAGCTGTGACATCACACGGCCCACATATGGTTAATTGTAGAAGATCAACTTTTTGTAGACCTACTTCAACTTTTGCATGTAAAGTTAGGCTGCCGATCTTTGAGCCTTCAACATATCGAAATTGTTATTAAAAACAAAAACAGAAACACTAATAACTGGCTCAAAGATCGACAGGTTAACTTTACAAGTAAAAGTTGAAGTAGGTCAACAGAGTGTTGGCATTCCACAATGAACCATATGTCGCAGTCCACACTGCATGTGTGCGTGTTCTCTTTTCACCTGTCCTATAAAGTTTTATGTGTTGGCATGTTTAATTATTATGTTCTTAATGTATGTGCTTATGTCGTGCCACACACTAATTTCTCATGTTTATGAGATAAGAAAGTATTCTTGAAGTCTCGAGTCGAACACAAACAACACACATGCACGCAAGGAGTAGTCTCCCTTAGCAAATTAGATTTTTTAGCTTTTCAAATCGTACTTTCACCCAACAGAGGACAGTAGTCCAGTTGGGTTTTCTGTAAATAAACTAGCACATATTTTTTTTATATAATGTACATTTAAAGACTGACCTTTTGTGAGTTCTTATTAATAATAAAGTGGAAGTTTTATCTTTTTACATTGTTGTCCTTGAATTTTAGTTAAAATCCTAAGCACCATTTTTTCTCTCTCTCGTAAAACACCATTTTCTAAAAAAAGAAAAATGCAACAAATACTTGTAGCGGTGCCATAGCTGATGAGGTTTAACCGAGGCGTGGTTACCGCTACACCTATCTGTATTAATATTAAAAAATCGGGACTTTACTGGTTTCGTACTGCCTCCGGGCATTGCCTCCAGTATTGTTCCCACCATATTTGTATTTACAAATGTCCCATATGTGTCTGATTCAGACCAAGAGGACGTAAAACACAATTTTCGTCGCCAAACACCATTTTCTCTCTCCTAAGCACCATATTTGTATTTATAAATGTCCCATATGTGTCTGATTCAGACCAAGAGGACGTAAAACTCCATTTTCTCTCTCTCTCTTTTAACTATTTTGTAATATATTTAATTATAAGTTTTTACAAAATTATTTAATGTGGCGGTACCATAGCCGATAACGTTTAACCGAGGCGTGGTTACCGCTACACCTATCTATATTGTTAAAAACTCGGGACTTTACTGGTGTTGCACTGCCTCCGGGCATTGCAGCCAGTATTGTTCCCACCATCTTTGTATTTACAAATGTCCCATATGTGTCTATGACCGAGAGGACGTAAAACATCATTTTCATCACCTTTAACTATTTTGTAGTTTGTGTAAAAGAATACATACACACTTTGATTGATTTCACTATCAAACTTACATTTTTAGAAACAGTCTTCTTCTTGGTTATCTTCATTTTTTCTACCTTTCACTTGCCACTGTTTAGCCGTTTCATTGACAACAACAAAAATGCCCTGATTACTCCAAGGCATGTTTCTCTTAGCATTAAAGAGTGGCGTTTACATGAAATTTACTTTTCCAGTGGGAGGCAAATGGAACAGCTGCCGTGACAACATGTGCAAAACAGGGTATAGCTAGTGGGAGGCAAATGGAACAGCTGCCGTGACAACATGTGCAAAACAGGGTATAGCTAGTGGGAGGCAAATGGAACAGCTGCCGTGACAACATGTGCAAAACAGGGTATAGCTAGTGGGAGGCAAATGGAACAGCTGCCGTGACAACATGTGCAAAACAGGGTATAGCTAGTGGGAGGCAAATGGAACAGCTGCCGTGACAACATGTGCAAAACAGGGTATAGCTAGTGGGAGGCAAATGGAACAGCTGCCGTGACAACATGTGCAAAACAGGGTATAGCTAGTGGGAGGCAAATGGAACAGCTGCCGTGACAACATGTGCAAAACAGGGTATAGCTAGTGGGAGGCAAATGGAACAGCTGCCGTGACAACATGTGCAAAACAGGGTATAGCTAGTGGGAGGCAAATGGAACAGCTGCCGTGACAACATGTGCAAAGGGTATAGCTAGTGGGAGGCAAATGGAACAGCTGCCGTGACAACAGGGTATAGCTAGTGGGAGGCAAATGGAACAGCTGCCGTGACAACATGTGCAAAGCTAGCTAGTGGGAGGCAAATGGAACAGCTGCCGTGACAACATGTGCAAAACAGGGTATAGCTAGTGGGAGGCAAATGGAACAGCTGCCGTGACAACATGTGCAAAACAGGGTATAGCTAGTGGGAGGCAAATGGAACAGCTGCCGTGACAACATGTGCAAAACAGGGTATAGCTAGTGTTTTTTAATAGCATGCGTACTATTAGGGTTGGGTTTTGTATTGTGTGTATGCATTTTGAGATGAGTGAGTGTATTCTTTATGTGATTTTTTAAATTTCAAATGCTTGAAGCTGTCTTTCTCATGTTTTTTTTTTTCAATGACAGACATCAGTGTCTGGGGAAATATTGGAAAAAATACTGCTGTAAGTCTTTCTTTTCTGTGTTTTTATTTTTTCTTTCTTTTCACATACTGCCACAAATGTACTTATTCGATTGCTCAGACAGTTTCTTGTCAATTACGAGCGCAGATATGTCATGCGCCTAAGGAAGAAATAATTAGGCCCAGCATGGCTGACTTCGGCTGGAGGAAATCTTTTTGAAAGTGTTTCTTGAAAAACGGGCAGGAGAATGGACTGGAAAGGCAGAAAGATAGTAGATGACAGCAAGCAAAGGGAAAAGGCAGAGTCAAAGAGAGTGACAGATTAGAGGAAGTTACAAGCACAGAACTTCCAGAAGGTGGTGGAACTATTTATACAAAAGACCCCCGGTATCCCCACGAGGGATCCACAAATGTACTCATACGGACGCTTCAGGCTGTTGTGTTTGGTTAAGTGAAACAAGCTGCAAGTTTTAAAGGGGCTTTATAGTACTTCTTGACGACACGAAACGGCAATAATGTTAGGCCTGAACTGCCTATATAGGCTATGCCACCTAGTGACGAGTCAGGAGCAGATAATTTTCTGTGGCTATGCTGTTGTAATTGTTTTCGTTCTGCAGCTAAACGCTCTGGGGGCACACCCAGAGCCACGTGAACATTTCGCATGGCCTTGGGTGGGAAGATTATGTGTATGGCTGCTTTTAAAGGGCCCCGCCACATGGGCGGCCATACTCCGACTTCAGGGGACCTGTGGCTATAAACTACTACTTCATGACTGGCAAGGACGATAATCTAATGTAGATGGCGCACACATCTCAGGGGCAGAGAATTTTTAGTATAAAGCCTCATTGAATTCTTACTGAACGAACGTTTGAAAACAGTTCTATTTGGTAAAATTCACCACCTCTTTCTTTCAACTTGGTTGTATTGTATGATTAAGCCTTACAGTTACTCGGTTAACTGTAGTATTTGCAGGATGAAACAATAAAGTTTTTTGTTTGCCTTTCTAACTTGAGAATTTACAGCCAATAGTTTTATAGTTACAAAAGTATTTCTGGATAGTAAATATCCTTCCTTTTTGTATATTAATATTCAGTCATATTTGACAATCAGTTTTGTCAGTTTTTATTTTTGTGTGGTATACTCGTGTTCTTTGGTGGCTAAGTTCGTAAACAATTTTTTTTTTAGTTTCTCATTATTGTTTCTTTTTCTTTTTAGTGACATTCAATTTTTTAAATTTTAAAATAATTGTATACCTTGTTTGAACAAAATTGACAAGAGGTATGAAGATGTATTTTTCGTGAATGTAAGTTTCAAAGTTTTACTTTGAAAACTTCCTGATCGCTTCTCGGCCTTTTGGCTAAGACAGTGATTCAGGAACATAAATTTTTGTTTATACCCTGGTTGGTTTGTTCAGCCCGTCGTACATGGCGAAAGCCGATACGCGACGTTAAACTGAACTTCCAAGATGTATTTACACAGCATTTCATAACAGTAAGATTCAAAATTCGATCTCCTAACAAGTGCTTTACGAATTTTGCCTTTGTGTATATACATTTGTATGTATGTTTACCTGCCTTACACAGTTTCAAATACTTGAGTGTGTTAACTGTAAAATGCCTAACAAGATGTTTGATTGACTTTGTGTAGATTTCATACGGTAAACTGATCATGCAAGTACCATATTTTTCTGACTATAAGGCGATACTTTTTCCCAGACTGAGACCCCTACGTCTTATAATGTGACTAATAAAATAATACGAAAATAGAATAACAAAATCTGAATTTTGTGTAAAATTTGGGGGGTGCGCCTTTTAAGCGGGCGACAGACTATGCGACTGCCTCATATGACTCGATCAGGTCGTGACGTAAATCAAATTTTGTTTCCCGCACAGAATAGGTCACAAGCCATCTGACTCAATCAGTAAAATTTAGAACCTGCCCTATTCGGCCCTGTCACCTGACTGGGCCCGACTTGAGTCAGACTGATCGAGCAGGATGGTATGCAAATGAGGTGAAACGTCACGACCTGATCGAGTTGCATGAGGCAGTCACATAGTCTGTCGCCGGCTTTAGCCAGAAACTTCCACTTTTTTTAGAATTGATAACTGGATGTTTGAAATATTTATATCATAAATGGATTTTTTTGAATAGAAGTGACGATACTCCGAATGCTTTCTATTTGTGTGTGTGTGGGTTTTTTTTTTGGCTGTAAATAAAATTGTAGATTTTTAATGTATTTGTATAAGTGATAGTATCCGACCATGACCTACAGCTAGCAGAATATCCTACAGCTATTTCAAAAAGCTGGGCTGAAATCTAAATGGTGTGATGTGAAATCTCTTAACTGTGTAGAGTGGCACAGAGGTATCGCATTCGCCTCGTATAGGCCTACAATAAACCCGAGTTCGAACCTGGGTACAGGGGATTTTTTCCTCTCACTCTGCACTAGGCCTTACATGGAGTCATTCGGATGAGACAATAAACTGAGGTCCCGTGTGCCCATGCACTTAGCATGCACTAAACCTAGTGGCAACGAAAAAGTTGTCATTTGGTCAAAATTTACCACCACCACCCCTTTTCCTTCCTCATCAGTCACACAAAAATTGCATGCATATAAAAAAAAAAAAGGGTGGCGCACCTCTGGCTGCGACGCGCTCTCCAGGTGGGAGCAACCCAAATTTCACAGACGCCTCTGTAACTATAAAGTACCTAATACCAAAATAGGACTTGGAGAGACGTCACCGGACCATCCAGAGGATGGTACAGAACAAAAGTTGGCCATAACGAAGCATAAAAAAACATGAATAACAAGGGCATGTGCATATTAGATCCGCAATTCCGTCCGGAAACCCCATTCACTTCCTATAAGAAATAAGCAGAAGGGGAAATTCATCCATGGTTCGTGGGGACTTGGAAGAGTCCAAAAAAGGACTTAAAAGGACCTTTAAAGGACCAAAATCTTTTTTAAAGGACCTATTTAAACCTTGTTTGTAGTTGTACTTGCAGACGTGGTGGGCGCAGAGCCAGACGCCGACGATTGTGGCTGAGCAGATATTTTTTTTTTTTTTATGGCTGAGCAGATTCATTTGTTGTTACAGTAGTACTTCTGCTGCTTGCAAAAAAGTCGGTCACATTGCACCTCGATTCCGCCTTGTGCCTTCTTTCAGCTTTCTTGTGATTTTCAGTCTTTGCGTGTTGTTTCAGCACCGACTCTCTCATTGACAAGATGTTAATGTTTTTTCCACAATATGCACAACGAACTGCATGTTTGTTGTCCATCACTTTTCGGACCCAGTCCTTATAAATGTCCTCTCAGCCAACGATCCTGAAAACGAACACTTTCCAGGCATTTTTACACTTTTTACTTGAAAACAAGCACTGAAGCAGCCGCATGTGGGAAGAATTTCAACATGGCGCATAAGATATCTCGCCGAATCTCGCGCACGTGACCGGATTTACAGTGACTATTAAAATTAGATCGTCTGCTCGAAAGATACGAAGGCGATCGATTTTTGGCAAATTTTATTTCATTTAATATATTTTTTGGAGTTCATTTCTTATGACAAGGTACTTAGTTTTGTTTTTTGGCCCGATTAAAGGATTTAAACTGACCGCACCAATTTTAAAAGGACCTTTGACTGATTTGAAAGGACCTCCTTGCTGATATAAAGGACTTAACAGGCCTTTTGATGACCGATCAATTTCACAGCACTTTAAAGCACCTGAAAGGACCCCACGAACCCTGTCATCTGCAATCCCATCCATTTATCTATACCTATATAATAAAATCTGTGGCGTTTGTGTGACTGTCTGTCTGTCCAGGCGATTGTGCCCAAACCGTTGGCCAAAGACCCTTATAACCATATATATTCTTGATCATCATGTCACAACCTATTCAGATCCTGAATTTTGAACCACCAGTGCAAACCTCCACCAAGGAACTCACAAAACCGAAATTTCCTTTGTGCTATATAGTTCATGTCCAAGTTGTTTTATGTTCCTGCACTGTGATACACCACCAAACAAAATTTGAAGACATTCTGTCCACTGGTTCATGGGATACAGCTCGGACATGAAATGTGTGTGTGTGAGGAAGAAAGAGAATGGTGCATGCAAGCATCGTGTTTATTTTACTTTCTAATGATTTATTATTTGTTTGCCTTTAATGTTCTTAATTGTTATCAATGTAAAGCGCACCGAGCTCATGTGAGAAAGAGCACTATATAAATTCCCATTATTATATTAGGAAATTTCGGTTTTGCGAGTCTCCCTTGGAGGTTTGCACTGGCGGTTCAAAATTCAGGATCTGAATAGGTTGTGACATACTGATCAAGAATATATATGGCTATAGGGGTCTATGGCCAACGGTTTGGGCACAATCGCCTGGAAAGACACACACACAGACGGACAGACACACACACCATAGATTTTATTATATAGGTATAGATGTATTGTGCGCTTTGCTTGTATGTTATAAAACAAATGGGGTTTCTGTACGGAACTTGTAGATCTAGTGTGTACATGCCCTAAATCATCAAAATCAGAAAGCATATACACACTCATACAGCCCCACTGGACCCCCCTCAACAACTATCAGGCATCAGAATTGTCAGAGGATTAAGAATTTCTAGAGGATTGGCTTCTCTTGTCAGAGGTTTTGGCTTTTGATTCAGGGGTAGAGTGAGAAAAACGCTATTTGTAATGGTTTGGATTCTAGTGGAGTGTGAAAGGGGTGGGGTGGGGTGACGTAAATGTAGTTATCGTGATTTCGTTTCGGGTTGTTCCTTATGATAACTGCGTTGTTTTGTTGTTTTTGCTCAGATTTTTAACTTCTTTGTGAAGCACTTAGGAGAATAAGCGCTATATAAATAATTGTTATTATTATTATTATTAAATCATTTCTGTTAAATAGTATTTTAAAGTGATTTCTCACTCTATTAAGCCTTTTTGGTGATGTTGGGAACTCATTTCAGTGTTGTCCTTCTTCGATCTAGGGCCTTGACGTCCCTTTTACCGCGGTTTTCAGAGGATTGGACTTCAGACTATTCTGATGCCTGAACGATTCATATTCATGCTCGAAACATATTCAACTCGCTCAGGTTTCAAGTTTACTATATTTATTTCATACATATATTACATTCCCATGACCAACCGAATGTTTCTGTCCACATCAACAAAATCAAAGATGGCAGATTTGAAGGAGAAAAAAAAGCCAGATTAGACCGCATACATTTACACTCACGAGTACATCTTGATGCCATAAGTAGATTAATGGTTTCACAAGAAAAAAATAATGTTTCCCCCTCTACAAGACATCAAAATATAAAGCTATTACACTTCTGATATCTCGTAACTCAAACATTTACATTTTCTAGCAAAACGTTCTTGATTGATTTAAAAAAATTTTAAAAGGGGGGGGGGGGGGATTTGTCAAGTTGCATCCACCAATGACTTCAGATAGCAGAGGAGGCAAGAGCTATTCTGGAAAGCTGGGATGAGATTTGTTTAACGTGAAGATGCTTTGCCCAAGATACATCCCCCCCACTGTCAAGAGGACTTCAGGGCAATTTGTGTTGTGGCAGGGATGACAGTCGCCAAAAGTCGACTAGCCCTCAACTCATTCGCATCGCAACGATTTTGAATTATTAAAAGAACTCACAAATCACTCCAGCCATACACACAAACAAAACGTACATAAACAAAAGGAGAAAGAAAGATTATAGGTTTTTACCTCAGGTTTAGACATAGGGAAGTGGTAGATCAGACTTTTTTTATATATAGACTAGACTTGACTTTATATAGAAAAAACTACACTGATTGGTGTCACCACAAAAAGAACCTATAAAAGCAGTCAGAGGCAAAATTGAGGTATAAGGGCACGAAGCGAGTTTAGAAGTGACCAAGGTATGGTGTGCACATAGATTTACTTCCCTTGAAGCAAATGCATCAAATTGACAGCTACCTATTAATTTTTGACATATATGTCCGGAACGACTTGAATGAGCTAAAACTGCAATATAAAGCAGTGTAATCACTACCATTCTCAAGACCAAGTTTAGAAGAAATTGATTTTAAAAAATTGGTTTTTTTAAACCATAGGTCATAATATACATCTCTCACTCACTTTAGAATATTTAAAGTCGATGTCAACCAATTTTATGTACTTTCCATAAAACCATTGGCTAACGTCGACCTATTTCATGCAATTACCATAAAAACGTTAGCTAATGTTAACCAGTTTTACATAACTGCTATAAAACTATTAAAAGTGTTAATTATCTCCCAAATTCAAGAAGCTGCGCCTTAACCCCTTGACTGCCACCAACGTATTGCGTACTGGCCTGTGACATCACTGATGATGTCACCAGATGAAGAGGAATAACCCTGATATGTTGGCTTTTGCTGTAACAGTCAAGAGAGTTATATTCCCAGACCATTTCGCCAGATTGGCTCTATCAGTTGTCTTTTACGTGGCGTGATTTGCCCAATGTTTTTTTCTTTAATTTTCTCTGGGAGTCGAGGGGTTAATATTTAGACGAACAAACGTTACAAAGTTGAAGAAAAAAACCCGCAGAAGTTTTGTGGTGTGGGAACTACAATAGAAAAATTGTACATCGTACGTTAATGATGGAGATTTACTGCACAGGATGAGAACCCTCGGAGCATGCTTCATCCAAAAAAAATGCCACAGACACGGAAATATAAACATCACGCATACATTTCCACTAGAAACCTCAGAATAATATAAGCATCACACATATTCTGCCCTATCAAAACACCGGATATGTTTTGCTCCATCACCGGGACAAAAAACAACAACCCAAAAAACCCTCACTATCATACCCAGTATGTATGTATACTTTATATGCACCCCCCCCCCCCCCCCCCCCCCAAGTGTGGCTGCTCACGTGGTGGGGTAATCAAAACCGGTCACACACGCAATGTTCTCATCCGTAGCTGATGCACTTGTACGATAGTGTTCAAGTGCTTCCACTGTCGGGATGATCCCTGGAGTCTTTTAGCTAGGGTACGACGACATCATCATATTATGTACACTTTCTGCAGAACAGTCTCACCAAACATACAACGCTTAGCTCGGCTGCAGAAGAAAATGTTTTTTTAAACGAGATTAGGTATGACTATAAGAATGATATTCTTATTCAAAGAGTTTGCCAACACTTCCAAATAAAAACACACCCAAAATGCTACACCCTAATCTCATTTTCGTCACTTGAGTTAAGCTCATCATTGTCCCCGTGGGGATACCGGGGGTCTTTCATAAAAATAGTTCCCTCACCTTCTGGAAGTTCTGTGCTTGTAACTTCCTCTAATCTGCCACTCTTTGACTCTGCTTTTTCCCTTTGCTTTGTGTCATCTACTATCTTTCTGACTTATTGGCCCATTCTCCTGCCCTTCTTCAAAACAATCTTACAAATAATTTTTCTCTTGAGCTCCTCCGAAATCGGAATGTGTCGGCTGTACGCAGCGTGGAGACTAGTGAAAACTGAAAACCAGACACATATGTACCTTACCCATTATGGCCATATGGCCTGGGAACACAGAAGAAGAAGCTCATCATTGTCCAGTATTTTTTATAGTCTGTAGCTGAGCAAGTCTACACCTACCTATCTCTTTATTTTGCATACTTGTAAAAATGTATCAACAAGAAGTACAGTGGAACCTCCCTATGAGACCTCCCATTATAAGACTCCCTCCCATATAAGACCTACTTCTCTGAAACATTGCCCTTCTTTGTAAGTATTAAAATTACCTCCCTTATAAGACCTCATTTTGGATGGTTTTGTAAGTCGGTAAGAGCAGGGAGAAATCCTGCTGCCTGGCATGGCCAAATTGATAGCTAGGTTTTCCAAGTGTGCCCCCCCCCCCCCCCAATTTTTTTTAAAAAATGGGTAGGCGATGCATTTGCGGCGATGCGCTCTCTGGGGGAGAGCAGCCCTAATTTCACAGAGATAAGTCTGTGACTAGAATATACCAAATACAAAAAAAAAAGAGCAAAAATACCAGATCAAAGACAGGAATAAAAGGAACACATGCGATGCCCATTAGCCTAAAGCACACAATTCTGGTTCATCAATTGGAAATCATCGTAAAGTAAAACATAACTAGTTCGGCTATCATCATAATCCGAGACACTAATTTACTTGACTACAGCAATCACCAGTGTTCTCTCACTTTTAATCCATCGACAGTATAAACTAGCCTAAAGCAAACATGACTTTTCCCAACATGAAATATCATAACCATATTTTATGTACGAAGGCAAAAACATTTATTTTTTGGATCTTATAATATGATATCCTCCGAAGTCGGAGTGTGGCTGACCACATGGCGGGGTAATCAAAAACGGTCACACACGTAATGTTCTCATCCCTAGCTGGTGCATTTTTCCCATAGTGTTCAAGTGCTTCGGCTGTTGGGATGATCCCTGGAGTCTTTAAGCCAGGGTATAACAACAACATAATATGACAAATGATATACAGATTAGGATGACCGTGGGAAAAGCCATAGAACTGGCCACCATCATCATGAATCTATGCCATCATGAATCTATGAAACGGTATTTGCAAACAAGAAATATCACCCACTGCCCCACGACCTTGCATCAAATTTGGATTTCTGTCACACATACCACTCCCAAGTGACCCTGTCACCAAAACAAGCAGTGGCTGAAATGTGAAAACACCAGTCAAACTGGAGAGATAAATGGTCTATATTGTGTTTTTGTGGAAATGGGGATATAACATTATGCACTTGATCTGGGAAGGTTAACTTATCTGCTTGATCTGGAAAGGCCAATTGTGACCAAGCACCACGAAAGGGACATTAAGTGTCAAACTGACCATTCTGAGAAAATAGCAAAGTTGGAGACTTCAAGCAATTCTCTTTCTAATGTTATAAAAACCATTCTTGTATCCTTTTTTGTTGCTGAGTTATGAGAATTTAACGTTGGTAAGGTGACTATTGGCCATTTTGAGAAATCACAGTCTAAAGTCTAGATTAAGATATGAAAGATAAGATGTTAGAGACCACGAAAATACTGATAACTCAAAATTGACCAAAAAAAGAGATTTCTGACTGCAAGCCTGCTGTGAGAAACTAACCCAGTTTCGTGGTGCTGGGTCACAATTTATCTCCCTTGAGATCGAACAGGATCGATTCCATTGGCATGCTTGTACTAGACATCCTCATAACTACCAGGCTACAAACCAAAACATGCGACACATGCGAGTCTTTCGGATGAGACGATAAACCGAGGTCTTGAGTGCTCATGCACTTGGCACACGTTAAACCCAGTGGCAACGAAAAAGTTGTCATTTGGTCAAAATTTACCCCCCTCCCTTCCTTCCTCATCAGTCACTCAAAAATCGCATGCAAAAAAAAATAATTTGGGTGGCACGCCTCTGGCTGCAACGCACTCTCCAGGGGCGAGTTTCACAAGGGCTAACGTTTCATCGCGCTCGCTCAAATCAGCAAAAACGGTCTAAGAAACACCCTTCGTTTGCCGATAGTTCGCATGGCGTTTTGCTCTCAGTCGAAAGGTGACAAGCGGCCAACTATCCGGAACTAGTAGGGGATGAATACGGTTCTTGTTGTTGATTGGTCCATAACAGTTTGTTTAAAATTAAAAAAATTTTGACCAATCAGATAAGAGCTTGTAATATTCTTCCGCAAACGCTTTCTAAAGTGTTTCTTAGGCCCCGTTTGCCGTGAGCGTTATTCGTGCGGCGACTGTTATCTAGAAAAACTCACCCCTGGTGGGAGCAACCCGAATTTCACAGAGACGCCTCTGTGACTATAATGCACCTAACATAACATAACCGAACAATGCACCAGACAATTCTACCAGAGCCTGTGCATACAACAACAATAATGCTAATACTGGACAGGCACATGGCTGTGGTCAGGTCGTGAAATCAGCCTCTCTTGAAGTAGCAAACAAAACAGATTTTCACTCGCTCATAAATCAGCATGTTTTCTTTCAGAAATCCCTGAGGTAATCAGACAACAGGCGTTGGTTGCTATTAGACAAAAAAAGTCAATTATGCAGCAAAAAAACACCAATTCACGAACAAAAAAAACAACACCCACACAACCATATCATATGGCATATGCATTGAGTTTGTATTTCTCTTCCTTGAACAAAGAACATCGTCAGGCTCATACCATAATTGCCTGTCTCAAGGACAGATTGTAAGAATAGGCATCGCCTAAAATCTTTATTCTTGTCAAATAAAGTTGTCCAGTGTCTTACTTTCCGACGCTTTAAAAAACCAAAAAAACAATTCCATGGCATCATGCTTTGCTTGTTTCACTTTGGTTCTGACCCACGCACTGTTAGGTGATTGGCATCGTAATCAACTTTGGTGGAGGGGAGTTAATTAGAAAGAGAGTATTCACCCTTTTTTAAATTTCATCACTCATGCTAAAACTTGATAATTTTAGAATATTACGAGTATGGATAATAGCTTTTCTTCACTTGACCAACCAAATTTGGTAAGCATTGTACATGTCCAAATTTTTTAAAAATCCTGGTGGAATTCTATTTCTTCTCATTCATAAAATGAGAATATAATTAGACAAGCATTGAAAAGAACATGGTTATAAAATGAGAATATAATTAGACAAGCATTGAAAAGAACATGGTTATAAAATGAGAATATAATTAGACAAGCATTGATAAGAACACAAATCATCTGAGCATTTCAAGGGGAAATTTATCAACGGAATATATATGAGTACATATAGGAGTACATGTAGAACCAAGAACCGTACAAAGGATTCTTTTTTTTTAACCCTTTCACCGCCAGCCATTTTTAGCTGGGTAGAGAAAAACATTTTATTTGTATTATTAGGAATTCTGAACTGTGACATGTATAACACTAGGCCTATCCATACCTCCGGAACATGCGAAATAGGGTCTTCGGACAACAGACCTGGATTTGATGCCTTCTAGTGACATGGGTGTTAAACCATTGCTGTGCATAAATGCGACATTGGCAGCGAAAGGGTTAATATGCACATCAAGAATTGGCCATCAACAAATAAGAATGACACAAAATAAGAAGAAAAAACAAAGATGCACCATTTCATTATACTGGTTTAATTATCAAAGCCATTACCATATTTTTCGGAGCATTAGGCCCTGTGCTGCTGTATATAAGACGAATAGGGCAATTTTCAAGAAAAATCTTAAAAAAATTAAAGCAAAAAGCGCCCTCGTTTATAAGGCGATACGCATCTCGCAAAAGAAAGTCAAGCTTTGAAGCCCGTACGCGTCCTGTAAACGCTTGCCGACCGCCGTTACTGCTGTCATAAACGAAAGTTGGTTCCCCTTTCAAAGGATCGAACTTCCGTTGGTGCAGCTTCCTGTTGATGTGTTTGGACAATTCTTCGCGAAAACTGATAGAATTATGCCATTTTAAGCTCTGCAACGATGCTTTTTACATCCAATGAAGGCTTATGGCATCTGTTTGGACGGTATCTCGGACAATAGGGATTTTAACGTGAGTATTCGTCGTATCGGCGACTCGTGACCACTTTCGATGTCCGACTCGCAGTAGACTGAACTGAACACAGCAATCATTGCCTCTCTTCTCATGATTTTGTTCACCAATAGGGCACCCTCATTTATTAGGCGCATAGGTTGAAATTGGAGAAAAAAATATCGCCTTATAACCCAAAAATTACAGTAATCATCTTATTCTTCTATGTTCCCAGGCCATAACGAGTGTCATAACATTTTTAAAAACAGAAAAAAATGCTCAATAATAAATTTAAAAAAACAACATTGGATTTTTTCTGAAATCCCTGTGTCTGAATAACAATCCAAATTGACTCCAACGTGTTCTTTGGGTGATACCAAACCCATCACAACATTTGAATAAAGCTCTTTAATGGCTTATTCAAGTTACTGCTAACATACAAACCCATAAAAGAACAAACTCAACCTCCTTGGCAGAGGTAATATAAACATTTTTTGTTCCTTGAAAAAAAAGTTGAAATTCCTTTCAATAATCTCATCAACAATTAAAAATAATAATAATAACAACACACAAATGTGACTGAAACCCAAACAATGGGGCTTTATACTACTTCTTGCTGACACGAAAGGGCGATAATGTTAGGCCCGAACTGCTCATGCCACCTATCAACGAGTCAGGTGCTATATACTACTACTTCATGATAGGCAACGGCAATAATCTTAAAGACCCACCAGATCACGTGTCAAAATCACGGGTTTCACGTGTTTTCCCTCTTATAGCTGGTAAGAAATCTTGTTTTGACCAGGCTTAACTCCCATACAAATGCCCCCAAATTGAAAATGAAACATCATTTTAAAGAGCAGCCTCAATTCCAAGTTGGGGGCATTTGTACATGGGTCACAGCTACCCAGAAAAAACCAAGGGACTTAATCGTGGCGGGTCAGTGTGTCTTTAAGTAGGTGGCGTTCGCATCTCAGGGCACGAAACAGGGGCAGAGAATTTTCGGTATAATATAAAGCCTCATTAGTTCCACAACGTTAGTACTGTGCTAGCTACACACCAAGCTGAGCAGTGTTAAAAACAAATCACAGGATACCATGATATACATGACATATGTATGTACAACAACAACAACAAAAAAGACAATAGGATAACCCTAAATAGAAAAGACTATGCAACAACAACTACCAAAAGAAATTGAGTTGAATCGCCACAACGTTTAAAACCGCAGCCAGTTTCAAGCAACATTATTGATATTATACACCAAGGAAACAAAGCACAGGAGGTTAAATATTCCAACTTTCAAAAAGCTGCACAACCCAACCATTCAAAGATATAGAAATGTGGTTCTGAGCAAAAGAGAACTAGTTATCCGAAACCAACCAAACAAAAAACAACAAAACAACCAAGGGTGTTGCAGAGTAAAAGCAAAAAAACAAAAAAAATCTACCGCTAACAGTCACTCAACAGTTCACATCAGCTTCAGGCTATACATCACCATCAGGCATGGTAGTGGGGGCAAAGTGAGTTTCGCGGAAGAATATCCAACCGATTCTGCATTTCATTTGAAAGATGTCGACTCAAACTAAAATGATGAAGTTGGGCGTCAAAATGAAGAAGAAGAAAAAGAAGGACTAGGATCACAAATCTGGAAACGTGTGGCGTGAGCTAGGCCGCGCACGACTGCTAACTTCGGCAGGAAGTTGCTTGTTCAGTCATTCACATCCGGTTCCGCGAAGCGATTGCATAGGTTTTAACGCACATAATTTTTATGCACCCAAGCGAATTTTTACCCCGGCTTGTTTTTGGGTTTTGGGTCAAATTTTCACTTTCGTGGATTTTCCGCGATTCGCAGAGGTCTACCATGCCTGCACCATACAAAATTTAAAGTGATTCTGTTCAGTGCCTCATAAGACACTGCGCAACAGACAAAACCACAAACAGACAAACCGATGCCAACGTTCACAACAGCCATCTCTCTCCCCAAGAAGTGGGTGGGCTCACATAATAAAGAGACAAAAACAAAGAAAACACGTTCTCTTCGATCATAAGGATGAACATAAACAGCTGGAACAAAACGTGTCCGACGTTCCCTCAAACATTTCATTCTCTTTGACAATATGCCATTTTGGTAGTTTTTGTTTACAGGAAAAGAGAGAGAGAGAGAGAGAGAGAGAGAGAGAGAGAGAGAGAGAGAGAGAGAGAGAGAGAGAGAGAGAGAGAGAGTGAACAATGAAAGGGGATGAAAATAAATAACGAAACAAATTCACAAAACATTCACACACACCCTCCACAATGTCTCTTTGACAATTTGCTGCTTGGTGGCTTTGGTCTTAAAACAAACAACAACAAAACCCCTCAAGACCCACACATTTTTGTTTTATCATTTCTTGCTGCCAGAGTTGAAGGCGAAAGAACGCATGCCCTCGGAAACTTGCGGCTGCGGCTGCATCGTCTTCCTGTGGGCGGTGGGCGTGGGTTTGGAGGTGATGGTGAAGCAGTAGATTCCCAGGTAGCTGCAAATCTCCTGACACACGCTCAACGAGTAGCGCCACATGTCGAACATGATGTAAAACTGTAAGAAAGAAAAAAAGGGTGAAAATTGTCATGTAAAACTGAAAAATAAAACCAGGAAGAAATTAATCGGTAAGCAATAACATCCAATATCATACAGCTTTTTTTCTTCTTTTTTTTGGCTGTCCCATCTTCAAACTTGAGGGGCAGTGCCATTTACAGTGGCGTTGCTCCCCCACCGCTCATTCTGAATCCCAATTCGCAGCTACATCCCGGCTTGTACAAGTCGCAGAATCCGAGATCAGCAGTCCAAGGGGAGCAAATCTATGTTAGGCCATCAGGAGGCAACCAACCGATGAGACACTGCACTGCTGTTGAGTCACTTCGGTGGAGTTCAGCGGAGCCTGTTCAGGACACCACCTTCTTCTTCTTCTTCTTAGAACTGCGTTCCCAGGGCAAAAGGCCATAATGGGTAAAGTACTTATGCGTCAGGTTTTCAGTTTTCACTGGTCTCTCCCGCTCCGTACAGCCGACACATTCCGATTTCGGAGGAGCTCAAAGGAGTTTAGTTTATTTGGAAAAAAGGCAGGAGAATCGCCAATAAGTCAGGGGTCGTCCAGCTCCCCGTATGGAGGCACGAGGCATCCACCCACTGCCCCGACTGTCATACAATTTATTGCACTTACATTGACATGGCAATCATGCTCGTCTTTCTTTCCAGATCCTCGCAATAGCTCCATTAGCCCATACATTAATAATAATAATAATAATGGCTAATTGTTGCGCTCTTTCTCCAAAGAGCTCAGAGCGCTTACAAAGTTAACTTCAGACAACAGCAATAACAATAGTAATAAACACAAAACATTCAGAAATATCTAATACAACATTATATCATTATAACATTAGACATGTTATTTATAGATTCCTTGTGCTGCGTAGTTCTGCATGTTGCAGATCTGTGTTAACTTAGGGCATGTGCACGTTAGATCTACAATCCGCAAATTCTGTACGGAAACCCCACTCACTTCCCATAAGAAATAAGCGGACGCGGAAACTCATCCACAATCCCATCCGCTTATTTCAGAAACTCATCCACAATCCCATCCGCTTATTTCAGAAACTCATCCACAATCCCATCCGCTAATTTTAGAAACTCATCCACAATCTCATCCGCTTATTTCAGAAACTCATCCACAATCCCATCCGCTTATTTCAGAAACTCATCCACAATCCCATCCGCTTATTTCAGAAACTCATCCACAATCCCATCCGCTTATTTCAGAAACTCATCCACAATCCCATCCGCTTATTTCAGAAACTCATCCACAATCCCATCCGCTTATTTCAGAAACTCATCCACAATCCCATCCGCTTATTTCAGAAACTCATCCACAATCCCATCCGCTTATTTCAGAAACTCATCCACAATCCCATCCGCTTATTTCAGAAACTCATCCACAATCCCATCCGCTTATTTCAGAAACTCATCCACAATCCCATCCGCTAATTTCAGAAACTCATCCACAATCTCATCCGCTTATTTCAGAAACTCATCCACAATCCCATCCGGTTATTTCTTATATAAGTGAAAGGGGTTTCCGTACGGAACTTGCGAATTGCGGATCTAATGTGCTCATGCCCTTAAAACAACAAGTATTTGTTTAACCCTTTCACCGCCAGCCATGTTTCAGCCAAAAATTACCATTACATTTACCTGGGTAGAGAACAAAATCCATTTGCAGTATTGGCGATTCTTCCGCGACAGATATATAAAATAAGGTCTATCTTTACTTCCCAAAACTAAGACAATAGGGTCTTTGGATAATAGACCCCAATTTGATGCCTTTTAGTGACATAGGTGTTAAATCACTGTGGTGCTAAAATGCGACTTTGGCGGTGAAAGGGTTAAGACAAGTAAAAATGGATATTTAACACTATCAATCAATAATCAATGACCGCTTTCTATGATCAGGCCCAGGCAAAGCAATATTTTCTGTCCACGTGTATTGCATTCCTGTCAGCACACCCTGTAAAGCTCATCACAGTAGAAGATGCCAATACTGCAGTGTCTCCTCGGTCGGTTGCCTCCTGACGGCCTAACATAGATTCACTCCCCTTGGATTGCTGGTCTCGGATTCTGCGACTTGAACAAGCCGGGGTGTAGCTGCAAATTGGGATTCGGAATGAGCGGCGTGGGAGCAACGCCACTGTACAACCCAGAAGATGGGACAGCAAAAAACAAACAAAAAAACACCCAATGATGCCAATACACTAGCTGAACATGTGTATGTTATGTCTGTCTCGCATTGGACTGTAGAGGGGAAGTATTGTTTTGTTGATCTTGTCGATTTTCTGCTCCTTTTGTTGCCTGCTTTTTTCTCCTTTTGCTATATTCGCTGTTTTCTTGTTTGTCTATGCTGATAAAGGCGCATTCGCCGAAATATCCAGTAGTTCTGCTTTGTCTCTTGTGAATAAAATAACGTCACTTTACACTTGTCGTGTGGTTGTTTGTTTGTTGCATGTTCCAGTGACGTTGCAGTCTGTTTCAGGGTGGTTGTTTTCTGTCTCAAACTTCAATACACCATGCAGGCAAAAAAGAAAATGGACTTTTCGGACAAAACAAAATGGCTTATGAAACTGGACCAACGAGTGTCTTATTGCTGTTGTTTGCTGTCATAACCTGGCTAAAAGACTCCAGGGATCATCCCAACAGCCGAAGAACTTGAACACTATGGTACAAATGCACCAGCTAGGGATGAGAACATTACGTGTGAGACCATTTTTGATTACCCCGCCACATGGATAGCCACACTCCGACTTCGGAAGATTTTGGAGACTGATGATACTATGCTAGGAGCTTGTCATGGCTAAAGACAATTCCCGCATAACTATGCAGAGCATAACAACATTTTGATGTAGCCTTGGTGTTCTAGCCTATGTCAATAAGGCCTAACATTGCTTTAACTCTTAACTTCCCATAAGAAATCCATTAAGTCAAACTCTCTTTCCCAGAAGGATTTGCTAGAAATGAGAAAAAATTGGGTATGCTCATTAAAACAGCTATAAAATGGCTGTTTGTGGATGGATTGCTATGAAACTTGGAAGTCTTGTTGGCATAATGTTGTTTTATATGTGGAATATGCCATTTGCAACAACAAAAAATTGTGTTTTACCCGTAATTAATTACGTAATTTTTTAATTTTAAAATACAGGTGTGTTCAAATAAAGATGTTGAAAAAGCATACATGTGTGATGTGTTTGTTAGTAAAGTCATGCACACAGTTACTTTCTCACATGATCAGACAAACAACACAGGTACACACAAAAATTGTCACTGTCCTTTTTAATGACAGGTTACCAGGTAATCCAAAGGTAATAATCCAAAGCACTGGACACATTTACGCTCACAAACACAAAATATTTTGCACTGAATATGTACATATACGTGCATGGAAAAAACAAGTAGAAATACTCCACTGGCTCTGCTTCAAGTGACAACTCCTTTGTTGGCCCAACATCGCGAGTAAAATCCTCAAAATCATGATCGCGAACAGTATCTGACCACTCGTCCGATTCAGCGTCACCAGCAGTTGATATCGAATTCGAATCCGATCGTTAGATCGATCGCTATTGAGAATTGCTCGCTGACAAAGCAGACGACTCTGTCCCCACACTAACGTCACTTTGATCGTCGATTCCCAAGCCTAGTGCATGATTTCGACATATTTCTTTGATCAAATCGTTGAAAGTATCATCGTCGATGTCGGGACGATCCGCCATTTTGATGGGAAAAAAAATCACAAAAATCAAACAATGAAAATTCGATCGCAATTGACAAAAAAGACAGTGGTAGGCAAATGGCGCTATAGAAGAAGGAAGTAGAACGCTTTACAGCAGTCGCTAAAGCTTCTTTCCTTCACTAGAGAGCTCTTCCTTAGTAACGGGTTCAAACAAAGCAAGTATCGCGGTTGCGGTTTCGTGCGGTTTGGGAAAGCGCGTCACTTGCAGTGACGTGCGGTTTGGGAAGCTAAGAGTTAAGCCAAGGCGACCTTATTGCTGTAATTGTCTATTTGATTTATTAACCCTTTCACCGCCATCCATTTTCTGCCCCAAAATAGAGAAAAAACACCCTGCAATATTAGGAATTCCTCTGTGACATGCATAACATTAGGCCTATCCATACCTCCCGAGAATTAAGAAAATATGGTCTTCGGATAATAGATCCGGATTGAAAGCCTTTTAGTGACGTGGCTGGTAAGCCATTGTGGTGCATAAATGTGACACTGGCGGTGAAAGGGTTAAAGTAACATGGACATCATATTTAGCTATATCGCTACGACAAATTAAGATTCCAGAAATGCATTTCTCAACAGCTCTCATATCCTTGATTATACAATGGAACCTCCCTTATAAGACCTTCAAAAATCATCCAAAATGAGGTCTTATGAGGGATCTCAAAGGGAGGTAATTTTAATACTTACAAAGAAGGGCAATGTCTCAGAGAAGTAGGTCTTATGTGGGAGGGAGTCTTATAATGGGAGGTCTTACAAGGGAGGTTTCACTGTATTTCAAAAACAAAGAAAACAACTCACCAGTGCTAGCCAGAGAACCAAATACTCGTTGAGGATACAGTTGAAGTACTGGTTGACGACCATGAACACAGGGCCTAGCATGCCTGAATCCCACAAACCCATTTCACTCTTTGTCATGTGGGCCACCTGTCGGAGTGAGAAAGCATGGAATTAGTCAAATGAGAGAGAGAGAGAGAGACAGACAGGCAGAGAGAGAGAGAGAGACAGACGGAGAGAGAGAGAGTGGAGGAATTAGTCAAGTGAGAGAGAGAACAAGAACAAGAACAACGTTTTAATGAACCGGGCCATCTGCCCATGTCAAAGGGAACAGTGGGAAGGGGAAATTGTTAAATCAAACCCAAAAAAAGGGGGACAATCCATAAAAGAGAGAGAGAGAGAGAAAGAGGAGAGAGGAAGGAGAGAGAGAGAGAGAGGAGAGAGAGGAGAGAGAGAGAGAGAGAGAGAGAGAGAGAGAGAGAGAGAGAGAGAGAGAGAGAGAGAGAGAGAGAGAGAGAGAGAGAGAGAGAGAGAGAGAGAGAGAGAGAGAGAGAGAGAGAGAGCAGGCATGAAAAAAATGTTAAAAAGAAAAAGAGGAGATTTTCCAGTCGAGAAATCGTTCCACCCGGATTTTCCACTAATGATGGAAGTTTTGTTGACTGAGGGTGATGGTGGGTGGGGACCGTTACACTACAACTTACCATCCAAAGCAAAACACCTACATCCGCCAAAATTTCTGTTTCCAAAATTTCTAATTTCACGGCATTTCAGCCTGTCTTGTCTTCAAACACTCACACGCAACATTCGCGGACCACTACGTCGGCCATTTTTTAATATCAACTGCAAGCATGAAAGCATGAACTCGACCAAATATGGACCATGCCGTTTGAGAATAACATCACGTTCCAGAGTTATGAGCACTTAAAGTTTGTAGGATGAGCGTCGGCCATTAAGAGAAAACAGTCCAAAGTCTAGCCTAGCTGAAGAAAATGCATTGGCCTACTCATTTTAAAGCACTTATAAGACCATTTAGAGACTATATTAAAGATTGTCCTTTATAAATATGAAAGATAAGATGCCAGAGAACTCGAAAATACCCATCACTTAAACTTAACAAAAAATGATATTTTTGACTTTGTTGTGAGAAACTAGCCCAGCGACTTAATGTCCCTTCCGTGGTGCTGGGTCACATATTTCCAATGTGTATGTTTGTGTGTGTGTATAAATATAAGGATGGTCGGGGCTGGTGCTAGAACTGCATGTCTATCGTCTTTGGGATACATTTTTGAATTTATAGAACCATGGTTCCGGATGACAAGATGGCCAATCCTGAAGATTATTTCTATCATTTTTTTTCATTCATGATTTTAGGAGCACTCTTGAATTACTTTCACCTAAGCTAATTCTAATTAAAGGAGAAAAAAAATGTAAAGCACAAAACAACTAAAAACAATGTAGGAAAAACAAATAAGATTTAGAGGGAAAACGTGTACAACTTCACACTATTTCAAATTTAATTTAAAAACACAAAACAATACTCTAAACAAATTATAACATTATTAAAATGGGCTAATGCTAAGAAGATCAGCTCCCTCCGCTGTTTCAGGGTGAAGTTGGCCAATCAGCTCCCTCCAATTTACCTTTTCCGTTAAGCTGATTGGCCAACTTCACCCTGGAACAGTGGAGGGAGCTGATCTTAACATTTGCCTTAAAATGAAATAGGAAAGAAAATCCGTTGAAAAAATTATACTTATAACAAAATTTGTGGTCCGAATATAAAATCTGTTGAATCGCGATCAACTTGACTTACCACCAGTTTATTAGTGACTTTAGAGACGAGCAGCCCGTAGGTTACCAGGTATATACAGGGGTGATTTTCGTAGACGTTAGACGGAGATTTAAACGCGACCATCATGGCTAAACCTGCTACTATCGCCATGGGGAAGAGAGGAAACACTGTGCTTGTACCCTGAAAGAAAACAGTGAAAAATATCCATGCAATTACATAATATTGATCTTTAACTCATTCAAGTCATATATGTCCGGAATTAATAGATAGCTGTCAATTTGATGCATTTGCTTCATGGGAGTAAATCTGTGTGCACACCATACCTTGGTCACTTCTAAACTCGCTCCGCTCCCTTAAACCACAACTTTGCCTCTGACTTTGCTTTTGTAGTGGTTTGTTGTGGGGGGAACCAATCGGTGTAGAGAGTTTTTCTATATAAAATCTCTATACAAAAAAGTCTGATCTACCACTTCTCTATGTCTAAACCTGAAGTAAAAACCCGTAATCTTCTTTCATTTCTCATTTTGTTTATTTTTTATGTATGTTTTGTTTGTGTGTATGGCTGGAGTGATTTGCTAGTTTTTTTGGTAAAGGTAAAGATGTGCCACCCCCCATGCATTTCTCGGTTAATTGTATTTTTGCGTTTTTGCCTTTCTTACCATACATAAAGCTGTATTTTAGGAACATTTTTAGCTAATAACCTTTTTGGAATACTAACCCTAACCCTAACCCTACCCCTAAACCTAACCCTACCCCCCACTATGTACTGCAGTACACCGCGATTTGTCACAGTTGTGGTTCGTTGCGTTTTTCCGTCTTATACGGTGGGGGGTAGGGTTAGGTTTAGGGGTAGGGTTAGGGTTAGGGTTAGTATTCCAAAAAGGTTATTAGCTAAAAATGTTCCTAAAATACAGCTTTATGTATGGTAAGAAAGGCAATAACGGAAAAATACAATTAACCGAGATAGGTAGGGGGGGTGGCACATCTTGACCTTTACCGTTTTTTTAATAATTCAAAATCGTTGCGATGCAAATGAGTTAAAACATTTAACCGGCCTGGTTTTCGTACATGTCAGATGGAAATTTGAAGGCAACCATTGGTGGCAAGCCAACCACAGTTGTCATGGGGAAGAGAGGAAACATTGTGTTGAAAAAACCCCAACAACAAACAAACGAACAAGAAGAACTTCAGCAAACACTAATCTACAAGTATCCATTGCAGGTAGACAAAGAAAAGGTTGTTTCTCTTAACCCTTTCATCGCCACTGTCGCCTCTTGGCACCACAATGATTTAACACCCATGTCACTGAAAGGCATCGAATGAGGGTCTGGTATCCAGTGGCCTTATGCTGTTAATTTTGGGAGGCAAGGACAGGCCCTATTTTATGCATGTCACAGAGGAACCCCCAATATTGCAGACAGAATCTTTTCTCTACCCAGGTAAGTGTAATGGAAAGTTTTAGCTAAAAAAATGGCTGGCGTTGAAAGGGTTAAAGTAAACAGAGGGAGATTTGAATACCACAATGACTGTAAAGGACAAAGAGGGTTCCTGAAAAAGTAGAGATTGTGCATATTTACACACTACATCTCTCAAGTCAAATCATCCTCTAGAATCTCAAACCATGTTTGAGATTTACCCTTTAAAATCTCAAGTAGGGGGTGAGAAGACACATTAAACTGATGACTCATGCGTTAACACAGACGTCACTTTTCAGTAAGCAAACTACGTTGCTCTTACTTCAATCGTCTGCAGGGTATTATGTAGGCTACTGCCACTAGTGATACAACCTGGACTCACTATCCTAGATATAAAACTCTACAAGATTGTGCAGAAAGCCCTAATCACCACTTATACTTTTACCCCCTGTGCTCACCCCTGAATTGTTGGTGTTATCAATTATATTGATGACAGTTATGATAGAGATGGAATTACTACTGTGGTCATAATTTTTCTTATAACTATTATGTCACTATTATGTGTGTGTGTCTTTGTCTTCATGAAATTTGTAAAATGAAAAAAAAAAAAATTAAATAAAAAGAAAAGAAAGCCCTACTCATTGAAAGCTCATTGCTCATTGGTAGACCATTTTCTCAGCATCCAATGAAATTGCTTCATACATTTGATGGCGTTTTCAAGCGTGTCTTATAAGCACATGCATGGTAAGTGGGGGTGGAGTTTTCATGGATGCTCCTTGAAAATTTCAAAAATCCTGCAAGTGGAGTGCAGGAACAGCACCCATCCTGGGGGTTCTGGGGGGCAATGCCCCCTTGAAGCTGAAGGGAAACAACGGTTTCCAATGTAATTGACAGGATATCGTTGCACTTTCACTTCTGGTTAAACTTCATGACCAGCAAAATGCAAAATGCATCTTCTCAAATTCTCATAACCCGGCGATGCCGGCTCCAGGCAATAAAAAATCCTGAGCTTCACGACATCCTGGACAAAAAAATCCTGAACTTCAAGACATCCTGAAAGCAGGAGCATCCATTAGTTTTTCATATTTTTTGTCTTGACGCTTTAAAATTGGGGGTGAAAATACTTCTTAAAACTGTACACAGGGGGTGAGCATACCCTTTAATGGAGGACAAACCCAGGAACCTAGGTGCTAAAATCCTGATAACACTTAACCCTTTCACCGCCAAAGTCGCATTTTAGCACCACAGTGATTGTAATACCATGTCACTAAAAGGCATCAAATTGGGGTATATTATCCAAAGACCCTATTGTCTTAGTTTTGGGAAGTAAGGATAGACCTTATTTTATATATTTCACAGAAGAATCCCCAATACTGCAGATGGATTTTGTTCTCTACCCACGTAAATTTAATGGACAGTTTTGGCTGAAATATGGCTGGCGGTGAAAGGGTTAACAGCCAAACACATAACAAAGATCCAATTCAGCATGAAGAGAGATAAAGCTGTGGTCACCAGTTTGTGTATGCACACCTATACCAACAATCACATACATGCTGCGTCTGCAAAACTTTTGGGTACCAACAAAAGAGAAAAATAAAGTTTCTGTTGTCAGAAAGATTGTTTGCAAAAACTGCAACTATAATTTGATTTTTTTAATTTCTCCTATGTTTTCACATTCAGGACGCATTCCGTCTCATACTCAGATTATCTTGTCGTGTCAACTCACAGCGACGGTGGACTTGTTCTTGCCGATGCCGCCCTCCATGAAGATGACGTTGAAGTGAGACCTCAGCTGCATGGCAAAGCCAAACACACAGAACGCCAGGGGGAACCACTTCAGCTGTAAGCCCAGCACGGGTAACTGGGGGCAAGAAATAAAGGGTGTGTTAATACTTTTCAGTTTTGCAAATCCAAAATCGTACCGACAAGATAAAGCCAAACACACAAACCACTTCAGCAGTAAGCCCAGCACTGGTAACTGTGGGCAAGAAATAAAGGGTTGTTAATACAGTTGAACCTCCCTTATAAGACCTTGAAGAAAAATCATCCAAAATAAGGTCTTAAGTGGAAGGGAGTCGTACAAGGGAGGTAATTTTAATACTTACACAGAAGGACAATGTCTCAGAGAAGTAGGTCTTAAGTGGGAGGGAGTCTAATAAGGGAGGTTCCACTGTACTTTTAACAGAAATTTCAAAATCGTAATGATACTAACTTTACTCTGAGATCAACCTCTTAAGTATCATATTTTACAGACTATTGACCACTGCAAGTAGGGTTATTAACGCCCTTGACGGCAAGAGTTAAGCCCTTGTTGAACAGTATCCAAAAGGGCATTCACTCTTGCAAAAGGTAGCCATTAAGTGGCCTCAAATAGGGTTATTGGTTGAGAGTTATTCCTTCTTTGGTCAGTACTCAATCATCTTCCTCCACCCACCAAGGGCATTCACTCTTGCAAAAGGTGTTCTTTACAGTGGCCAATAAGGTGATACTTTTTCCCCACACCAAGACCCCTGCGCTTTATCATAAGACGGTAAGAAAATATAACAACATATGAAAATTTACAGGCTGCACATAATAGTCCGAAACAAATGAGGTACTTCAAAATGACAAATCCACACCAAACGACACAAGTTCCTTACCCTCAACTGCCAGAATCCAGAACCAAAGAGAGCTGTCACCATGTAGGAGGCTATAACCGACAACTGACCTTCCGTCACATCAATCCTGTAAAAAAAAAAAAGAGACGCCTCACGGTTTAGTTTGAAAGAGTTTTGTCACAATTCAGTCAACTGAGGCTTGGAGAGGACAACATCAATCAGGGCATTTGCCGTGCGCGGGCGACTTTGAACTTTAGAGTGTTGAATTAGAGAGTTCATCGTAACTGCGGGCGATTTTGTAGTCTAGTCTACGGCACTAACGCCCGCAGCAAATGCCCTATTGGCTTGTGATTGTACTTAGGACACCCTCAAGTTTTTGCACTGAAAATGTTCACAAAGAAGCAATATTCTGCCTTTTTTTTTTGGGGGGGGGGGGGGGGAAAGGATAGGGTTAGGATCACTCTAGGATCATTCTCATAAAACTGAAAGAAGCAGTCTTTGAGATTGAGGGTCGTAAACATCAAGGGTGTCTAAAGCACAAGATTGCTGATAAATCAATTAAACGAAATAATAAACTAATTTTTTTTTTAAAGTTAAAAAGAGAGCGAGACAGAGACAAGGACAGGGGTGGCAAGGGAGTGGGTAAGGGGAGAAGAGAGGAGAGAAAATCTAGGCGACCATGCGCTGATCACAGCACAATAAGCAATTTGTTCCGGCTGGGCGGGCGACCTAGAACTTCACTGGAGGCCTGGCTTGATAAGCAAAGAAGGCTGCCAAGAGTGGGATATAAAATCATAAATTCACATATCATTTGTGTATATTAACCCATAGGCTTAGTGTAAATGCACATGAGAAAAAGGTGTAAGAATACACTGTTGCTATTAGAAACTTGACGTCACAGTTATTTATCTTCACATAGCATTATTATCATTACCGTCTTGTCAATACGAGCTGTTCCTACCAAAGCTGGACCCAGAATTTGACAAGCTGTGCAGTGGTACCCCAAGGATTCATTCGGCGCTGACGACACAATTTAATGCTGGTACACAACGAAGCCACTCTCAAGAAGATTCATGGCTCGACTGAATCAAAGGTGCCAGCTGTCACAGATCTACACAAACCATTCTGTGCGAGCCACTTGGAACGTCTAGCCATGGATCTAGGCCTAGGCTACTCAACTCCATGACCAGCCATGCCCATCGATATTAGCAGACGATTCGAGCTGTGCAATTTTGTCACAGGGAGAGTCCATGTTCATAACATAGATGCACTACTGTCGCAAGAACAGCTCAAATTCATCTTCAGTCCGGAAATAAAAATGAGCTGACTGAACCTGTGCGAAGAGCTACCACACCTCTGTTTAAAAAAATGTGCATTTTCCGGGCCTGTGATTGACGTTCTTGTCAAAGCTGACTCCCCTCTTTTTCACGCTGTGTTGAAATTGACTCGCTCTTATTAAGACTTAGTGTGTACGTTTTATTGTTGATGTTTACAAGTTACAATAACAGCAATTGTCGTTAGCGTTTCAGTTCATTGCTTCTGTTTGTGTTTATTTTCATACGTTACATTTTGTCACCAAATCTTATGAAGTATATTTGTGGATCTATTTTGTTAAACTGTATTCTTTGCGCAAGAATGCGCGTTACAGTGTGTGTGCTGCGACCATTGTTGTGAAAATGAATGCATTTTCATTTCTCTGCAGATCTGAGCCTGTTCCTTTTTTTTGCTTTTCTGTTGATACATATCAGTATATATCTGTTATTAGGACTTTGGAAAGCGACCTTGTGTGATAAACAGCAAGACTCTTGAGATAGGATAAAAGCAATATCCCACTCCAAAGTCCTAATAACTAATAATACTTACATGCCAAACTTGAGCGTCCCAGAGACGTAGGTCTGCCAGTGAGCGCAGTAGAAGATGAAATGTCCCATCAAGTTGATGAACAATAACCAGTTGGGCTCATAACCCAGGTTCAGGATCATAGAGGCCCCAAGAGTCACAAACACTACATAGAACATAACAAAATCAATATATCTATTAATCAATCATAAATCAATCATGCAATCAATGAATCAATCAATCAGTTAAAATCAATGAATCAAACAATCAGTAAAAATCAATGAATCAATCAATCAGTTAAAATCAATGAATCAAACAATCAGTTAAAATCAATGAATCAATCAATCAGTTAAAATCAATGAATCAATCAATCAATCAGTTAGAATGCATCTACAGTCAAACCACAATATCTGTGAAGTTGAGTTCCTTTCCATCAATGAGTTAACCCCTTTAAATGTTAATCTGGTTAATAAACGATTGCTATTATATCAGAGTTAAACTCCAGACGAGCTCAAGATTTTAACTAAAAGTTCTTTCGAGTTACTATTACATCAGTTTCCATAAAGCTTTATTATCATCTTTTCATGAAAGCATTTTTTGTTTACCCCTTCATATGTTCATGTGTGTGTATGGAACCTTGTCTGTCATTTCTGGCTATGACAGCCAAATAGCAGAGAGGGCATAGATCTGCTTTTCCGCTGGCCAGGCAAAAAAAATTTCATAGTATTAGTAGAGAAGCCTTTCTATGTTCATGTTGACAATGTTCAAGCAAACCAATGAAAACAAACAACTTGGCTGTTTCCACATTTTCACCGGTAAGGTAAACACTTAACCCTCTTGCTCTGGGAACGTTCATAAAAAAATATGCATTGGAAAGTCTTAGATAGAACGCTCGGTCTCCACGTGGCCGGTTTCGGCGCTTCCATTTTGTTTCTTTCACATGGCAGTCACATGAGCACTTCAGCCTCGCTTTCGCGATAGATAACACTTCCGCCCTGTCGCTTTCAATGGCTTCTAGACCGATTGGTTTGAAAGATATGATTTTTTCAAAAATTAGTGACCGATTTCAGCATTTTCACGATTTTTCAAATATGGATGACGAACAGCTATGGCGTCCATTGACTGAGGAAAGCGATGAATATAGTCATATTTTTGTGAAAGATGGGACTTATGAGATCGCGGTCTGACCTATTTCGGCAGCGAGCGTGAGGAGGAGGGGCGAGATTCTTCTCTTATGGCCCAAGGGGGTAAAATACTAAAATTAGTAAAAAGCACCCGACTGACCCATGGAGACGGAATCACAGCCGTGGTCAAAGAGCTCCCCCAGGGGTGAGCTGGAGTCGGTCCTCCGGGCCTGTTTGCCATCGATGGCGTCCAGCGACTGGTACACAAACAGCCCCAGTGCTGCAATCACCAACGGCCATGATGGGATCTGACAGGAAATGAGAAAAATGAGAAAAAAAAAGAAACCCAGTAATGGCTATATTAATAAAAATTATTATTATTAACTATGATATCTATTCTCGTAATCGAGATGAAAACAGGTAAGAGGTCGATAATAATGCTGTTTCACCATTGAATTATTTCCTCTTCTAGTACAAGTTTGAGAGAGAGAAAAAGAGAGAGAGAGAGAGAGAGAGAGAGAGAGAGAGAGAGAGAGAGAGAGAGAGAGAGAGAGAGAGAGAGAGAGAGAGAGAGAGAGAGAGAGAGAGAGAGAGAGAGAGAGAGAGAGAGAGAGAGAGAGAGAGAGAGAGAGAGAGAGAGAGAGAGAGAGAGAGAATGACAATGACAATCCTTTAATAATAACAGCTTTAAGCTCTAATGACTTAGAGTTCATACAATGTGAATCGAAACAACGCAAGAAAAAACGTAAACAATGAAATTACAATTTTTATCATCATAATCCGGAAGCCAGATTAAGGAAAAATAATTCCATAAGCCGAACTATTGTGATTGAACACCCCACTACAAACACAATGTCCGATCAAGGCCTATATTACAAACATCGATTATCAAATCAAAGACAGTCATGGTTTCAGATTTTCACTGCATTCTCGCAGATCGTCTTTAACCTCTCTTATCTCTATGAGAGAGCGAGAGAGAGAGAGAGAGAGAGAGAGAGAGAGAGAGAGAGAGAGAGAGAGAGAGAGAGAGAGAGAGAGAGAGAGAGAGAGAGAGAGAGAAATGAGAGAGAATGAAAAGTGTGCATGTGTATGTGCGCATGCGCGCCTCTGTGTGTGTATATCATGTGCATGTGTGTGTGTATGTATGTGTGTGTGTATGCATGCGTGTGTGTGTGTGTGTGTGTGTGTGTGTGTGTGTGTGTGTGTGTGTGTGTGTGTGTGTGTGTGTGTGTGTGTGCATGCACACATGCCCATGTCACATGTACATGTGCATGTTTAAGTTTTTCTTCTTAAACTTCATCACGTTGAAGATTCTGCTGCACTGACTGTGATTTCATATTGCCGTATACATTTAATTTATTTGCTTATAAGTGGATCTAAGTTGGGAACATTCTTGAAAATAGGTAGGTAGGTAGGAACAGGCTTCATCAGCCTAGGCCTTGCGACCTATTAAACGTTTCCTCAATATCAAATGACTTTTTGTTTTGCTTTGGTCTGAGGAAGTTTCAAGGGACCAGCTGTTTACCATGATACACCACAACACTACAGTGAAAATCGTTTAAGTCAATATTGAAGGGACTGAAATTTTATTTGGAGATAGCCAATATTTTGAGTTAAGAAGACTTTTTAGCATAAAGATTAAACTGTGACCAAAAACTTATTGTGACTTATCCAGTGTTTTTGAGTTATCCGTTGTTTGAGTTATGAATCAGGATTCCACTGTAATTTTATGACTAGTAGAAGTGTTTACAACAAAAGAGTTGTTTTTGGGGGGTTTTCTGTCCCATCTTCTGGATCGTACAGTGGCGTTCCTACGCTGCTCATTCCGAATTTCAACACGTAGCCACACCCTGGTTTGTCAGGTCACAGAATCCAAAATCAGAAGTCCAAGGGGAGCAAATATTATTTTATGCCATCAGGACACAACCACCAGAGGATACGCTGCACTGCTGAATAATAGCTGTTATTGTTTCACCTTACCAAACCTGTTCCACTAAAATACTGAAGTGTTTTATTAGGATGCATTGACTGAGCTCAGTTTAGGCCTTAAAATTAAATGTATAACAGAATAGCACCAATAACACACTAAGTTAAGCACTATAAACACTTGTCAGAATGACAGGCTCTTTTAGGCCTTGTCCCACACTCTCGGCTCTGCTGTAATCACCAACACACAACACATGGAGTCACACAACCAACACATAGACCTATTTGCAGTATCGGTGCAGGAGGGCTCCAGACAGCAGTGCAGAGCAGCCAGGTTCCTTGACGGCCGTCACAGGTCTTCCCCAGCCCCACACTAAACCCTAACTCTGGTGTGTGGCCACACCAACACCTTAAGCCCCAACTACAACACTAGGGAAACAGGCACAAGACGACACACACAAGACAATAACAGAGATACAAATCAGCAGTCCCTTGCTGTATCATCATCATATTATATCAGAGGTATGGCATATAGGCTTAGATAGCCTTTTGCCTGCACTTTCAAGTAATTCATGTTTGGTTGGTTTTTTTGTTTTAAATATTCCGGGCGCAACAAAGCTAGCTACTAAACCTAGTTAGCTGTAAGTGTAACTTTCCAGCTTCCTAGTAAACACTAGCTACTGCTTGAGAGCTGTATCTCTTGGCAGGTGCGCACACTTCGAGGGCTAAACTCAGACTGCACCCAAACCTTACAACTCACATTGCAGGTTTTCTGTTTCTGTCTTGATACGTCACAGACGCCACTTCTGACGATAAATCGCGACAGAACTTGGAGGGCGCATGAACCTACTAGTACTAGAAAACACAGGAGAAAGACCTACTGCTTACCCTGGGTTAAGACCATTAAACCCCCCAGTTCAGCCAGAAGGGCCCAGGCCCCACTTCCAGAACGGCAGAAGCAAACAAAAAACACACAAAAAACAAAACAAAACTAGTAGGCTAGTGCTAGTGATCAGTAGTTGCAGGCTCAGATGGTGATCTGGTCAGCGCTGATGAAAATGCGCTGACAGAGCCTGCGGTGACGGTGGTCTCACTCAGTTGGTTCCACTCCATGGGCATGGCAGTCCGGATGAAGAAGGAGCTACGATGTTGCTCCGTTCTCGCGTTGGGGACATGAAATCCACGGGAGTGGTTTATGGCCTGTCTTTCTAAGATGTTTGTTGTTTTGAACCCCTCAAAGCTAGTTGGCTTTATCCTGCGACGATTTGTGATGGCCGGCGTGAGGAATTTATCTGCTGGAATAGCTGGGAGGAGGTCTTCAGCAATCTTATAAAAGAGGCTGAGGCGTTGGTGCCTGCGTCTTTCCTCCAGGGGGGGCAGGTCTAGTCTTGAGTATGCCACTTACACATCCCAGACTTCTGGATCTGTAATCCCCGGTAATAAAGCGTGCTGCTTGGCATTGACATTTTCAGTGTCCTGGCTCTGATATGGATCCCACACCGTAGCACTGTATTCCAGCTTGGCTCTGAAATGGATCCCACACCATTACGTGACCATAGCACTGTATTCCAGCTTGGCTCTGTCTGATATGGATCCCACACCGTAGCACTGTATTCCAGCTTGGATCTGATGTGGATCCCACACCATAGCACTGTATTCCAGCTGGGATCTGATGTGGATCCCACACCATAGTACTGTATTCCAGCTTGGATCTGATGTGGATCCCACACCATAGCACTGTATTCCAGCTTGGATCTGATGTGGATCCCACACCATAGCACTGTATTCCAGCTTGGATCTGATGTGGATCCCACACCATAGCACTGTATTCCAGCTGGGATCTGATGTGGATCCCACACCGTAGCACTGTATTCCAGCTTGGATCTGATGTGGATCCCACTGATGTGGATCCCACACCACTGTATTCCAGCTTGGATCTGATGTGGATCCCACACCGTAGCACTGTATTCCAGCTGGGATCTGATGTGGATCCCACACCATAGCACTGTATTCCAGCTGGGATCTGATGTGGATCCCACTGTACAGCTGGGATCTGAGATCCCACACCATAGTACTGTATTCCAGCTTGGATCTGATGTGGATCCCACACCATAGCACTGTATTCCAGCTTGGATCTGATGTGGATCCCACACCATAGCACTGTATTCCAGCTTGGATCTGATGTGGATCCCACACCGTAGCACTGTATTCCAGCTTGATCTGATGTGGATCCCACACCATAGCACTGTATTCCAGCTTGGATCTGATGTGGATCCCACACCATAGCACTGTATTCCAGCTGGGATCTGATGTGGATCCCACACCGTAGCACTGTATTCCAGCTGGGATCTGATGTGGATCCTGTATTCCACACCATACTGTATTCCAGCTGGGATCTGATGGATCCCACACCATAGTACTGTATTCCAGCTTGGATCTGATGTGGATCCCACACCGTAGCACTGTATTCCAGCTGGGATCTGATGTGGATCCCACACCATAGCACTGTATTCCAGCTGGGATCTGATGTGGATCCCACACCGTAGCACTGTATTCCAGCTGGGATCTGATGTGGATCCCACACCATAGCACTGTATTCCAGCTGGGATCTGATGTGGATCCCACATCATAGTACTGTATTCCAGCTGGGATCTGATGTGGATCCCACACCATAGCACTGTATTCCAGCTGGGATCTGATGTGGATCCCACACCATAGCACTGTATTCCAGCTGGGATCTGATGTGGATCCCACACCATAGCAATAGCAAAATGCTATTAGCATTGTAATTTGTATTCCAGCTGGGATCTGATGTGGATCCCACACCATAGCACTGTATTCCAGCTGGGATCGGACCAAAGCAATGTACGCCAGGCGCCTGCATCCTCTAGGACAATTCCGGTTCCAACTTTCCCACTAAACACAACAACAACTTCCGGTGATCACACGGAATCCCAGAGTGTCACTACAAAATCCAAAATCAACAGTCCAAGGGGAGCGAATATTAACTTCGGCCGTCAGGACACAACCACCAGAGGAGACACTGCACTGCTGAATAACAGCTGTTATTGTTTCACCTTACCAAACCGGTTCCACTGGAAATTTTAAAAAAGTAGAATACTCTTAGTCTTACTTCTTTACCTTCACACCCGTCCCCTCCTCTCAGACTCACTCACCTCAGTTTTAGCATCTGGACTGTAGTAGATCAACAGTAGCGTCGTCACGATGTTCAAAACCAGTCCAGCAATGGTCAGCAGGTTAGGGGCAACCCATATTGGCATTTGTTCGACCAGCCATCGCCAAAACGGTTGCAGAAACGGCTCAAGAAGCGAAGTCCCCCCGGCGCTGTATTTATGATCCGACAATCTTTTGAGCTGACTTTCGTTCAAGATTTTCAACGTCGACTCCAAGCCCATCGCTTGCCCGAAATTTTTCAGCCTAAATTCCGACATTTGGACTCCAAAAGTTAAAGAAATTGTTTAGTTTTGACTCACAATGTGTCACAACACCGAGTTCAGTGTCACTGTGTCATCATCAACTCAGCTTTCCGTCTTCCTGTGCGAGTGTGCGTCAGCTGCTACACACAAAGCGGATGTATCGATTGCGCAAGCGCAGTACTTCTGTAGCCTTTGACCTTGGACTTGTGACCTCTCTGTGAGAGATTTCTGTGTGTAGAAAGTCTCCATAGTCCATGTCACACATCTCTGGCGAGGTCAAGCCTAAAGGGCCAGCCACACGACATACGAATCGCATTTGAATGCAATACGATTTTGACGAAGTGAGTCATGATTCACGTGAAATGGGTTTACTTGAGGAGTGAGCGAAAATGGTATTTTAGGAACATTTTCAGCTAATAACCTTTTTCGAATACTAACCCTATCCCTAACCCTAGCCCTAAACCTAACCCTACCCCCCACTATGTACTGCAGTACACCGCGATTTGTTACAGTTGTGGTTCGTTGCGTTTTTCCGTCTTATAGGGGTAGGGTTAGGTTTAGGGCTAGGGTTAGGGATAGGGTTAGTATTCCAAAAAGGTTATTAGCTAAAAATGTTCCTAAAATACAGCTTTATGTATGGTAAGAAAGGCAATAACGGAAAAATAGAATTAACCGATATAGGTAGGGGGGGGGGGGGGGGTGGCACATCTTGACCTTTACCGAATTATTTTACACGGAACTTGTATTTCACGTGAATCATGACTCGACACAATCGCATCGCATCCCCATACGATTTTACACGCCGTGTGGCGCCGACTTGATAGATTTGAAGGTCAAGTGTCTTTGCACATATGCCAACTGTTTTAGTCTAAATTATTATTTTTTTTAAGCGACTGTGGCAATTTGGTATAACTGTTACGCTAAATTTGTGAAATTGCCTGTTTCATGAAACGAGCAAGATTTTGCGCGGAGTAGGAACCAAAGCATAACAATATGCATGCATCTCAAAAACCACTGGACGGATTTTATTCAACTTTGGTAGAGGGGTAGATATCTTAAAAAGGAAGGTTCCCTTCAATATTCATGACCTTGCTGATTGTTGTTGTTTAATTTTTGTTGTTGTAAATTCAGAAAGATACGATTCAAGGTCAACTGCTGAAGCTCCCTGCATAAAGACCACATACGTTTTTTCTTCTTCTTTTTTTCTTCCGTGTCGGGTTGGGTGTTCTGGGACTAGCCAGGGGTGCCCAGCCTCGCATGCCCTCTTATCTATCTTGCTTTTGTTTTTGTTTTTCCCACGCAGCATGACTTCTTTGAACCCCAGTACATGTCAATAATTGCCGGTTACAGCAGGTGGACATTACCAGAAGAAGAAGAAGAAGAGGTGGCTTTCAATAACATTTAACCCTTTCACCGCCAATGTCGCATTTTAGCACCACAATGAACACTAGAGGTGGGGGGGGGGGCGGTTTGAACCAAAAAACCGGTGCTAAACTTTCGCGGTTCGAATTGCTGTGAACCGGGTTTTTTAACTGCAAACTGAAAGTAAGTTTTTCTTAGAATAACGCATTCGTTTAGAAGAATAACACTGATTCTCAGCGCAGATTGGGTGTTTGTAAACCAAGAGTCAGCTGTTTCTAGTTTGTGGTGGTGTATGGCTTTGACTTTGACTGAGTGTTGAGTTGAGTGTGTGTGTGTGTGTGTGTGTGTGTGTGTGTGTGTGTGTGTGTGTGTGTGTGTGTGTGTGTGTGTGTGTGTGTGTGTGTGTGTGTGTGTGTGTGTGTGTGTGTGTGTGTGTGTGTGTATTCTGACAAATAAATACTATGTATTTGCATAGGTGAAACTAGTGATGCGAGTACTAGGTTTAAAAAACCAGTTCGGTAAAACCCATTCGAAGAGCCGGGGAAAAGGCATCAAATCAGGACCTGTTATCCAAAGACCCAATTTTCTTATTTTTGGGAGGCCTAATGTTATATATATCACAGAGGAATTCGCATTATTGCAGATATTTTATTTTCTCTACCCAGTTAAGTTTAATGGTGATTTTTTGGCTGAAAAATGGCTGGCCGCGAAAGGGTTAATAGATTGTAGACACCCTACTGGCAAGCCCTAATCTCAATGTTCATAACCCTGCTGATTGTTGTTGGGTTTTTTAAAGACTTAAAAAAACACCCCAAAACCCTATTATTCCTGCACTATAGGAAATCCTTTTCCCCCCACAGTCCTGTCACTCTGTGGGTCGGTCGGTCATTGAGTGGCCTTGAGACAGGGGAAGATGGAGGAGTAGTGTAGTAAGCTCTGGGGAAAGGGGAAGTGGAAGAAGGGGGAGAAGAGCTACACAGCAGCTATTAATGAGACTTAGTGCGATTTTTCTCACGTCAGAGGGCATGACGCTCGTGTGGGGCTAATCCTCTCTCTATTATTAGTTGGGGATAAAGAAAGAGAGAGAGAAAGTGAGTGGTCCTACCATCACTCTCTCTCTCACTACGCCCAAGTAAGAAAATCGCGTGATAAGCCCCTAGTGCATTGACTGCCCTCTGGCGTGAAAAATATCGCCATAGGTTGACCATTAGGTTCGTACATATGCGTCTGTCAGTCTGGCCGGGTTTGCATTGTTGCCGTGCTTCTTGCTGTGTCTGTATTTCTCCCCTTTTCGCCTGTCTTCCTGTTTCTCAGTCTGTCTCTCTGTGAATGGTACGGCTCTGTCTCTATTTCTCTCTTGTCAGCCCATCATTATTCTTTTTCAGCCTGTCTCTCTGTCTCTCTCTCTCTCTCTTTCCCCTCTTCTGTCTGTCTCTACATTAGTCTATCTTTCCTAGTCTCTCTCTCTCTCTCTCTCTCTCTCTCTCTCTCTCTCTCTCTCTCTCTCTCTCTCTCTCTCTCTCTCTCTCTCTCTCTCTCTCTCTCTCTCTCTCTCTCTCTCTTTGTTTGCCTGGCTTCTGTCCGTTTGCCAGACCCTCCCCTCTCCTCTCCCACCTCTCTTACTCTCTCTCTATACGTGTGTTGAAATCTATGCAAACTGGAGTGTACCGTATTTTACGGACTGCAAGGCGCACCTGATTATAAGGCGCACCCCCCAAATTTCACACACAAATTCAGATTTTGTTATGATAGTTTCTTACTATATATGTTATCAGTCACATTATGAGGCGCAGGGGTCTCAGTCTAGGAAAAACGTATAGCCTTATAGTCCGTAAAACGAGACAGTAGGGGAAGACGGGGTAAAAAGCGCATGGGCGGGTAAGAAGCCCACCCCAATTATCTCATGAAATGAAGCAAATTTCAGTCTCATTTTGCCCATGAGATGAGCGTTAATGTCTAGCATTCGTCTCATGGGCAAATTTGACTGAAATGTTCTTTATTTCATGAGATAATTGGGGTGGGCTTCTTACCCGCCCATGCGCTTTTTACCCCGTCTTCCCCTAATCGTTCTTGTTGTTGGTCGATTGTGGTTTAAGTCACTCGGACGTAAGCATAATCCAGTTTTGTAGGATTAAATAGATTAACGGTATTTATCTTTTCTTTCCCCCATTCTCTTTCTTGCTACTATTTTTTTTAAAAATTAGCTTTATTTCCATTTCGTTTGTTTACATGAGTTTAGTTTGATTTTGTGTGTGTGCTCATTTTGCCTTTTATTTGCTTGTTCGGGTGTTTGCTTGTTCCTTTTGTTTTGTGAAACTAGGCTCAACGTTAAATTTTAATCTTTATTAAATAAAGTTTTTGAGTCTTTAGTTCCGGCAGAGGGCGGATGTCTCGTGCCTCCATTCGGGGAGCTGGACGACCCCCCGCCCCGTCCAAGAGTCTCAGTCTCCCCGTGGGGATACTGGGGGGGGGGGGGGGGGGGCTTTTGTACAAACAGTTCCGCCACCTTCTGGAAGTTACTTGTAGCGTCCTCTAATCTGTCACTCTCTTTGACTCCGCCTTTTCCCTTTGCTTCTTCTTCTTCTTCTTCTTTCTATAAGTATCCTCCTTCAACATTTTGAAGATTATGATACTAGGGGAAGACGGGGTAAAAAGCGCATGGGCGGGTAAGAAGCCCACCCCAATTATCTCATGAAATAAAGAAAATTTCAGTCAAATTTGCCCATGAGACGAATGCTAGACATTAACGCTCGTCTCATGGGCAAAATGAAACTGAAATTTGCTTCATTTCATGAGATAATTGGGGTGGGCTTCTTACCCGCCCATGCGCTTTTTACCCCGTCTTCCCCTATAACATGCTTTCTGTCATTTACTATCTTTCTGATTTATTGGCCCATTCTCCTACCTTCTTTTCAAAAACATCTTCCCAATAATTCTCCTTTGAGCTCCTCCGAAATTGGAACGTGTTGCCGGGCTGAATACAGCGGGAAGACCAGTGAACACTGAAAACTGGACACACACGTTCATTACCTCACCCATTATGGCCATATTGGGAACGCATAAGTCTTGAGTCTCTGTTCCCTCATTTTCACCAAAGCTTTATGCGTTGCCGCCTTGGCCAGCAGTCAGTCTCTCAATTAAGTGGTCATTTTGCTCAGTGTTCTAGATATAGGGTAAGACGGGATAAAAATCCCATGGGCGGGTAAGAAGCCCATGCAATTATCTCATGAAGCTAATTTCAGTCACATTTTGCTCATGAGACGAGTGTTAATGTTTAGCATTTGTCTCATGGGCAAATTTGACTGAAATTGTCTTTATTTCATGAGATAATTGGCATGGGCTTCTTACCCACCCATGGGCTTTTTACCCCGTCTTCCCGCCTTATTCTCACACCCTTTGTTTTTGTCATTGTTTACACGCATTCGGCCAAGAAGTTGTGTTTATGTCCTTGTTGATTTGTCTGTTGTTGTTTTGCCCCATAACATATAGTTTACACACACACACTGACGCGCGCGCGCGCGCACGCTCGCACGTACACAGACACATACACATTCACACACGCACGGCGCACGCACGCACACACGCACGCACGCACACACACACACACACACACACACACACACACACACACACACTGACACACACACACACACACACACACACACACACACACACACACACACACGCACGCACGCACGCTCGCACGTGACAGACACATACACACTCACACACGTACGGCGAACGCACACACGCGCACGCACGCACACACACTCACACACACACATTCACACACGCAAACAACACTCACACGCACGCACGTACGAGCGTACACGACACACACACACACACACACACACACACACACACACACACATGGCACGCATGCACGTACGCACGCACACACACCATAATAATCTGCTCTCCCAGAAACCGAGACCATAATCAGTCGCAGACAGTATAAATATATTTATATCTATTTATTAAAAGTTTTTGATTTCGAACAAAACATAAAATATAACATCTTTCTGAAAACATCTTTAAAAACAAAATGCACGGCACAGCACTCAAAACTCAAAACAAAACGCTATATAAAGATCCCGCACTCGCTTTTGTTATAACTATCAATGATGACAACATGATTGTCAGTGTTAATTTTGCACATCCATTTTTGTTTAAATTTGGACATTGGACAAAACAATTTAGCCGAAATACAAAACCATGTTCTTGCATACGAAAATTTAAGATTTCATTCTCACTGGTGCTTAAAATGTATCTGTTAGGTAACACTAGTAACAGCAGATGCATAGCCAGTGTAAGCTTACGAGTTTTTGTTTTGTTTTTCCTTTGCCGATCTACGATCGCAAAGGAGTATGAATTCGTTCGTGTATGTTTCTTTTTTGTTTGCTTGTTTGGTATTTTTTTCTCTGCCTGTCCCAAGGATATTTCCCGCACCGCTTGACAGAATCACTTCAAATTTTGTGTGGTGGTGTGCCACCATGAGAGGAAGGCATCCGCGCATAAATTATCACCGTCGTGACTTTGACCTTGGCGCATGACCTTGAAAACCGAAAATCTTTAAGGGGCCATAACTTCCACACCGTTGGTCTTAGAGTTTTCAAACTTGTTACAGTTTATTTTTATTATTATTAATCTGAATGGTCGACTTATGGCGATTATTAGACCGCCAGGGGCAGTCAAACCACTAGGGGCTTATCACGCTATATTCTTAGTTGGGCGTAGTGAGAGAGAGAGACAGAGTGGGACTCCTCCCTATCTCTCTCTCTCTCTCTCTCTCTCTCTCTCTCTCTCTCTCTCTCTCTCTCTCTCTCTCTTTATCCCCAACTAAGAATATAGAGAGGATTAGCCCCACTCGAGCGTAATGCCACCTGGTAAAAAATCCCGCTAAGTCGCTCATTCTCTCTCTCTCTCTCTCTCTCTCTCTCTCTCTCTCTCCCCTCCCTCCTCTCCACATCTCTCTCTCTCTCTGGGCGGATTTCAGGTAAATGAGCTAAACATTTTGCACAAAGTAAACCCATTGATCATGTAAGGTCTAAGCATTATGGAAACTGAGATTTGATCGCGAACATGGCACATGACAAAAGATACGTTTATTATATTCCACGTTCGTAAATGCGTGTATAATTAGTTACACACGCTATTTATTCACTAATTAGAATAACTAAATTCACACACACATGCGAGCACGCGCACGCGCACACGCACGCACACACGCACGCACGCGCGCACGCACACGCGCGCGCACACGCACGCACGCACACGCACGCACGCACGCACGCACACACACACACACACACACACACACACACACACACACACACATACTGGTGCATGCATGCTTTTCTAGCTTAGTTTGAGCACAGAATGCTAAAAAGCTGTCAAAACTTATTTCCTTATGCTCAATAAAAACCATTTTGACTTGACTTGACTTGACTGGCGAATCACCCTCCCACATTCAAACGCAAAATGTTGGAAGAGATTGCCATTCGTACGCTTTAGTAAGATTGTACGACAGACATAAACATTACAGTATATGCATCCTGTGTATTAAAAAGAAAACACACCCAAATATGTAAAACAATCAGGGATTAGATAAAAAAAAATATCCCACGAATAACACCGACTATACACACGAGGAACCTAATTATTGACAAACAGCTAGGGGATAATTCCCCCTAGATATAGGCTTCCTTTGTTTAAGAACAAATCCATACAAACAACAAAGCAAACAAACAGGTGTGTCAGTTTACAGCGTTTTGAGCTACTTGAAAATAGGATTGTCAAGTAGACCCATGTATAACTCCGAAGAAGGTGGCAAGCACATAAACACACTCTCAGTAGCCCGAATTATATGATACGTTTCTCATGGTTGTCTGTATATAAAACTATAATTATTTAGAACACATACTCGTGTGAGCTAATTTTTAAGCGACAGTTTTCCTCTTCTTCTGCCTGCTACACAACCAAAGAAGCTCTGTGACGAATAGTGCCGTCTTCTCCAGCTCTTCCTTGGACCCACAGAGCATGGTAGACAGCGGTGTGCTGATGGGCCACACTTCATCTCTTGCCTCCTTGTGAAGGGGACATCTCTGCAGGACATGTTCTGATGTTTGGTCTTCCAGACCAAAGGGACAGACTGGTGATGGTGCTAGCTTCATCTTTCGGTACATGCGGTTGTTGAGACTGTTGTGGCTGGTGCGCAGTCCCACCAGAACTACCTACTGCTCCCGGGACAGTAGATGGTAGTCGTTCCTCTGCCGCACTGGTGGCCTTGTTAATAACTTCATTATTGTCTTCTTTTCATGGAAGCTGACAGAGTTGTTGATTTGCTCTCCTCTGGATCCCTGTTTTTCACCTGCTCATTTCCTGGAATTCCACAGAATGTTTCTGGGAAGTCGTACAACACAGAAACCCACAAAATATTCAATCCAACCTGTGTCATTGAATAGAAAATGTTGAGTCCAATTTGACAACATTAGCATGTTCATGAGAGAGCAGTTATTGAATAAACATATTTGACACTCTCAGAGGATGACCTCATCTATGCTGCTTAGGTCAGTGACTAAAACATTACTGTCGGCAATAGGGGGCAGAGTTGGTGGTGTCCTATGCATATTAGATCAGAACAGGTTCCACTGAACTCCACCGATGTGACTCAGCAGCAGTGCAGTATCTCTTCTGGTGGTTGCTACTTAACAACGTAAAATTGATAGTTCTTATGGTTGCTAATGTCGGGGTTGCTACCAGACAAACCAGGGTCTGGCTGTGGGCTTGCGGGACTGGAATGAACGGCTATGGAGTAACGCCATTGGCTGAGCGAAGAAAATGAGAAACAAAACAAAAATCCACTTTAATGGTTAACACGGTTTAATGTCAGGCCAGAGCACAGCATCCTCATCAGGTTTGATCCAGGGGTAGGTGGGCACCAGAAAATTCACCCACCAGTATTTCCCGAATACGGAACGCAGCTTCCCGGAGAGCGAGCGGGTATCCGCCACCTTGATGCGGTTCGCCCTTTCAAACCCCGTCACCCCCACAGCCAACATGTAAATGAAATTCCCAAACATAGACAAAGCAGCGAGGCTGAAAGCTATCAACAGCCAGAACTGAAAAGCTAGAAAAGACACGGTGAGGCTGATTTCACGTAACACCAGGCCGCGGAAGAA
>CM065701.1:23718832-23723832 GCA_017654935.2 Phymorhynchus buccinoides
TTTAAAGAAAAAACTTTTTCTTATTCCCTTCCCTTCCCCAACAACAAAAGTTACAGCAATGTCCCATAATTATGGCCTTTGGCCGAGAGGACGTAAAACATTAATATTCTCTGGTAATACCTTCTGGCTTTCACCCGAGAAGAATTATAACATCACGTGGTACATGACCCCCTTGCACTGCAGCAAAGCCTGTGTGTAAGCCTACATTGGCCTTGGTTGGCTTGCAGTATGCTAAAAGCGGAGGTAACGGGGCACCCCGACGGATGAGTTTTTGTAAGAAACACGTCGAGATCACCAGGAAAACACCCTTTACAGAGATTGCAACACTCACTTTGCTCTGGTTTCCTAGAAATCAAACCGTCAAATCGGCGATTCCTCCTTGGCGGAGGTGCTGGAAATCAAATTATTTCACCCAAAGAGAAGGAGTGTGCCGTCTCGTTTCTACTGTTGTATACAGTTTATCTAAAGGAGTTTCGCTCACAACAAAGACAATGGCTGCATTTTTTTTTTTACTGCACTACCAAAAAAAAGAAAACGCTTCAACCACAATGAGTGACCTCCACCCACCCCATCCAAAATGGCTTCTCTCTCCGGCATCTCCGCCAAGGAGGAATGGACGTTTTGACGGTTTCATTTCTAGGAAACCAGAGCAAAGTGAGTGTTCCGATCCTTGAAAAGGCTGTCTTTCTGGTGATCTCGACGTGTTTCTTGCAAAAAAACTCATCCGTCAGGGTCCACCAGTCATTCATTTTGCTTTTTGGGGGGTTGTGAGTTTCTTTTAATTAGGTGTCGGGTGGATCGATAGTGTGGAATTGGGTGGATTGATTTGTAGGGCGTGGACAGAGAGAGAGAGAGAGAGAGAGAGAGAGAGAGAGAGAGAGAGAGAGAGAGAGAGAGAGAGAGAGAGAGAGAGAGAGAGAGAGAGAGAGAGAGAGAGAGTAATAGAGAGAGAGAGAGAGAGAGAGAGAGAGAGAGAGAGAGAGAGAGAGAGAGAGAGAGAGAGAGAGAGAGAGAGAGAGAGAGAGAGAGAGAGAGAGAGAGAGAGAAGAGAGAGAGAGATTCTAGAGAGAGAGAGAGAGAGCTGTGCTTCAGATAGATAGAGAGAGAAAAGATGGAGACTCTTGAGAGATTATTGCATAGATGTGTAAAGAGAGAGACAGAGAGAGAGAGAGAGACACAGAGAGAGAGACAGAGAGAGAGAAAGACTTGCATGTGCTTCAAATGGTTCATATTTATCTTCGAAAAAATGGATACAACTCTTGTTTTTATGTTGAGTTCATTATTGCATACATGCACAAACAGACACACAAACACGCGCTTGCGCGCGCAACACATCCATCTGCAAAATTCACACACACACACACACACACACACAACACACACACACACACACACACACACACACACACACACACGTCACACAGGCACACACATTATACTTATAAACACACCTATTATACGCATGAAAAAGACTACTTTGCACAAACAGACACACATAACACGCGCCTAGGCCCCGGTGGGGTCCAGGGGCAAAGCCCCCCGTGTATGCCGAAAACGAGTTTTCAACATTTGTGCAGGGGCGGATCACAAAACTGTTTTGCCCCCCTGCCGAAAACGAGCATTTTAAAACTGTTTTGTGGCATCTCCTGTGAGCTCAGAACAGAACTTCTTAAGAGCGTTGTATCAGTTTTGCACCTTGCTTAGCTTGCAGTCATAACACACAAAAGACAATCAAACATTATCACCTTATTGCAAGAGCATCTCCTTTGTCCTTTTTGGGGGGGACAGCCGAGGGGGGGTGCTGCAGCACACCCCCCCCCCCCTAGATCCGGCCCCTGTGTGTGTGTGTGTGTGTGTGTGTGTGTGTGTGTGTGTGTGTGTGTGTGTGCGTGCGTGTGCGTGTGCGTGTGCGTGTGCGTGCGCGTGCTTTTTGACTCCCACAGACAGTGTCAAATTTCGAAAGATTGTTGGTTGAAAACAATTTTTAGATTACTTATGGCCGAGAGAAGCTTAACCTACTGAAAGAAACGCCAGACTGGTGTGTTATGTATAATAATTATGACCATTCCCACATACTCAAGTAAGTGTGTGTGTGCGCGTGCGCGTGCGCGTGCGGCCGTGTGTGTGTGTGTGTGTGTGTGTGTGTGTGTGTGTGAGTGTATGTTAGCACGCACACTCTTGAATATGTAGGCCTATATATGTTTATGCGCACAGGCTCACAAATGTGTGTGTGTGTGTGTGTGTGTGTGTGTGCGTGCGTGCGTGCGTGCGTGCGTAAGTATCTACGTATGTTTGTATGATATACATCTACTTAATTATGTATTTATACACGTTTTCACATTGTCAATATTATTAAGCAGCTGCGAAGCAAAACCTGGGCCTGTATTCACATTGAGATAGTATGAGACTTATCGTCATGATATCCTAGAAGTCCTAAAGTAGTAGGATTTAACAGGACTTTAGAAGGACTTCTAAGATATTATGATGATAAATCTCATACTATATCGACGTGAATACAGGCCCAGGTTAACGTTTTCATGGCAGTCTGTTTGTTCCTGGCTATCTATATATCTATGTGATCATGATAACGTTTGAACGGAGGGACCTATGAGGCTTACATTTTGCATGCGGGTAGGTAGTTAGGATATCTAGGCCAAGTTCGAAGATGAAGGACATTGATCAAAGATCAAGGTCACTGGAGCCGTTTGTTGAAAGACACGGTCCAAGGGAAACAAGTCTTGAATTGAAACCAGCCACTAATAGCACCTTGTTACTTCCCTTTACTTGTCTTTAAAAGTGCTTACTGTCGGCTCTCACTCTGTCAAATTTTGCGTGCGGATAGACAGCTAGGATATCAAGGCCGAGTTCGAAAATGAAGGTCTTTGGTCAAAGGTCTAGGTCACTGGACCCGAAAATGCTACCCCGCGGCTTGTTGATCTAGCGTTTTCACAGTTGTCTGTTCCTGGCTGACTGACAATGTTAACACGATAACGTTTGAACGGCAGGACCTAGGGCCCTCAGAGTTTGCATGCCGGATAGGCAGTTACGATATCTAGGCCAAGTTCGAAGATGAAGGTCATTGGTCAAAGGTCGAGGTCACTGGAGCTCAAAATGCTGCCGCACAGCTGCTTGATCTAGCGTTCCCACGCTCTAGTTATGATTATGATGATGGTTATTATTATGACCATCTGGAAGCGGAGGAAGCAGCTGATAGTCCGAAAAGCAATGACTGAAATCTGTTGTTTTACAACAACTGCTTTGCCGAAGATACACTCCCACTCTGTCTGTAGGGCTTCAGAACAACAGCAGCGGAAATGGCCCTCACATGCTAACACTCTCCCAAGGCTGTAGCACAAATAACTAGTATGCAATGAGTCTTAGGGCTTGCGCACTTGAGATCCGCAATCTGCAAGTTCCGTACGTAAACCCCATTCACTTATATAACAAGCCCCCCCCCAGTGGGGATACCGGAGGGTCTTTCGTAAAAATAGTTTCCCCACCTTCTTGAAGTTCTGTGCTTGTAACTTCTTCTACTCTGCCCCCCTCTTTGACTCTGCCTTTTCCCTTTGCTGTCTATCATCTACTATCTTTCTGACTTATTGGCCCAAGCGCTTTGGGCTCATCTGAGGTAAAGCGCTATACAAATGTACAATTATTATTATTATTATTATTATTATTATTATTATTCACCTGCCCTTTAAAAAAAAAAAATCCAAATAATTTTTTTCCCTTGAGCTCCTCCGAAATCGGAATGTGTCGGCTGTACGCAGTGGGGAGACCAGTGCAAACTGAAAACTTTACCCATTATGGCTATATGGCCTGGGAACGCATAATAATAATAATAATATAATAAGCGGATGGGAGTGCGAATTAGTTTCTGCATGTAAAGTTCACACTCCTTCATATTTCTGACCTAGATTTTTTGTTTTGTTTTGCGGATTATTGATGAGTTTTGGTGTAGAAGTTTTTGTAAATGTGTACATGCCCTAAGTTTGAGTAAATGTGTACATGCCCTAAGTTTTTTGTTTAATGTGTACATGCCCTAAGTTTTTGTAAATGTGTACATGCCCTAAGTTTTTTTTAAACGTGAACATGCCCTAAGTTTTTGTAAATGTGTACATGCCCTAAGTTTTAGTAAATGTGTACATGCCCTAAGTTTTTTGTTTAATATGTACATGCCCTAAGTTTTTGTAAATGTGTTCATGCCCTAAGTTTGAGAAAGATGCTGTTCAATTTTTTTTTTTTTTTTTTTCAAATGTAAATCATAGTCTTATGCAGTGTTGGTCTTGCTTGATCTTAACCTTTACCGGACTTCTGGGGTCGTCCACGACCCCTTGACACACAAAACATGTTATATCTCTAAAACTATTTAAGCGATCTTCATGAAATTTCATGACTTTGTCAAAAACGTAAATGGCTTTAAGTGTGTTAAATTTTATTAATGTGTATAAAATATAAATGACGTAATATGACGCGTAATTTTGATATACCTGTCCGGATGACGGGGGTCTCCCACGACCCCTACTTTAAAGAGCACTGCAGTGCATTGAGAAGGGGTCATGGGAGACCCCCGCCATCCGGACAGGGATAAACACATGGTGCCTCTTTGACAAGTAGGGGTCGTGGGAGACCCCCGCCATCCGGACAGGGATAAACACCTCGGAATTTGCTCTTTGCTGAGTAGGGGGTCGTGGAAGACCCCCGCCATCGTGTCCGTGTAGTCAAAAGCATGATCCGGTAAAGGTTAAGCTAATGTAAATTAATGATAATTTTTTTTGGCCAAAGTCACATTTTCTTAAAAATAATCCAATCTCATTTTTTTTTAACCCCCCCAAAACTGGTCAAACAGTTCTCATTCTTTTTGTAAAGACTTGTTAATTTTCCTTTTTTTTCTATTTTATTCCATCATGCCAGATATATTCCATTATGAATGAAAAGGATGGGTATGCTGCAAGACTTTTTTGCAAAATTTCTTTGTGATTAGTTAAGCAGTTTTGGCA
>CM065701.1:23726332-23783832 GCA_017654935.2 Phymorhynchus buccinoides
ATTCTCTAAACATCAAACACAACTTCAACACAAAAACATCTAGGAAATAAACCACTTGCATTCTCTAAACATCAAACACAACTTCAACACAAAAACATCTAGGAAATAAACCCAACCAAAAAAACCCCAAACCTGTAGGCTAAAACCCCCACCTTTTTCCTATTACGGTAGAAAACCATTTACCGCACAGCTCTTACCTTACTATTTGTCCCTACTACAGGCTAATGTCAACCAATCAAGTTAAGGGCTGTAATATATTATTAATAATACATAATGGGAATTTATGAAATAGCGCTCTTTCTCACATGAGCTCAGTGCGCTTTACATTGATAACAAAAACATTAAAGGCAAACACAAAACGTAGGTCATACTGAAAACAGAGCATGTCAAATTGAAATATGACATTAATCAACACAAAAACTTATTAATTAAACAAAATAAACATACACCCTGATTGCATGAAACTTAAAAAACACACATAACCAGTGACTTGCTTCGGAAGAGAGAGTCAGGTGGTGGGGGTGTGGCAACATTTCTTTTCTTAGGCATGCTTTAAAAGACACATACATACAAACCATTCACCTAATCTTTTCAGCAGCAACAACAACAACAAAAATATGCCAGACTTTCAGGCTTGTAATGATGTGCTACAATTCAAGAGTCTCCCTGTCCCTCCGAGCAGAAGAGGGTTGGTGCTTGAAAACATGAGTGGAAAACTTGTTCTAGATAATGCGACTGAGTACTTGCTTTCTTTTTTTTCCTTTTCTGTTCCATCTTCTGGGCCATACAGTGGCGTTGCTCCTACACCGCTCATTCCGAGTCCCAACTCGCAGCCACACCTTGGTTTGTTCAGGTCGCAGAATCCGAAACCAGCAGTCCAAGGGGAGCGAATCTATGTTAGACCATCACAAGGCAACCAACCGAGGAGACACTGCACTGCTGCTGAGTCAACTCTGTGGTGTTCAGTGGAGCCTGTACGCAGGACACCACCTACTAAGCCCCCTACTGACGACAACAATGTCTGTCGCGGAGCCAGCGTGAGGTCCTCCTCCGAGGGCGCCACCACGTCCGTCCACCGACAGCTCCCCAGAACACACTGATCCCCATGACTTTGACCCGAACGCACCAAGGGCATAAACTGGATTAGTAATCGAAACTGAGGTCTGGTCACCATGAGAGCAGGGCATGCAAGGACACAGACTTTGTATTTGCTTTCTTTGGTTTAAAGAAATCTTTAATATTTCCAAACAACACATATTACAGAAAGCAAAAGAGAGCATCAACAAGCTAGCGCTTATAGCGTGCTCCTGAAATATTTCATGAAAAATATTTGGTGAATGACAGACTGTGTAAGTACAAAAATACATCATTTATACTTGATAATTGAGCAAAAGAAAAGTCAAAAAGAAAAAAAAGAAGCTTTCTTTCTTACTGACCTTGTCGTCAAACTGCGAGTATTTGTCCGTCTGACTGGTGAACAGTTCTGAGGGGGGGATCTTCCTCTGCGCATCCTTCTCCGCCTGTCATCAAAGTTTATAATCATGATTCCCCGAAGACGGAGTGTGGCTGCCACATGGCGGGGTAATAAAAAACGGCCACACGCACAATGTTCTCTACCCTAGCTGACGCATTTCTACCAAAGTGCTTCGGCTGTTGGGATCATCCCTGGAGTCTTTTAGCCAGGGTACAGGTCAACAACAATAATGATGATGAGGATGATCAGTGTTATCATAAACATGCAGACACATAGGCACACACACAAGTATTTGTACACACACACAACAAACAAAACACACACATACACACACACATGTCAAGTATTTGTACACAAACACACCAAACAAAACACACACACACATGTCAAGTATTTGTACACACACTGAAAAATGTTCACACAAAAAGAAACACTTTGCCTTGATCCTGAAATAGGTAGTTAGGACTAAGTTAGGGATTGCTTCATGAACTGCACATACACACACACACGACATGCAGGCGCGTGCACACACACACGCACACACGCACACACACACGTTTGTATTTTTGTTGGAGGGCAGGATGAAAAAAAGCCTTGTTAGCTTATTCTTTAACCCTCAAAAAAGATCATTTTGACATTGACTTGACTTGACACACACACGCACACACGCAGCACACACGCACACACACACCAAAATGAAAAAAAACACACACCAAAAGATCCCTACTACAGGCTAATGTCAATCACTGATAAAAACCAAATGAGTAAAGGGCTAATATAGAAATAAGGCGCACACGTACACACACACACACACACACACACACACACACACCACACACACACAACACACTAATATAGAAATAAGGCACACACACGCGTGCGCACACGCACACACACCAAAACTACAAAATGAAAATGAAAAAGAAGAAACCACAAACAAATCTAATAGCCACAAAGGAGAAAACCAACCAGCCAACCAACCAACCAACCAACCAACCAACCAACCAACCAACCAACCAGCCAACCAACCAGCCAACCAACCAACCAACCAACCAACCAGCCAACCAACCAACCAACCAACCAGCCAACCAACCAACTAGCCAACCAACCAATGCTCCATCTTTACCTTGGCAGCTTCCTGGGCTTTCTTTTTGGCTTCTTTCTCCATCCGCTTGGCCTCCTCTTGCTTGAAAGCAGAAACAAACAATAATAATAATGACAACTTTCCTCTTCTTCGATCGCTCAGACAGTTTCCTGTCAATTATGAGCGCAGATGCATCATGCTGCCGTCATGCGCCTAACTAAGAAATAGTTAGGCCCAGCAAGTCCGACTTTGGCTGGAGGAAATCTTTTTGAAAGTGTTTCATGAAAAAAGGCAGGAGAATGGACCAGTAAGGCAGAAATATAGTAGATGACAGCAAGCAAAGGGAAAAGGCAGAGTCAAAGAGAGTGACAGATTAGAGGAAGCTACAAGCACAGAACTTCCAGAAGGTGGGGGAACTATTTATACAAAAGACCCCCCGGTATCCCCACGGGGGAATAATGATAACAAGAACAGTATAATCTAACCCACTCATGGCTGATGCAGAAAGAAAGGAAGCTTACTTGAAACGTAGCTTTCCAATAATAAACATTTCCAAAAGAAATACACGTCTAAAACAATAATAGGTGTTGGGAGCACTAACAAAGCAATAGCTGGGATCCAAAGCACACACACAAATAAAAAATAAAGCACTAACAGAGGGCAGACCTTTCTTCCAAAAGACCTTTTTTCCAAAAGAACATTTGTTTTCAAATTTGCTTGACTCACTTGGCATCGGCTAGTTGCTTACCCTCACACGGGTGCTCCTGGGAAATTTCAAAAATCCTGCAAGGTGGCAGCCGCAGCTGAGTGCAGGGGCAGCACACACACACACACATTCAATGCTCTTTCTTTTTTACCACTATAAAGTGACTATAAAGTACCTAATACCTAATAGTATTAGGTATTATTAGGCATTAGGTACTTTATAGTCACAGAGCCATCTCTGTGAAATTCGGGTTGCTCCTGCCTGGAGAGCGCATCGCAGCCAGAGGCGCGCCACCCTTTTGGGGGGGGGGGGGGGGCATGCAATTTTTTAGTGTCACTGATGAAGAAGGAAAGTGTGTGTGTGTAAATTTTGACCAAATGACAACTTTTTCGATGCCACTGGGTTTAACGTGTGCTAAGTGCATGTGCACACGGGACCTCGGTTTATCGTCTCATCCGAAAGACTCCACATTCATACCGTAAGGCCTAGTGCAAAGTGAGAGGAAAAATCCCCTGTACCCAGGTTCGAACTCGGGTTTACTTGACACGAAGCGAACGCGCTACCACTGTGCCACTCTACACCATAATATACAAACTCTCAAAAACTCTCATGGTTCTGATGGTCTCGATCATTTACTGTTGTGCGAGCCAAAAGCCCGATCAGGTTCTTAAGCCCAGAGTCTGTTAATCTTCCTATCGTGGACAATCTAAAACGAAAAATACAAGGAAAAAACCACACTAAAACAAAATATAATAATAAATAATGCTTATATAGCGCATAATCTTGCTAAGCAACTCAATGCACTTTTCACTCACCATTCGTACAGACATTTCCAACAGATTGGCTCACGCATCCTCACCACACATCTCCATGAAAATGAATACATTAGAGAATGCATTGCATTATAATCATAACACAACACACTAACACCCACCCCACCCCAACCAACAAGGAAAAACCCCGCAAATAAAACAAAACAGTTTTTGATGAGCGTACCTTGAGTTTTTCCTCGCGTTCCCTGATGAGGGTGTCCCGGTCCACCAGTTTGATGACGCTGGGCTGATCCTCCAGATCCTCCAGTCTGACCCCCAGGTTGGGCAGCACATGGTCTCTGATGCTGTCACAGTGCCCCAGGATGGCCAGGGCTGGAATCATCATGATGATAATACTGATGATAGTGATGATGATGATAGCGATGATGATGATGATGATAACAGTCTGACCCCCAGGTTGGGCAGCACATGGTCTCTGATGCTGTCACAGTGCCCCAGGATGGCCAGGGCTGGAATCATCATGATGATACATATGATGATAGTGATGATAGTGATGATGATGATGATGATGATGATGATGATGATGATGATAACAGTCTGACCCCCAGGTTGGGCAGCACATGGTCTCTGATGCTGTCACAGTGCCCCAGGATGGCCAGGGCTGGAATCATCATGATGATAATACTGATGATGATGATAGTGATGATGATGATAGTGATGATGATGATGATGATAACAGTCTGACCCCCAGGTTGGGCAGCACATGGTCTCTGATGCTGTCACAGTGCGCTAGGATGGCCAGGGCTGGAATCATCATGATAATACTGATGATGATGATGATGATGATGATGATGATGATGATAACAGTCTGACCCCCAGGTTGGGCAGCACATGGTCTCTGATGCTGTCACAGTGCCCCAGGATGGCCAGGGCTGGAATCATCATGATAATACATATGATGATAGTGATAATAATAGTGATGATGATGATAGTGATGATGATGATGATGATGATGATGATAATAGTGATGATGATGGTGATGATGATGATGATGATGATAACAGTCTGACCCCCAGGTTGGGCAGCACATGGTCTCTGATGCTGTCACAGTGAGCTAGGATGGCCAGGGATGGAATCATCATGGTGATAATAATGATGATGATGATGACGATGATGATGATGATGAAGCTGACGATGATGATGATGATGATGAAGCTGACGATGAAGCTGATGATAATTATGACAATGATGATGATGATAATGATGATGGTAATGATGACAACGACGACGATGATGATGATGATGATGATGATGATAACAGTAGTTTGATAATGCTGGGTTGTATTTATTTTTTTTTTTTTAAATCGTCCAATTTTTTGTGGTACCCATTTTCGAGTAAGATGGTTTCCACTGTATGTGATTAGAAAGGTACAGCAATATGATGTTTCTTCTTCTTCTCCTTCCTCGATCATTCAGACAGTCTCCTGTCATATGAGCACAGATGCGTCATGCTGCTATTATGCACCTAACTAAGAATAGTTAGGCCCATCTTCGGCTGGAGAAAATCTTTGTAAGAGTTTCTGGAGAAAAGGCAGGAGAATGGATCACCAAGGCTGAAAGATAGTAGAATGACAGTAAGCATATAGGGAAAAGGCAGAGTCAAAGAGTGACAGATTAGAGGAAGTTACAAGCACTGAACTTCCAGAAGGTGGGGGGACTATTTGTACAAAAGACCCCCACCCCCCCCCCCGGTATCCCCATGGAGGAAAGGGGGTGCAATAAGCTGCTGACCTTTGAGTTCTCGTGCTGACTGTCTCACTTGGTCTCTGAACCCGGCAAAGGCCGAGAGGAAGGGCATCACTATCTCCTCCACCTGACAAAACACAATGCGATACCATATCACACAATATCGCACACAGCTCATAGGTATTGGCCACTGCAACAACCATGTTTTGCTAGAGTGAATGCCCTTGGTAGATGCTTGAGTACTGACCAAACAAGGGAATAACTCTCACCAATAACCCTATTTGTAGCCAATAAATGGCTACCTTTTGCAAGAGTGAATTCCCTTTTCAGTACTGACCAACAAGGGCTTCACTCTGACTGTCAAGGGCGTTACTAACCCTAGTTGCAGTGGCCAATAGGGACTAAAATAGGCCGCAAAGCCTTTCAAAGCCTTTCATTAAGCGTCCCGTCATTTCGAGATTTACTCTTTCAATAAGGCGTTGCTTTGCATGCGCTAATTTCCATCGCTCATCAAAATCGACTGACTATTCATTTGCTTCGGTCAGTATCGAGCAAAAACTCTTGACTTTGGTTGGTGGTGGTGCTGTTTTGGTTGTTAGGTTACGGTAAGTGCATTCCAACATTGAATAAAACGGTTTCTGAAAGTGAATGTTCTAATGTTAGTACGGCTATACTTAGTAAACCGTTTCTTTTCCAGATACGCACTTGCCCCACCTGCCCTACCAACACAAGAGCAGCCGTACACCAACCCTGGAAGAGGGTCATAGAGGGTGTAGGCCTACACAGGGCATTCCATTAAGCATGCGCGGGTACGTAACTGCTCTGGACTAGGTAACCATTTAGATACGATGCAAAGGAGTCGTCATGAAAATGTCCCATGGGTGTACCAGCCTGTTTTTCATGACTGCAGAGCCCACAGTGAAAAAAACAAAAACCAGCATGCATCCAACAGCCCCCACCAAGGAGAGGTGAGGCCAGTACCATATTTTTCGGACTATAAGGCGATACTTTTTTTCCCCCAGACTGAGACACCTGCGACTTATGATATGATTGATAATATAGTAAGAAAATGTAATAACATAATCTGAGTTCTGTGCATAATTTTGGGAGTGCGGCTTATAACAAGGTGCGCCTTATAGCAAAATAAAAATACGGGAGATCTAGATCTCCAGACAAGGCCTCAGGCTATCCCCATACGGACCAATATGCCTTCGGATGGGGACTTAAAGCTAGTCTGACCTGTGCGCTTTATGCACGTAAAAATCCCACGGCAGTTAAAAGTCAGCAAGAGCATGGAGAAATCCCGCTGCCTGGTATGACCAAATTGATAGCTAGGTTTCCCAAGTCTGACTCCACCCCCTCCTCATCATGTCCCCCCCCCCCCCCCCCCCCAACCCAAAACAAAACAAAATGTGTGGCGTTGCGTTTGCAGCGACATTCTCTCCGGGTGGGAGCAACCCGAATGTCACAGATATAAGTCTCTGTGACTAGTATATACCAATAGCACATACTCACATTGGTGCTCTGGTTTCCGCCCGCTTGGGAGAACCCGATGGTTTGGTCCGATGGCACAGCCCCGAATATCTGCCAAATCAAACGAACGTCATGGTGTTATCTTCTTCTTTCTTCTTGCATATCGCATCCTCCATCAACAATTTGATGATTATGACGCTTACGACGTGGGGGGTTTCCAACTAATCAGGATCTTGTATGAAGGACTTGCTGCCCGGATGATCAGCTCAATGCGGGATTGAATGGGAGGGGGCGAGGGCATGATTTTTTTTGGGAGGAGGCCTGGACAGGGGGTATGGAGTTGACTCCGTTGAGACAACGGAAGGGTGAGGACAGGGGGGAAGGGGGGGGGGGATGGAGGAATGAGGGGGGGAGGGGGCTCAGATCCGGGATTTGAATTCCTCCACCGAGGCTGATGATATTGCCTCAGGTGGAATAGAGTTCTACTCACTCACAGCCCTTGGAAAGAATGAGTACTTCCTGTAATTTGTTTTACAAGTGACTTATCAGTGACTTAGGCTTAACTCATTCGCATCGCAATGATTTTGAATTATTAAAAAACCCTCACGAATCACTCCAGCCATACACACAAACAAAACATACATAAACAAAAGGAGAAATGAAAGATTACGGGTTTTTACTTCAGGTTTAGACATAGGGAAGTGGTAGATCAGACTTTTTTTTATATATAGACTTTATATAGAAAAACTCTGTACACTGATTGGTTCCCCCACAACAAACCACTACAAAAGCAAAGTCAGAGGCAAAGTTGTGGCGTAAGGGAGCGAAGCGAGTTTAGAAGTGACCAAGGTATGGTGTACACAGATTTACTTCCCTTGAAGCAAATGCATCAAATTGACAGCTATCTATTAATTCCGGAACGACTTGAATGAGTTAAGGCTTTGAGTTTTATGGATCAGGATCAGGATCAGGATCAGGATCAGTACATCGCAGGCGCCATTACTGGCAATAGTCGCGACGGAACTAGGAGGGCGCATGTACCCACAGAAAACATAGAAAGGAAAGACCTAAAGCTTGCACAGGGTTAAGACCATTAAACCCCCCAGTTCAGCCGGGAAGGAACAGGCCCCACTTCCAGCAACAAAAAAACCCAACAAAAGCTGATATTCATTAATAAATAACCTGATTTTTGTGAGTAAATAATCACACATACTTGTTACATTGTAATTAACGCGTGCATCGAAAAGGAATAGAAACTACATGTTTCGCCTTTTCCTCCTCTCTTTCTGTCAGTCTTATCACTCTTAGTCTCTTTCAATAACACTATGTTTCTCTCTCTATATGTACATATCTATGTGTATGTGCCTCTCTTTGTCTCTTTTTCACTCTATCTCTCTCTTCCTCCCTCTCTGTGACTCACTCTAGATACACTTATTTGCGTGCTCGGTTGATACCTTGGTAAATACTTCCGATGTCCTTCATTGAACAAGATGACATTATTGTCGAATGAAAATGAAAATATAGTTCTTAGAGTTTGCAAACAATTGTATAAGGACAAAATGCTCTGCAAGCACTTCAGTAATGTTTTGTTATTACATGATAATAATAATAATAATAAATAAATCTTCTATAGCGCTATTCTCCTGACACAGCAGGACTCACCGCGCTTTACATGAAAAAAAGAAAGAAAAAAGTTTACCACACACACACAAAAGATATTAAAAATACATGTACTTAAAATTATTTAGACAAAAAAATCACTTTATCGCACTCACACAACTGACATTTAAAATACCTACATAAAACACGAATTATTACAAAAAAACAAAACAAACAAAATCTTTACAGGGTTGACTGACAGTGGATGGACAGACAGAAATTAACAGAGACATTTTCTGAAAAGATGCGTCTTCGGGCCAGTTTTGAAAGATGACAAGAGATGGAGAGCCGCGGAGAGAGAAAGGGAGATTGTTCCAGATGTGTGGTGTTTGGAAACGAAAAGACCTGTTTCCAACTGTTTTGTACTTGGTGACAGGTTTGCAGAGAAGATTTAGGTTGCTTGATCTGAGGTTGCATTCTGATATATAGGCAGAGAGGAGAGAAGAGAGGTAGTCATTTCAGACTTCTGTGACTCACTCTGAACAAGTCAGTGATGTAGGTGGCGACGTTTTCCAGCAGTCGTCTGTTGGGTCGTCGCTTTGCGGCGCGTGACGCGGCAATGTACGAGTTTCCAGAGGTCACCAGCTCCCTGACGTGTTCCAAGGCCGTGCGTGTGTCGATAGAGTCTGTTGTGCAAAACACGTTAACTCTTTGGTTTCTGAATTCTGAAAAGTTTCAACTACCGTAATTTACGGCCTATTAGGCGCAACTGTTTTTTTTACTGAACTTTGACCCCTGCGCCCAATCCAGCGCATGCGCCCTTTCTATACTCTAAACAGAAAAAAGTAAGGGGGTCGAGAGTTGAAATGAACAACTCACCATGCTCTGGAAGCTTCCACAACAAACCGACAACAGTTCACTCACATTTGTTAGGCTTCCACTTCCGTCACTGGCCCTGTAATGATGTTACTTTCGCTGATCGTTTCGTTCTTCCTTTTTTTGATTTCTTTGGTTTCTTTGCGCCTTATCGGGTGTATGCGCCCTATCTTTGTTCAAATTACGAATTTTTTTTAAAAGCAGGGGGTGCGCCTTATGTGCTGTGTCGCCTTATGGGACGTAAATTACGGTACTGTTCATTCCTGAGAACCTCTTTAGCTGCTGCAAAAATTTATCCTGTTGATTCCTACGGGCCTCTTTTGCTCGTAATATCATGCAACATGATGCAACTGTTATTACTTTGCTCTTCTATAATTGCATTGCAATGAGGGTTTTCTCCCCTTTTCTTACTGGGGCAAGTATTGTCTATGAAAGAGAAACAGGCTGCAGGCTGCTGAAAACATGCCCCCCCTCCCTCCCTTCCTCATCAGTCACACAAAAATCACATGCAAATTTAAAAAAGAAAACAATTGGCTGCGATGCGCTCTCCAGGTGGGAGCAACCCGAATTTCACAGAGACGCCTCTGTGACTATAATGTACCTAACCTAACCTAACAAAAAAATTCATTCGCCATCAAGCAACACGCATGCATGGATGTATGTATGCCAGTGTATTATTTCTTCTTCGTTCGCTCAGACAGTTTCCTGTCATATGAGCGTAGATGCATCATGCTGCCGTTATGCACCTAACTAAGAAATAGTTAGTCCCAGCATGTCCGACTTCGGCTGAAGAAATCTTTGTAGAATCGGGAAAAAAAGGCAGGAGAATGGACCAGTAGAGAGTAAGCAAAGGGAAAAGGCAGAGTGGACAGAAAGGAATAGTAGATGACAGTAAGCAAAGGGAAAAGGCAGAGTCAAAGAGAGTGACAGAATTAGAGGAAGTTACAAGCACAGAACTTCCAGAAGGTGGGGGAACTATTTGTACAAAAGACCCCAGTATCCCCATGGGGGATGTATTATTTCTAACTGAGACTTCCAGATACATGGCTGCCAACCTTGGAGACATGACATTCCTGACAAAAAGTGTAGGGGAGGGGGTGCCTGCAAAGTCCCCTGGTAAGATCTAGGGACAAGATAGCAGATGACAGCAAGCAAAGGAAAAAGGCAGAGTCAAAGAGAGTGGCAGTTTAAAGGAAGTTACAAGCAGAGAACTTCCAGAAAGTGGGGAACTATTTTTTTACAAAAGACCCCCCGGTATCCCCACGGGGAGTCAATGAAGATCATTTTAACTTTCTTCTCCCTCGCCCCCTCCCTCCCCCCCTAATAGGATATGTTCGCAAATAGCCAAGGGACATAATTTCGCGGTTTGTCTTTACTTCTTCATGGGGGACAATCCGATTTTGTGGTAAAAAGATGCATTCTATTTTTTTCCGAAAATCGTCTATTATCAAATAATTGCAGGCACTTCCATATTTTAATTTTTTATTTTGGTTAACATTGGCAATCATGTGATCAAATGATATATTAGTTAATAAATATATAATATCTTTGTATACATCTGCATTGTTAAAAATTCGGGACTTTAACCCTTTCGCCGCCAGCCATTTTTCAGCCACAAAATACCATTAAACTTAACTGGGTAGAGAACAAAATTATCTGCAATTTTGGGAATTCCTCTACGACATGCATAAGATTAGGCCTGTCCTTATGTCCCCAAATCAAGAAAACAGGGTTGTCAAATAACAGGCCCCGATTTGATGGCTTTTGGTGACATGGGTGTTAAACCATTGTGAGGCATAAATGCGACATTGGCGGTGAAAGGGTTAATGGTGTTGCACTGCCTCCGGGCACTGCCTCCAGGATCGTTCCCACCATCTTTATATCTACTAATGTCCCATATGTGTCTGTTCCACACCGGAGGACGTTAAGCTGAATTTCATCATCATCTTTATCGTTTAAAAACTCGGGGCTTTCCTGGTATTGCAGTACCTCCAGGATCGTCCCACCATCTCATATCTATTAATGTCCCACATGTGCCTGTTCCAGGCCGGAGACGTTAATTGGATTAATTTTATTTTATTTTATAGATATGTAGAGATATTATGATTTATTTAATAATTATTTCCCAGATATGATACACCGCAGGGATTATTCTTAGCACCGGTCATCAGTCATTGACTGTTAACATTTTGAAATGACCTATTGTTTTTGCAGACAAGAGGTCATTTGACTTATTATGTTTACTTCATGTCTGCAACTTTACGGATTTTGATGTGCGCTGGGCACCTGATCAAACTGACTTAGGTGAAGCAAAAGACTGTCAAAATAGTTGCCCTATTATTACTTTACATTGTGTAGTAACTGTACTAGCTTTTTTCATGCAAAAGAAAAAGTTTTCTCATGTCATTCTTTGGACATGCAGTCTGTGAAATATGTGATTGATTACAACAGAGTGTCCTAGAAAACAGTTTTTCTTGTGCTCAGGTTGTATTTCCTTTTTAAAATTTTTATACATTATGACATCATTTTACAAAAATTACCTATTATATTTTTTTGGAACTGGTCAAATGTGACAGAGTAAGGGAAAAATAGACATAATGGAATTTTGGCATAAATTGAGATTTTTAATTTTTTATGGTGGAGCAACGATTCCTTGTTAATACACACTAGTTTTTATGTTATAATTATTTGAAGTTTGGCGTTAAAAATAGATCATTTGCAGAAATTGGGCATAGAAGATACAATGTTGCCTCTTTGTTTTTATTGATTTGATTTAGAAAACAATCAAATAAACAAATAAATAATTCAAAATTGTCTTTCAGTCCCCTGAAGTCGGAGTATGGCCGCCCATGTGGCGGGGCCCTTTAAAAGCAGCCATACACATAATCTTCCCACCCAAGGCCATGCGAAATGTTCACGTGGCTCTGGGTGTGCCCCCAGAGCGCTTAAGCTGGGGACCGAAAACAACAACAACAACAACATAAAAACAGACATAAATATGCCCTAAATAGAAAATTGATATTTTGAGTGTTGTTGACTGTTGGGCTTTTGCTCAAAACCTTCTGAGCGACTTATGTAGGTTTTTCCCATACACCATCACAAATGACTTATGATGAGGGGCAGTGGGTGGATACCTCGTGCCTCCATAAGGGGAGCTGGACAACCCCACACCCTCCACGAGTCTCTCCCCGTGGGGATACCGGGAGGGGGGGGGGTCTTTCGCAAAAATAGTTCCACCACCTTCTGGAAGTTCTGTGCTTGTAACTTCCTCTTGTCTTTCACTCTCTTTGACTCTGCCTTTTCCCTTTGCTTTCTGTCATCTACTATCTTTCTGACTTTTTGGCCCATTCTCCTGCCTTTTTTTTTCTCTAAAAACATCTTCCAATCTTTGAGCTCCTCCGAAATTGGAATGTGTTGGCTGTACGCAGCGGGAAGACCAGTGAAACGTGAAAACCGGACACATACGTACCTTACCCATTATGGCCTTATGGCCTGGGAATGCAGAAGAAGAAGAAGACCTATGATGTCCTGTGACAAGATTACCCCCCCCCCCCCCCCCTGCACCGACACAGGCCTTACCACATAGGGCCTCGTGCACGGTTTGTCTCTTTTGAAGGAACCTGGCAACAGAGAAAAAGAACAAATTGCCTACCGTAAAAACTGGACTATAAGACGCACCTGTATATAAGCCGCATCCCTCAAATGAACAGAATATTAAGTATTTATCCACATATAAGCCGCACCAGTTCATAAGCCGCAGATAAATTTATACTCACAAAAGGTGTCAAAGCTACAAACTGAAAAAAAGCAGTAGATTTGCCTACCTTACCACAGAAAATGAACACATGTGCACAGAGCGACCCAAAAATAGAAATGCTCCTATTACCATATGAGTATTTGATGATCAAAATAGGCTGAAAAATGTGTCTGGAAACAAATGTTATTATATACTGATTAATATAGAATTGAAAACATCCACATATAAGCCGCACCAGTTTATAAGCCGCAGAGAAATTTGTACTCACAAAACAAGGTGTCAAAGTTACAAACTGAAAAAAGCAGTAGATTTGCCTACCTTACCACAGAAAATGAACACATGTGCACAGAGCGATCCAAAAATACAAATTCTCCTATTACGATATGAATATTTGATGCTCAAAATAGGCTGAAAAATGTGTCTGGAAACAAATTTTAGGTAAAGGTCAAGATGTGCCACCCCCCTACCTATCTCGGTTAATTCTATTTTTCCATTATTGCCTTTCTGACCAGACATAAAGCTGTATTTTAGGAACATTTTTAGCTAATAACCTTTTGGGAATACTAACCCTAGCCCTAACCCTAGCCCTAAACCTAACCCTACCCCCCACCCTATAAGACGGAAAAACGCAACGAACCACAACTGTGACAAATCGCGGTGTACTGCAGTACATAGTGGGGGGTAGGGTTAGGTTTAGGGCTAGGGTTAGGGATAGGGTTAGTATTCCAAAAAGGTTATTAGCTGAAAATGTTCCTAAAATACAGCTTTATGTATGGTAAGAAAGGCAAAAACGGAAAAATAGAATTAACCGAGAAATGCATGGGGGGTGGCACATCTTTACCTTTACCAAATTTTATTATACTGATTAATATAGAATCGAAAAAAATCCACAGATAAGCCGCATCAGTCTATAAACCGCATGGGCCAAAGTTGAGGACAAAAGTAGCGGCTTATAGTCCGCATTTTACGGTAAGTTGCAGTGTACACGCACCCTCCACCACATTTTCACATTGAAAATGTTCAATTCTTCTTCTTCTTCTTCTTCTGCATTCCCATGCCATATGGCCATAATGGGTAAGGTACGTATGTGTCCGGTTTTCAGTTTTTACTGGTCTTCCCCGCTGCGTACAGCCGACACATTCCGATTTCGGAGGAGCTCAAAAGAGAAAAATGATTTCGAGGATTATTTTGGTGAAAAAAGGCAGGAGAATGGGACAGAAAGACAGTAGATGACAGAAAGCAAAGGGAAAAGGCAGAGTCAAAGAGAGAGACAGATTAGGGGAAGCTTCAAGCACAGAACTTCCAGAAGGTGGGGGAACTATTTTTATGAAAGGGAAATTTTCAATGAGAAGCAACATTCTGCTGTTCTCGGGAAATTGGTAGGGTTAGGATCAGCCTAGGGTTATTTCATAAAATTGAAAGAACCAGAAATTGAGATCGAAAGTCATAAACATGAAACTACAACTTTGACGAAAAATTACAATTTTTTATGCTATGTTCTTATAAGAAGGGGGAATCCCTGTGGGGATACTGGGGGGGTCTTTTGAATAAATATAGTTCCCTCACCTTCTGGAAGTTCTGTGCTTGTAACTTCCTCTAATCTGTCACTCTCTTTGACTCTGCCGTTTCCCTTTGCTTACTGTCATCTACTATCTTTCTGCCTTACCGGTCCATTCTCCTGCCTTCTTTCTGCCTTACCGGTCCATTCTCCTGCCTTCTTTCTGCCTTACCGGTCCATTCTCCTGCCTTTTTTCAAGAAACACTTTCAAAAAGATTTCCTCCAGCCAAAGTCGAACTTGCTGGGCCTAACAATTTCTTAGTTAGGCGCATAACGGCAGCATGACGCACCTGTGCTCATAATTCCATGGGTGTAACTACAGAAAATGAAAACACCTGAAAGAGAGAGAGAAAATGGAGTTTTACGTCCTCTTGGTCTGAATCAGACACATATGGGACATTTGTAAATACAAATATGGTTGGAACAATACTGGAGGCAATGCCCGGAGGCAGTACAAAACCAGTAAAGTCCCGATTTTTTTATAATTAATACAGATAGCTGTAGCGGTGACCACGCCTCGGTTAAACCTCATCGGCTATGGCACCGCCACAAGTAGTATTTTGCTTTTAAAAAACAAAAAAAAAAAAACCCAAAAAAACCCTGAAAGGCCGGGGTCTAGGGGTAATGTCCCCCTGCAGCTGAAGAAAAAAATGATTATGAAAGTATTTTAGTTTACTTTTTCCACAATTTATACAAATGCTTATTTTAAAGTGTTTGAAAAATACAGTAGACACACAAAGATCTTGTTTGACAAATTTAAAAAAAAAGGAAATTCCTTTTCTGGTAAAATTCAAAAACAGGAAATCCTTGTATACCAGGAAAAGTTGCACCCAAGTAATTGACAGGAAACTGTCTGAGTGATTGAAGGAGAAGAAGAAGAAGAAGAAGAAGAAGAAGAAGAAGAAGAAGAAGAAGAAGGGGAAAAAAGCAAAGAGAAATAAACACAAAGAAAGACAACAATAATTTGTTCCTATAAACAGAAAAAGCAAATGCATTGGAGAGCAATTCAAATGGAATAATTCATTTCATCTACCGATTTACTGATTTTATTTCTTTTTGTGTTGGTAAACAACAACAATGAAAATATTTCCCTTTCTGTGCCCAATACCCTTACAACAACAACAACAACAACATACAGTATTTATACAGCGCTGAATCTTGATAGAAATCAAATTAAAGTGCACACACACACACGTTAGCATTCATAACGCATTCAAACAAAAACGCAATACAAAGCGAACACACACGCACACACACACACAAACACTGGACTGGACCCAATGTATTGTCAGATTAACTATAAAAGCTGTACTGACATTGAAAAAAAAGAGTAAAAAAAACCCCAATGAAATTCAATAGATAATAAAGAAATTATACAAAACTTGAAACTGGAAAACACACACACACACACTGGACTGGACTGGAACCAATTAATTGTCAGATTAACTATAAAAGCAGTACTGACATTGGAATTTTTTTTGCGAGAAGACAGCCCAGTCTTCAAGAAGAACGTCCATAAGGATCTGCAATCAATTGGACGATAATCTCACTCTTTCAGAAAAAAAAACCCCTGTTACCCCCCCCCCCCCCCCGATGAAATTCAACAGATAATAAAGAAATTATACAAAACTTGAAATTGGAAAAACACACACACACACACACACGCACACGCACACACACACGCACACACACACGCTTTCCTGTCATTTTCTTTCTTACTTGTCATTGAGGGCCATCTCATTGGGGGTCCATTTTTCAAAGGCTTCGTTGCCTGACGATGGGGAGGTTCTCAGTATGTCTTTCACAGCCAAGAAAAACTCCTGGAAAATAATAATAATAATAATAATAATTTAAAAACAACCAATGATCAAGAAAAAACGAGAAGAACAGCTACTGCACCGCATCAATTACACATCTAGTTATTTTATTTATTTATTTTTTACTGGTTCCTTCTTCTTCAGCGTTCCAGTGTAGATTGGCACAGTGGTAGCGCGTTCGCTTCGTGTCAAGTAAACCCAAGTTCGAACCTAAGTACAGGGGATTTTTCCTCTCACTTTGCACTAGGCCTTGCGGTCTGAACGTGGAGTCTTTCGGATGATACGATAAACTGAGGTCCCGTGTGCTCATGCACTTAGCACACGTTAAACCCAGTGGCAACGAAAAAGTTGTCATTTGGTCAAAATTTACCCCCCTCCCTTCCTTCCTCATCAGTCACACAAAAATTGCATGCAAAAAATAAATAAATTGGGTGGCGCGCCTCTGGCTGCGACGCGCTCTCCAGGTGGGAGCAAACCAAATTTCACAGAGACGCCTCTGTGATTATAATGTACCTAACCTAACCTAACCCAGCTGAATCATGCCCTAGATGTCCAGTCCTGTCGGTGTTGTTGATGAAGTTGGTGGTTGTCTCCTGGTCTTGTTTGGATTTTGAATTATTAAAAAAAACCTCACAAATCACTCCAGCCATACACACAAACAAAACATACATAAACAAAAGGTGAAATGAAGGAAGATTACAGGTTTTTACTTCAGGTTTAGACATAGGGAAGTGGTAGATCAGAATTTTTTTTATACATAGACTTTATATAGAAAAACTCTCTACATCGATTGGTTCCCCCCACAACAAACCACTACAAAAGCAAAGTCAGAGGCAAAATTGTGGTCTAAGGGAGCGAAGCGAGTTTAGAAGTGACCAAGGTATAGTGTGCCCACAGATTTACTTCCCCTGAAGCAAATGCATCAAATTGACAGCTACCTATTAATTCCGGACATATATGGCCGGAACGACTTGAATGAGTTAACCCTCTTGCATTCGCATTTATTACAGAAAAAACCTTTTTTTAGTGTTCAGATTCTTTCACACATTTTCGGGAAAATCTGTCTTTTGAAGCACACAGAGCAGCATACAGTTACTATCGCAAGTGAGAAGCTTCTTCATAGTGTGTGCATAACAAGACAGAACTTAGTGCTACATCACCAAGGCTACATCAAAATGTTATGTTCTGCATGGCTGTGCGGGGATCATGACAAGCTCCTAGCATAACATCATCAGTCTAAAATCCTCCGAAGTCGGAATGTGGCTGCCCATGTGGCGGGGTAATTGAAAACGGTCACACACATCCCTAACTGGTGCATTTGTACCATAGTGTTCAAGTGCTTCGGCTGTTGGGATGATCCCTGGAGTCTTTAAGCCAGGGTAAGACAACAAACAACAAACATGTGTGACTAACGAGGAAGGAAAGGGTGTGCGTGTGTGTAAATTTTGACCAAACGGCAACTTTTTCGTTGCCACTGGGTTTAACGTGTGCTAAATGCGTGGGCACACGGGACCTCGGTTTATCGTCTCGTCCGAAAAACTTCACATTCAGACCGTAAAAATTCCCCTGTACCCAGGTTTGAACTCAGGTTTACTGCATACGAGGCGAACGCATTACCTCTGTGCCACTCTACACCTGTTATGTTGGCACCACAATGGGGCCCTTAACCCTCTTTCGTTCGCATTCATTACAGAAACTGGGGTTTATTTCTCACCGTCAGATGTTTCTCATACTCCAGGGCGATGTCCATGGTCTTCCCCCCGTAGTCCAGCGTGTCCTTCCAGGAGTGAAGCAGGAACAGCAGACGGATCTGCCGCGCAGAGTACTTCTTCAGCGCGTCCTTGATGCTCACAAAGTTCTTCAGAGACTTCGACATCTTGCAGCCCTCGATTTTCAGGTGGCCCGTGTGGAGAAAGTAGCGCACCCACTGGTCATTTTCGAAGTAAGCCTGCACGAATAAATCAGGATTTTAAATTACTAAGATACAGTGGAACCTCCCTATCAAGACCTTGGAGAAAAATCAGCCCCAAAAGGTCTTTACAGGGAGGGGTCTTAATTGGGAGGTGGACACTCACTCAGTAGTCTGGATATGATGAGGAAACGGTGACAATATTTTGGGTCACATTTTAAAGGGAGTCTTAGCCCCTTGACTGCCAGAGAAAATTGAAGAAAAAATCATTGGGCAAATCATGCCATAAAAAAAGACAACTGATAGAGCGAATCTGGCAAAATGGTCTGGGGATATAACTCTCTTGACTGTGTCAGAGCAAAAGCCAGCATATCAGGGTTATTACTCTTCATCTGATGGCATCATCAGTGATTGTATCATCTCAGTGCGTAATACGTTGGTGGCAGTCAAGGGGTTAATATGGAAGGTCTGATAGGGAAGTTCCACTGTAATAAGATAATTTGCTTCAAACTTAATATTCAGCTAGAACAGCTAGAACACCAAGGCCACCAAGGAAACTGTCTGAGCGAACGAAGAAGAAGAAGAACACCACGGCTACATCAAAATGTTGTTATGTTCTGCATAGTTATGCGGGGATTGTCTTTAGCCATGACAAGCTCCTAGCATAACATCATCAGTTTAAAATCCTTCGAAGTCGGAGTGTGGCAGCCCACGTGGCGGGGCAATCAAAACCGGTCACACACATAATGTTCTCATCCCTAGCTGGTGCATTTGTACCACAGTGTTCAAGTGCTTTGGCTGTTGGGATGATCCCTGGAGTCAGGGTACAACATCAACAACAACAAACTTAATATTCTCAATAATTTCGTAATGCTCTCATCCCTAGCTGCTGCATTTGTACCATAGTGTTCAAGTGCTTTGGCTGTTGGGATGATCCCTGGAGTCAGGGTACAACATCAACAACAACAAACTTAATATTCTCAATAATTTCGTAATGCTCTCATCCCTAGCTGCTGCATTTGTACCATAGTGTTCAAGTGCTTTGGCTGTTGGGATGATCCCTGGAGTCAGGGTACAACATCAACAACAACAAACTTAATATTCTCAATAATGTCGACATCTTGCAGCCCTCGACTGTTATGTCAAATGACCAGTGTGGAGAAAGTAGCGCGCCCAGTGATCATTTTGAAAGTGGGCCTGTACAAATAAATGAAAAGGATTTGTCTTTGATAATAACAAGACAATTAGCATTAATAACAATAATTATTTATTTTAGGACCTCTTGCAACTCTTTGATTTTTAAATGGTCTGTGTGAAGGAAGCAGCCTTTCCAATAGTTGTTTACGAAATGGGTTTGTGCAATAAAACAAAGATGTTGACAGTATTACAACAACAACTACTGCTGCTACTTCAACTACTTATACACTTTCTTGACTGAGACCCCTGAGCCTAGTAATATGACTTATCATATAGTAAAAAGTCAACTGTCCGTCCGTGTGTGTGTGTGTGTGTGTGTGTGTGTGTGTGTGTGTGTGTGTGTGTCTGTGTGTCTGAAACACGAAACGGGCCTTATAACTCCGCCGTTTTTCGACCGATTCGCTTCAAATTTGCTGTGAGCCCTAACGGGGCGATGGCAATGGCAACCGAGGCGGCCGTGTCATTTGCGCGGTTCGGCAAATGCGCGAAATGCGCATCCGCCGGCCTCTCGATGCCCGTATCTCCGGTGTTTCTGGACCGATTGCCTGCGAATTGGGCAGGAAGATGACCGAGGACAGTGACTATCCGTGTACCAAACCGGAAGCGAATCGGTTCAGAAACGCGCGCGCTATACCACTCCACCGTTTCTTAACCGAATCGCTTCACATTTGCTGTACTCAGCGTTACCAGTACTTGGCGTTACCGTTACTAGGTGTTACCGTTACTAGGCGTTACTGGTACTCGGCGTTGCGCTAGTTATAGTAAACTACAATGGAACCTCCCAAATAAGACCTTGAAAAATCAGCCCCAAAAGGTCTTAATAGGGAGGTGGACACTCAGTGGAAAGGGGAAAACAATTGGTAAACATTTGTTGGGTCACATATAAGAGGCAGTCTTATTATGGCTCTTAATAAGGAGGTTCCACTGTATTGCAACAAAATCAGAATTTTGTATAAAACGTTTTGGGTGTGTGTCTGCCTTATAATTTGCGCTTACAGTTCTTAAAATATGGTAGGTTTTTAAAATTCTTGTTTATTTAGGAAATTCAAAAGAGCCCATCATTTTAATTTAACCCTTTCACCGCCAGCCATTTTTCAGCCAAACATTTCTACCAAACTTACCTAGGTAACGAAAAGTTGGCATCTGCAGTACTGTGAATCCCCCCAAAGACATGCATCAAATAACCCCTTTCATTATCACCCAAAATTAACAAAATAAGGATATTGGATAACTGATGCAACGCTTATGCTCTTTATTGTCCTTTGCCGATCTACGATCGCAAAGGAGTCTATTTTCGTTCGTGTATGTTTCTTTTTTTCCCCTGTCTGTCTGTCTGTCTGTCTGTCTGTCTGTCCCAAGGATATCTCCCGAACCGCTTGACTAAATCGCCTCAAATTTTGTGTGGTGGTGTGTCACCATGAGAGTAAGGCATCCGCGCAAAACTTTTCGCCGTTGTGACCTTGACCTTGGCGTACGACCTTGAAAACCGAAAATCTTTAAGGGGCCATAACTTCCACACCGTTGATCTTAGAGTCTTCAAATTTGGCATGGAGGTACTTTGGTTTATGCCCGTTCTGATGATGGCATACCGATCAAGGTCAAGGTCCGGGAGATCGGTAGGCCGTGAAAGTGGTAGGGGTCTACAAATTGGGTTTTAAGACATATTTTCCACATTTGTACTTGACAGAAGCGCTTCAGATTGTGTGTGGTACTGTATACTCTAGAGTAGAAAACATCTGAGCATAAATTATCACCATGCTGACATTGACCTTGAAGTGTGACCTTGAAAACCGAAATTTCCTTCTTTGCACTATATATTTCTTGTTCAAGCTGTATCTCGTGAACTAGAAGACAGAATCCCTTCCAATTTTGTGTCAGAATGTGACACTAAGAGTATAACACATTCGTACATAAATTATTCCTCGGAAATAGAATGTCGCTGAGCGGCAGACATGTTTGTTTTTCTTCACCCTCCTATATATCGTGAAATACTGTATAGAATCACTCGAAATTTTGTGGGGAGGTGTAAAAAGACGAGTAGAAGACATTGCAGTACAAATTATGCCACGTGGGATTTTCATGTCGCCGAGCGGCAGACATGTCTCCGAGTTAAGGGTGTACACCCCATTAAGGGTGTACACCCCACTAATTAAGGGTGTACATCCCGGTAAAGGAGGGGATCTAATGCTAAACGTAAAAGACATCCTAGCACAAAATGTGCCACGTGGGGTTTATTTGTCGCCGAGTGGCTGACATGTCTCAGTGTTAAGGGTGTGCACCCCACCAATTAAGGGTGTGCATCCCGGAAAACGATTTGCACCCAGTCAAGGGTGTGTAGGTGCATCACCCAAAGGTCACAAGGAGGACGGGGACTGAAGATGTGAAGGGGGAAGGGAGGTACAGGGCGTGGCATGTACAGGGCGTAACCGGCAAAGGACATATCTGCCGCTCGGTGATGCCCTTGTTAGTAGCAATATGGGTGCTAAATCAGTGTGGTGCTAAAATGCGACATCGGCAGTGAAAGGGTTAAACCTTTAGGCACTGAAATGTAACACCAACCTCAGCCTGGGCCAGCTCGTTGTCGTGGTGAGGGAACTTGAGGTCGAAGCCCCCGGAGTGGATGTCCATGGTCTCTCCCAGAATGCAGCTGGCCATGGCCGAGCACTCGATGTGCCACCCCGGACGACCCTGCAACACGCAGAAATTGCGTTGAACTCAGCTGGTATTTGGGTCTCGAGTTAACATGCAAGGTTCCCACTCCATTCCTTCTGTCTTTCTTTTCTTTGTTAATTGCTCAGTTTCCTCCATCAACATGATGTTCTCACCTTCCCCAAGGAGAGTCCCATGAAGGTTCTCCAGGTTTGGAGGCCTTCCACAGGGCAAAGTCATCATCATCATCATCACCACTATCATTGTTATCATCATCACCACTATCATCATGATGTTCTCACCACAATCATCATGATGTTCTCACCTTCCCCCAAGGAGAGTCCCATGAAGGTTCTCCAGGTTTGGAGGCCTTCCACAGGGCAAAGTCATCATCATCACCACTATCATCATCATCATCATCATCATCATCATCATCATCATCATGATGTTCTCACCTTCCCCCAAGGAGAGTCCCATGAAGGTTCTCCAGGTTTGGAGGCCTTCCACAGGGCAAAGTCATCATCATCACCACTATCATCGTCATCATCATCATCATCACCATCATCATGATGTTCTCACCTTCCCCCAAGGAGAGTCCCATGAAGGTTCTCCAGGTTTGGAGGCCTTCCACAGGGCAAAGTCATCATCATCACATCATCTCATCATCATCATCATCATCATCATGATGTTCTCACCTTCCCCAAGGAGAGTCCCATGAAGGTTCTCCAGGTCATCATCATCATCACATCATCATCATCATCATCATCATCATCACCATCATCATGATGTTCTCACCTTCCCCAAGGAGAGTCCCATGAAGGTTCTCCAGGTTTGGAGGCCTTCCACAGGGCAAAGTCATCATCATCACCACTATCATCGTCATCATCATCATCATCACCATCATCATGATGTTCTCACCTTCCCCCAAGGAGAGTCCCATGAAGGTTCTCCAGGTTTGGAGGCCTTCCACAGGGCAAAGTCATCATCATCACCACTATCATCATCATCATCATCATCATCATCATCATCATCATCATGATGTTCTTCCCCAAGGAGAGTCCCATGAAGGTTCTCCAGGTTTGGAGGCCTTCCACAGGGCAAAGTCATCATCATCACCACTATCATCACATCATCATCTCACCATCATCTCCAGTCCCATGGAGGCCTTCCACAGGGCAAAGTCATCATCATCACCACTATCATCATCATCATCATCACCATCATCATGATGTTCTCACCTTCCCCAAGGAGAGTCCCATGAAGGTTCTCCAGGTTTGGAGGCCTTCCACAGGGCAAAGTCATCATCATCACCACTATCATCATCATCATCATCATCATCATCACCATCATCATGATGTTCTCACCTTCCCCCAAGGAGAGTCCCATGAAGGTTCTCCAGGTTTGGAGGCCTTCCACAGGGCAAAGTCATCATCATCACCACTATCATCGTCATCATCATGATGTTCTCACCTTCCCCCAAGGAGAGTCCCATGAAGGTTCTCCAGGTTTGGAGGCCTTCCACAGGGCAAAGTCATCATCATCACCACTATCATCGTCATCATCATCATCATCACCATCATCATGATGTTCTCACCTTCCCCCAAGGAGAGTCCCATGAAGGTTCTCCAGGTTTGGAGGCCTTCCACAGGGCAAAGTCATCATCATCACCACTATCATCGTCATCATCATGATGTTCTCACCTTCCCCCAAGGAGAGTCCCATGAAGGTTCTCCAGGTTTGGAGGCCTTCCACAGGGCAAAGTCATCATCATCATCATCATCACCATCATCATGATGTTCTCACCTTCCCCCAAGGAGAGTCCCATGAAGGTTCTCCAGGTTTGGAGGCCTTCCACAGGGCAAAGTCATTGGCGCTGCGCTTCGCTCCCTTCCCGGAAAGGCTTAGCTCCCCTGTCGAGTGAGACGCATACAATTTAGCGAAATGGAAGAAGTGCGTATGGCAATGAATGAATGTATGTGTGTGTATGTGTGTGTGTGTGTACATGTGTGTGTGTGTGTGCGCTTGCATGCATATATGCGTGCATGTGTGTCTCTGTGGTATGTGTGCACAAGCATATATTTTTTATCTTTCATACTCTCATATAAACATGCACATGTGTGTGTACGTGTTTGCATATTTCCGCGATAGAGAAAGTATGCATGTGCAAATGCATTTGTACATGCATTGTGCATGTGCTTTTGTGTGTGTGTATGTGTCAGACAGAGAGAGATAGTGTATGTTTTTGAATATGAAACCCATTTCTCTTTGCTTCAGGGCAAACGGCAGGGCACTAAGGCATAGCAAAGACTGTACAGGGGAAGATAAACATCCGGTCTCTTTTCCCTATATGAGTAGTGAGGACAGAAACACTGGTTATGTCCCTTTGAAACGTGACACATTTTACACATCGATAGGCCAGTTGAATTCTCCGTTCAAGTTCCAGTCCGAGTTTTTGGATAGCCTCCACTGTGAATAGTGTACACGTCCGCACTAACGATAACTCTATCAGCCCGGTTAGCCGAGCTTTTAACCCTTTCACCGCCAGCCATTTTTCATCCAAAAAATACCAGTAAACTTAACTGGGTAGAGAAAATAAAATATCTGAAATATTGCGAATTCCTCTGTGATATGTATAACATTAGGCCTATCCTTACCTCACAAAATTAAGAAAATAGGGTCTTTGGATAACAGGCCCTGATTCGATGCCTTTTTTGTGGCATGGGTATTAAACCATTGTGGTGCTAAAATGCGACATTGGCAGTGAAAGGGTTAAGTAATCCATCTTACCCTTTTAGAATATCTTTGGGCATAGTGGCACAGCAACAGGCAAATTGAAATAAATGATGCTGAAAACTCTTGTCACAACCCTAAAACGTGGTAAGCCAGCCTGAAAGTGCATTGGCAAAAGTCATTCTTCTTCGATCGCTCAGTCTCCTGTCATATGAGCGCAGATGCATCATGCTGCCGCTATGCGCTTAACTAAGAAACATGGCCCAACGCGTCCGTCTTCGGCTGGAGATAATCTTTGTAGGAATGTCTAGAAGAACAAAGGCAGGAGAACGGGCCAGTCAGGCAGAAAGATAGTAGATGACAGTAAGCAAAGGGAAAAGGCAGAGTCAAAGAGAGAGACAGATTAGGGGAGGTTACAAGGACAGAACTTCCTGAAGGTGCAGGAGATAATTTGTACAAAAGACACCCCCCCCCCCACCCCCTAGCATCCTCACGGGGGAGAGAAAAGTCCCAATCAGCATGACTGACACATCTCCCCCCTGATGACAGTAAGCAAAGGGAAAAGGCAGAGTCAAAGAGAGTGACAGATTAGACGAAGCTACAAGCACAAAACTTCCAAAAGGTGTGGGAACTATTTGAATAAAATACCCCCCCCCCCACCCAGAGGGATGGAAAAGTCCAATCAGCATGCCTGATACCCCCCCTCCCCCCTCCTCCCCCCTCCTCCCCCCAGCTCACCTTCCCCCTCAGACAGGGCCTTGTTGTCGCCGAAGGCTTCGGGTACCAGTTTGGCGTAATGGTGACCGTCTTTGGCGTCGAACGCCACAGTGTCGAAATACACTGAACCCTGGCTCTCGTAGCTGTACACAAGAAAAGATCAAATACATATTAAACACTAATTAGCTTTGTCTCTTGTGAATAAAATAACGCCACTTTACACTTGTCGTGTGGTTGTTTGTTTGGTGTACGTTCCAGTGACGTTGCAGTCTGTTTCAGTGTTTTTTTTATATTATTAAACACTAAAAAAGAAAAGAAAAAAAGAAGAAAAAAAACACAGTAAAATGGTGACTGATATACACTACAGTGGAACCTCCCTTATAAGAGCTTCAAAAACAATCCAAAATTAGGTCTTATAAGGGAGGTAATTTTAATACTTACAAAGAAGGGCAATGTCTCAGAGAAGCAGGTCTTATGTGGGAGGGAGTCTTATACTGGGAGGTCTTATAAGGGAGGTTCCACTGCACCAGAAAAAAAAGTGACTGTTGTGAACACCAAATAAGTCAGTGTCAAAATACTCTGAGCTCCGTCTGTCATACCTGGAAAGACAAAGTAAAAAAGACAATCGTCTTTGGAATGATAATGTGGTAAAATACACAGAACCAGCCCTCCTCCAGATACGCCCCTTCCACATACACACAAAAAAAATCCCCAAACAACAGAAAATAAAGTTTAAAAATAAAATGTAAAAGAAACAAAACCAAAACAAACCCCAAGAATTACATACCCTATTTTACGGACTACAAGGCGCACCTGATTATAAGCCCCCCCCCCCTCCCCCAATTTTACACAAAATTCAGATTCTGTTATTATAGTTTCTTACTATTTTATTAGTCACATTATAAGGCGCATGGGTCTCAGTCCGGGAAAAAAAAAGTATCGCCTTATAGTCCGTAAAATACGGTACTTAATGTGCTAAAGCCTAAGAAAATAGAAAAGCAACCAACCACTAAACAATATGTGACCCAGCACCACGAAAGGGACATTAAGTTGCTGGGCTAGTTTCTCATAACAGGCTTGCAAAGTCAAAAATCTCAATTTTTATCAATTTTTAGTTATGGGTATTTTCGTACTCTCTAACATCTCATCTTTCATAATTATGAAGGATAATCTTTATTATGGTCTCTAAATACTAAAAACAATGCTTTGAAATGAGTAGGTTGATGCATTTTCTTCAGCTAGACTAAACTTTAGACTGTGATTTCTCAAAATGGCCGACAGTCACCCTACCAACTTTGAATGCTCATAACTCTAAAACGGAAACAGTTACAAGAATGGTTCTTATATCATTTGAAAGAGAATTGTCTGAAGTTTGTAGCTGTACCATTACCTCAGAATGGTCATTTTGACACTTAATGTCCCTTTCGTGGTGCTGGGTCACATATGTGCACACAGAAATGTACTTAGTTCTACAAACACAAGGTTATGTAAAGTCCTTAAAAAAAACATACACACAAAAACACAAAACTACAATGGCGACCTTCAGGTGGGAAGCCATTATTACATTTGAAAAAATCGCTGAGCGTACTTGTCTGCATGTGTTGCTCTATGCCACAAACTGACACGCTACACAGACGGAGAAACGGAGACAGGCAGGCAGAAAAAGACCAACAAAGAAAAACACACACAAACCCCCAACCGAAGACGGACACATGCTGGGCCTAACTATTTATTAGTTGGGTGCATAACGGCAGCATGACACATCTGCGCTCATAAATGACAGGAAACTGTCTCAGCGATCAATAAAGAAAGAATAGAAAAAAAACCCACAAACCTACTTCACAAATCAACAGGTGTCTCTCTCTCTCTCTCTCTCTCTCTCTCTCTCTCTCTCTGTCTCACACACACACACACACACACGTGCACACACCACACACACACACATACACACACACACACACACACACACACACACACAACTTTCCCCTATACTACCAAATCAACAAAGCCTAGAAAAGGGCCCCCAAATCTCATAATAATTCAAAACAACCAAAACCCACCCAAGGAAAAAATCCATCCACCCCTTTTTACCCACCAAATGCAGGCATTCAGGGTACATACAACAAGCCAGACGTCTGACATCTGGGGACAAAGCCCACCCTGGTACCTCACCCGGCCCACCCATGGGGAATCAGGGGGAAAAGTTTGGTGAGGGGTGGGGTTGGTGGAAGAATGGGAGAGAGGAGGGCAGTGAAAGCCCGAGCCTGTTCCACCATTTGATCGAGAAAGAGAGAAATGCGCGAGAGAATTGAAAACCCCACATACAAACACACGCGTGATTATGACGCACAGTCTCACTTGTGGATACAAGCATGCGCGCGCCTCTTTCAAAGCATATCTTATCCCCTACCCTCTCAAGATGCAAATATTTGTGTCATCATGATTTCTTAAAAATAAGGTAAGATTGAAAATAAAAGAACAGCTGCAAAGCTTATTTTTGTTTACTGTCAATAAAGATTAGCAAAGTTTTGGAATAATCTTTCTGTACATATTAAACGAGCACAAAATCTAACACAATTAAAAAACCTCCTTCATAAATACACCAACATCTCAAAACTGCAATATGAGCATGACTAAAAGGCAGATTTGCCAAAAACAAAATATAAAAACCTCTCAGCTGTGCAAAAGTTCAAACAAAAATGAAAGCACAGTGAAGAGGCCACGAGGCCTAATGTCCTAACTACCTGACCTGACCAAGATACGTTTTTCTTCTCTCTCTCTCTCTCTCTCTCTCTCTCTCTCTCTCTTACACACACACCTCTCATCCATACACCAACAAACACATGCATGCATACACACACACCTTCATCTCCATATACCTTCCTTCTACCCCTCCCAACTCCTCTGTAACACCCCCACCCCCCTCCGTAAACCACCCATCCTATTCCCTATCAGAGTATCCCCACTCCTCTACCACACCTGAGCACCCAGGTGAACAAAATCCCCTCCCCTCCCCTGTCCCCTGCCCCCTCACCCGTATCCATTGTCGATGATTTTTTTTACGTAGGCGATGACTTCGGGGATATACTCGCTCACTCGTGTCAAAACGTCGGCGGGGAGAACCTGGAGTAAAAAGACAGAGGAGAAAAAAACCCAAAAGTGTGTGTGAGAGAGTAAGGTAAGAAAGGATAGTAAGGCCGTGTACACACATAAGCAGATATTCTATGCGGAAACCCGTGCACAATCCATAAACAAGTGAAACAAAGAAGGGAAAAGATTTGCGCACGTGCCCAAATTTCCCCTATATGCGTAAACTTTTATCCTTCTTTCTTCCACTTATTTAGGGTTTTCCGTACGGAACTTACGCGTCAAATGTGAACCTGGCCTAAGTGTGAATAAAACTCTGCAACAGTTACAATGTGAATAAACTCTGCAACAGCTACAATGTAAATAAACTCTGAAACAGCTACAATGTGAATACAGTCTGCAACAGCTACAATGTGAATAAAGTCTGCAACAGTTACAATGTGAATAAAACTCTGCAACAGTTACAATGTGAATAAAACTCTGCAACAGCTACAACGTGAATAAAACTCTGCAACAGCTACAATGTGAATTCCTTTTATCGGCCATATGTTAATGAGATGATGGCCGAACAGCTGTAGTAGACATTTCATAACAATTAAAATAAAATCAACTTGAAACAAACACAAAAAAAGAAGGAAATTAAATAAGTTGAACAAGAAATGAGGAAGGGTTGTTGAAGAAAGACATTATTATGTAAGAGACCTTTATGGGGCTATGCATGAAAAATTAATGAAAACTGGAGGAGCCGAATTGTGTCAAAATGTTGGCTGCGAAAACCAAGAATAAACAACACAAAGACTGAGAGTTAAGAAAAGAAGAGAAAGTGTGATTGGGGTAGGATTGTTTATAAAAGATTTAAGTAAATGTCTGTGCTTTTTAATAATAAAAAAAACCAACACCTTTAGCAGTGTCCATTTATGACCTTTGGACAGTAGTAAATATGAGAGATATTAAATAAATCATGGGAAGATTACAAAATAAGTACATAATTGAAGAAAACCCCCAACTAATATAAGTTTTAAAATCTATAAATGAAGTTTGATTAATCATGCCCCCCCCCCACACACACAACCAACAAAAAACGCCATCACCCATCCTACAAAAAAAAGCATGCACCCGCACGCAATACAAAAAATTGAAATAAGAAAAAAATAGTAGCAAAAACTAAGAACCATAATTCGAAAATTCCAAAAATTGCAGTGTGTGTTCTTCCCAAACTGAAGAACAAAAATAAAATCCTAACCATGTATTGTTTTGTTTTGATTAGGGTCCAAACTTGTTATTTGAATTAACACACATTTATTAAATTTAAAAAAAAATCTAAACAAGAAGTTACACACAAAACAAATATAATTTTTACGTGCAAGTATTGAGTAGAAAGATATAACAACAACAAGAGACATGTCTCAAAACATCACTCCAATTTGTTATTGCTAATGTAAAAAAAGAAGAAAAGAAGTTGATAAATACATATTCCATCAAAAATAGGACTGTTTGTATATGTGTGTACCATTAGTTAATTTCATTTATTTTTCGATTTCTTTTTAAATTCAAAGCAGACGTTTATGTATCACGGTAATGCTTTCACTGTTCACAGCGCTTGAAAACTTACAGACAATTCAAAAAGAACATAACATGTTATTGGCAAACCCATTCTACAATTTAAAAAAAACACACACAAAAAATCCCAACAATATGAAACAAAGAAGAAGAATTGCACAATGAAATTGCACGTGTGGTCAATACTTTTGTGCTTACAAATATTTAAACAGCTAATATTTAACTATATATCTCCTCTATTTATGTCATCCTAGAGTTCTATACACTGAAACACTTAGAACGCAATATAATGTTTATGCACATTTTGAAATAAATGTAAATGATGTAAATGACCTAAAATCACAAGACATTACACACTTGTTTATCTAGGGAAAAACATTGTACAATTTGTAATTGCATTCACACCAACAAGTTCAAGAGATAAAAGAAAAATAAACAAAAATCTAAATAACAACTTAAAGTGTGTAGGCTGTCAGCTTCAAAGTGTATTTTGAAGTTAATTACCATAGCCTAAAGTAATTCTGTTAAAAAAAAAGAAACTTATTTCTAAAGAAGCATCTCTGCAGATTGAAAATGAAGAAGTACACACATAAAGAATGAGAATCAGATTAGGCTCTGACACATAATATGTAGCCCAGAACTACAAGATTAAAGACAAAATATATATAGAGAGAGGGTAGCCAGTTGCATAATGGATTCTAACTTACAAGATGAATGCAGCGAGAAGAAAGATTACAGGAAAAAGTAGAGAACTGCTGGTAGCCTCCTCTCATGCACAACCAATTCTGACTCAAAAGATACATTCAAGTCAAGTCAAGTCAAGTCAAAATGATCTTTATTGAGGGTTAAAGAGAGGAAGGAGAGGATGGAAGCTGGCCAACAGCATTACCAATTCCTACAAAAAAGAATAAAAGAGATGGTTACACAAAAGACATTTTCATGCACTCAGCCTCCTTTGGTTGAACAGACTCTGACGGTCAGAGAGAGAGCCTGACTTTGAAATGTCACCCTCTCAGTGACACCAATCTGCCCTTGCAACCTAGAAGCACATTGTGCAAAGCCTGCTCTGCCCCAAAGAACATGAGAAGGGGGTGATGCTCTTGCGAGCCAGGTCAAAATTAATTCCTGTGTACTGCTCACTCTTTAATTAATGTCCAAAGTGCCAGCTTTTAAGTTCTTGGGTTTTTTTCCTAGCCTGAAGAGCTCTCTCCCCCCTCTCTCTTCCCTTCTCTCTCTCTCCCTCCCTCTCTCTCTCTCTGTGTGTAGGTCTCTGATTCTCTCTCTCCTTCTCCCCCCTCCCTCCTCTCTCTCCGGTAATAAGCTTGTTGTCTCTGTCTCCGTAACATGCAAAATTAAACAGGAAATGCACCCAGCCTTTCATCCCGGGTGAGGGGGGGGGGAAGCGTCACCGATTGGAGATCGTTTCGGGGGCGACTGCGTACACAACTCAAGGATCACAGAGATGCAAATCAGTTTCTGACACCAGCCACGCCCACCTCTGTCAACCAATCAAATCCCATCCTGATCTCTGGTGGTCCAATCAAATTGCATGTTGACAAAAAAAAAATCACCTCTGCCCCTGCAACCGTCCAATCAAATCGATTTTCAATTTTTTTGGGGGTGTTTGCTTTTGAGTGTGTGCGTGTTTTTTTGGGTGTTTTTTTTCTTTTCTTTTTTTAAAGTTGGTGAAACTGTACGAATTGAACTGTGATTTTCTTCTAGATTTTGCAAAATTAATTTGCGAGCAGAAATTACCGACTCTTTCATCCTCGGGAGGTACACTGGTCTGGTGCATGTGTGTCGCGTCGGTGAGCGCGCTAGCTCAAAGTGGTCTGATCTGATTGGTCGATTAACTGGGGAAAAAACCAAACAATCTGAAGAGAATATGGTGGTGGAATGAAAGCGAAAACCAATGAGATTGAAGTCATCGGAAATGAAAATGACGTGACTCATAAAGGATTGAAGTTAAAAACCAGCACCCCAAAAAATGATTAGCTGTGCTTCTTTCTCATTGTCTAGTTATTCAAATAGCTGTATTCATGAATGAAGAACAAAAGAAAATTAAGGAAGGAGAAAAGAAAGAATAATAGATATGAGTGTATCCTCCAGGCATGGTAGTGGGGGCAAAGTGGTTTTTAAGGGAAATGGCCGGGGGTCCAGGGGGCCGAAGAAAATTCAATCAAATTCATTAAATGAGAGTGACATTTTCACTTTTTCATGCCATTTCAATGCATTTTTTAATAATTTTGTTTTAAACTGTTTCGCGGATTTTCCGTGATTCGCGGAGGTCTACCATGCCTGATCCTCAAATTCCATATGTGCTAATTAAAATTTAGATTGTGACTGGAATAGTGTGGCTTTCTTTCTTTGTTTTTTGGTTGTTGTTTTCTTATAACAGAATTTCAAAATGCTTACTTCATTATTTATGTTCTCAGAATTGTTTTTTTGGAGTCGAGGGGGGATATTTTGATTCATAACAACAAAAACATGTAATTTAAAAAAAAATACATGTAATTAAAATTAAAAAAAATACAGCTACTAAAATCAGTTACATCTTATAAAACATAATGTTTCCAAAATCAAATGACCAATTAAAGCACCAACAAGCAAATAATGGATGTTTTGTCTCAAATGATGTCCAGATTTAAAGAAAATAAAACCAGCACACATTAGTTTTGCAGTTCTGCAAACATTAAAAAGTGAGAAAGAAAAAAATAATCATTTGAATCATCCCCAATATTGAATAAATGATTCTTTAGTGAATATTCCTAACAATCTGCTCACTTCAAATAAGACCACTTTCTATATATAGTTAGGCCACAGACAGATAAACAAGACAAAAACATACTTCCCTGGGGAAGGACATTTTCATTATACAAAATCATAATAAAAAAAATATAAAGATAAGATAAAATCAACAACAGTTAGCTCATCCAAATGGCTGAACATTGGTTACATGCACCTCAGCATGAGGTGAAGAAGATACAGCAAAGCCTCCATGAGTCTCTCCCCGTGGGATTACCGGGGGGGGGTCTTTCATAAAAATAGTTCCCCCACCTTCTGGAAGTTCTGTGCCTGTAACTTCCTCTAATTTGTCACTCTCTTTGACTCTGCCTTTTGCTTTTGCTTTCATTCATCAACTATCTTTCTGACTTATTGGCCCATTCTCCTGCCTTTAAAAAAAAAAAATTCCAAATAACATTTCTCCTTTGAACTCCTCCGAAATCGGAATGTGGGCTGTACGCAGCAGGGAGACCAGTGAAAACTGAAAACCGGACACATGCGTACCTTACCCATTATGGCCATATGGCCTGGGAACGCAGTAGAATAAGAAGATACAGCAAAGAAAAAGAAACAACAGCCATTCTAAAAAAATGTTTTTTAAAATGTATCCAGTCATGAGTGCTCTTCCCCAGGATTCATGGCAACTCTTTTATTTTGCAACGGGGACTTTGTAGGAAAACAAGCGCAAAATCGCAATAGTTTGTGGCACGCGGTCTATTTTTACCACTCCAACCATGTGTCACCTCCCCTGGATTTTCAATAATTTTAATCTGTAAACCAGAATGTTATCTCTGCACCATTTCGTAACTTTTTATATCTTTTGGAAAACATTTAAAACTATGTATCCTACTTATACTCATCAAAAGAAGCACTGCATACTCGTCGTGTCTGTTGTAGTGTCTGTATTACGTATGTTTATTATTTTGTACGCTTTTAAAATACATCATTTTAAAGAGCGGCCTCAATTTGAAGTGTAGCCTCGATTTGAAAATCATGTGTAAAATACTGTAGCGGTGCCATAGCCGATGAGGTTTAACCGAGGCGTGGTTACTGCTACACCTATCTGTATTAATAAAAAATCGGGACTTTACTGGTTTCGTACTGCCTCCGGGCATTGCCTCCAGTATTGTTCCCACCATATTTGTATTTACAAATGTCCCATATGTGTCTGATTCAGACCAAGAGGACGTAAAACACCATTTTCGTCGTTGCCTCGATTTGAACTGCCACAATTTTGTCAAAATGTGCGACAATTTTGGACCGACCGACCGACAGACAGACAGACTGACAAAGTGAGTTATAGGTTTGTGGCTTGAGCCACAAACAAAAACAAACAGAAAACAACAACAACAAAAACAGGTAGAAAATGTATGGTCCCATATATCCAGTCACTGACAACTCCAGAAACCTAGCAATCAATTTGGTCATACCAGGCAGTGGGATTTCTCCCTGCTCTTATCAACTTTTAACTGCCATGGGATTTTTACGTGCGTAAAGTGCACGGGTCAGACTGGCTTTTAGTCCTCATCCGAAGGACTCGACGTTCAGTTTGATTTTCCTGTCGAACTAGAAAGAAAGGGCGAAGCCGGGATTCAAACCCGGGTCACTCACGCATTGAAATTGGCAGGCGAACGTCTTAACCACTCTGCCACATTCCTTCCTCACAAATACAGTGGAACCTCCCTATTAGACCTTTTAAAAATCATCCCCGAAAAGGTCTTATAGGGAGGGGTCTTATTGGGGAGGTGGACACTCAGTAGTCTGAATATGATGGGGAAAAAAATAGGTGAACATTGTTTTGGTCACATCTTAGAGGGGGTCTTTATAGGGAGGGTTGTGATAGGGAGGTTCCACTGTACTTGTACAAATATAGTCACAAATACTTACTTTGCTGCAGAACTATCTCATTATTGTTGTGTGTCATTGTGATATATTTTAGTGTGTTGTGTTGATATTATTCTTTACCTGTCCTTGTTTTTGTGAAATTTTTTGTTCCCAGAACTTGGGCAATTCAGAGAAGACTGAGTTGTCAGTGACTATACTATACTATACTATACTATACTATACTATACTATACTATACTATACTATACTACACAATACTATACTATACTATACCATACTACCTGCAGACTGTCCATGTCTATGTGGAATTCTTGCTCCCAGAACTTGGGCAGATCAGAGAAAATGGGATTGTCTATACTATACTATACTAATACTATACTATGCTATACTAATACTATACTATACTATACTATACTATACTACCTGTAGGTTGTCCATGTCATTGTGGAACTCTTGCTCCCAGAACTTGGGCAGATCAGAGAAAATGGGATTGTCTAAACTATACTATGCTATGCTATACAATACTATACTATGCTATACTATACCATACTATAGAATACTATACTATACTATACGATACTATACTACCTGTAAGCTGTCCATGTCATTGTGGAACTCCTGTTCCGAGAACTTGGGCAGATCAGAGAAAATGGGATTGTTTATACTATACTATACTATACTATACTATACTATACTATACTATACTATACCATACCATACCATACCATACCATACAATACTATACCATACAATACTATACTATACAATATACTATACTATACCATACCATACCATATACCATACTATACCATACCATACAATACAATACAATACTATACCATACTATACTATACTATACTACTATACTATACTATACTATATTATACTATACAGTTGTACTATACTATACTATATTATACTATACTATACTATACTATACTATACTATACTATACTATACTATACTATACTATACTATACTATACTATACTATACTATACTATACTATACTACCTGTAGACTGTCCATGTCTTTGTGGAACTCTTGCTCCCAGAACTTGGGCAGATCAGAGAAGATGGAATTGTCGGTGACCCCGGAGCCGAACTTTTTATCCAGCCAGCCCATGAGCACGTCTTTGGCCGTGTCTATCAGCTTCTGAAATCATTATGAGCAGCATCAAAGTTTAGTTACATTTAAACGTTCGCCCTTCGTAGCTTATTATGAAGCATTGGTCATGAAATAAAAGCATTCAGCAATTAAATGCTATTGCAATTAAAAGTAAAGAAGAAAATCGAAAGCAAGTTTTCACAATTCCATTTTTCTGCACAAAGTAGTTGATAAAGAAAAGTGACATAACATGGAATTAGGAGGGGAGACAGAGAGGAAGGAAACACACACACACACACATGCACGCGCACGCGCGCGCACACGCACGCACGCACACACGCGCACACGCACACTCACAAAGATGTATCAAAATATTTACTTCATAGTCCCATTGGTACGTTATTATGACATTTTCATTTTTGTTTTTAAGCAGGGTTAGATTTGGTTGTTCTTGTTCAGTACTTTAAGTTGTATGCTTTAATTCATAAAGTAATATCTGTGTAATATATTATCAACCATTTACAATATCATAGTCTAAAAACACTTTAGGTGAAAAGACATAAAATACAAATGAAACAAAACAAAACAGAAGACGAAAGAGAGAGAGAGAGAGAGAGAGAGAGAGAGAGAGAGAGAGAGAGAGAGAGAGAGAGAGAGAGAGAGAGAGAGAGAGAGAGAAATGCGAAAATTTATTCAGTTCAGGCCTAGGCCCCTCACTGAAGGGGTGTCAAGTAATACAAAGCATGTAGATATAATTACATAAACAACCATAATCACGAAGCATTGAATTAATTAATTAATTGTACAAACATAAAACAGAAGACAATTCAAGCCTGTTAAGAAATCATTAACTGTAGCCTTTTCTGGGCTTTGTAAACATACATAGCCAAGTTCACAATAGTTTTCGCATTTTGACATGCCATTAAGATTACAGACAAGGGTTATTATAATACTTTGCTTGAACTAGTTTCACTTAGATCACGCAGCACAGGACAAATAAAAAGGAAATGTAGTTCATCTTCTCTACCTATATTACAAAATCGGCATTTCCTTCCATGATCATTTGATATTCTGTATCTTAACCTATGACAAAGTAAATCAGAAACACCAAAACGGAACTTAGTTAATGCACTTTTGACATATCTATTCAGAGAGAGAGAGAAGACGAGGGTAGAGAGAGAGAGAGAGAGAGAGAGAGAGAGGAGAGAGAGAGAGAGAGATGAGAGAGAGAGAGAGACTAATTCAATTTCAAATGCAAACACATTTATTGTCATAAGCAAAGGCCTATAGTTACAGCAAGCTGAAGGACCGGCCACACATCAGCTAAAATCGTACGACTGTACGATACGATTCGATCACGTGATCTCGAAGCGCGAATCACGTTCGTTCTTGGAGACCACGTGATCGAATCGTATCGTACACTATGAAAGTGGACGTGTGGCTTCCTTTAGTCATGGCTGACAGAGATATTTGATTTAAGTGAAATGAAAGAGAATAACAATGATACATACTCTGTAAAGACCCGCATTCCACTTTGCGTCTTTGAATTACAGCTTCCAAAGTTATTATTAATAATAATTAGCATTTCTAGCCTAATCTTAAAAAAAGCCCTAAGCGCTTACAATAATAAACATAAACAATACAAATAAATGCTCATTAAAAATATATTACACAACACATGATGTACAATAAACAACACGTGGCGTGCACAACACACCACCATCATACCGCACGCACACACGTCTTTTATACCAGTATCAAGAGTTTATAAAGGCAGATAAAATTGGTCGCGAGTATACAAAAATATGGTATGATAGTAGGAAAGTTACATTTGCAATAAATTTACTTTGGTTGTTTTTCTCTCCCCCCCCCCTCTCCCTCCCATTAACATGTATTGTGTTCCATGGCCAGCATGTATTAACCCCCCCCCCTCCTACTCTCTGTGTGTGGTTTAAACACGTTACTATCTGGAATCAAAAGAAAATACATAATTAGGAAACCGAAGCAACAAGACTCTCTCTCTCTCTCTCTGTGATCTCAAAGCTGGTTCTCTCAAGCAGTTGTAAAAGTCTAAATACTTCTATCATATTTCATATTTATTAGATATAATATTTTGCTATTATCCCCCCTTGTCCTAAGGGCTTCATTGCTATGGACAATAAAATGTTGAGTTGTCGAGCTCTCTCTCTCTGTCCGTCTCTGTCTCTGTCTCTCTTAAGATTGATAACCAGCTGGTTACAAGCAGTTAAAAGACGAAGGAGAGGTGGACTGTTCACCCACTTTGTTTATTGTACATCATTGTCTTTTAAGCTACAAACAGGGCAGTAACCAACCAACAAGCCAACTGCAATGGTGGACCATTTCTTAAGGGCCAGCCATCCCTGCATACGATTTGACCCCAATACGATACGATTGTCACTTCTTCTTTTTCTATTTTGATTGGTCAGACAGTTTCCTGTCAAACATGAGCGCAGGTGCCGTCATGCTGCCGTTATGCGCCTAAGAAATAGACCCAGCAAGTCCGACTTCGGCTGGAGAAATCTGGTTGAAAGTGGGTTTTTTTCTTGAAACAAGGCAGGGGAATAGACCGGTAAGGCAGAAATATAGCAGATGACAGTAAGCAAAGGGAAAAGGCAGAGTCAAAGAGAGTGACAGATTAGAGAAAGTTACAAGCACAGATTGTGACGATGTATGCGAGTCATGATTCACGTGAAATACTTCCGTCTAAAAATATTTTACTTTTTTCGTTCACTATACTCATAATAAAATAAAAATGCTTGATGCAAAAATAAGATTTAAAAAACCCCAAACAGATTCGTGTACGGGAGACTACAAATGTAGTGAACACAACTAGTAGGATTTCATCAGATTCATTTAGACAGTATAATTTTACGTCAATCATGCCTCACAAACGTCAAAATCGGATCGCACTGAATCGAATCGTATGCAGTGTGGCTAACCCTTTAAACAACACGTTCTGACAGCAGTTTTCCCTTCATTTTCCACTCAATAAGCACGGTCGTGTTTGGCTGATCCAGTGGATCGGTTGTTGGGCTTTTTAATACACTGCGTCGAGCAAAAAGACGTCTATCCATAATCTTCGCAATTCAACAACGACGAAGGCAACAAACAACACTAAAGCACCCTCTGGAAGAAAGGAAACATTTTCAGTGTAGCTCGCTTTCCTCGGTCCCATGAACAAGGTATTTCTACACTTTTTCAGTGATTCGGTGGAGAGGAAAATTCCATTCACCCGAAGTTTCAATGCCATTTGCAACACCAGTTGTCGAAGTCAACAACGTTTTGTCCAGCAAAATGTAATGCCCCCTGAACTCCAAAGGTAGCGAGGCCTTTGAAGTTGTACAGGGAATCTCCCAACTGCATTTCAGGTGACTTTTTTTTATCACGTCAGCAGTCGTGTTTTTCCCCCTACAAGAGACTACAAAAAGACCATGTGAAGTCAGCCAACCGAGTTTAAGTGTTAACTGTTAAAGTGTTGTGTGAAAAGATCTTTCTCCTTTTTTTGCTGCTGGTAGTCCCTTCTTTTTTTCCCCTGGCAGTTCAAGGAAAATCACAAGGATAACTGGTAGATTTGCAAGACTTCTTTCTTTCTTTCTTTCTTTCTTTATTCCTTTAAAAAAATAATTTCATTTGTGTTTTGGTAGGTAGGTAGGTAGGTGGGTAGATAGGGACAGGCTTCATCAGCCTAGGCCTCGCGGCCTATTAATCGTCACCTCAATATCAAATAACTTGTTTTTGTTTTCAATTATGAATTGGTCTGAGCAAGTTTTTGGAAAGAAAATCAATAAAAATCACAAAAAAGTGTCTGAAATTTAGGAAGATTGTCTAGAACATTTTTAAAAGTATTAATATTTTGTGCAAACTTAATGTTAGTGTCAAGATCATTCCAGTAAACAGCAACTCTGTTAGTAAAGTAACATTTTCTTTTGTTAGTATGGCAATGTTTAATAAAATATGTTGCCATCAGATTTTCTAGTGCTAGTGATTTGTGGGGCTGAAAAGAAAGTATCAACATGAACATCATCAGTATTGTTGAAAATGTTGTATGTTTTGGATTTGTTTTTTGCGGTTTTTTGTTGTTGTTATGTGTGGGGGGGTTTTAATAGTAAAAACGTTTTTTTTCCTTCTGAGAAACAATATAGTGCTCTGAGAATAGATTAAAAAACCCACTAACAGCCGTTTAAGAATGTGAAACATGATTTGAAACATGGACAAGTCCGATCACAAATTCGTTTTTTTTTTTTTTTCATTGAACTAGAATCTGTGTTATTTGACGACCCTGCATTCTGGTGGTATCAATCCTTGGCAGCAGACAGTAAGACCTGCGAATTTTGATTCAATCCTCGGCAGCAGAAAGTAAGACCTGCGAATTTGATTCAATCCTCGGCAGCAGAAAGTAAGACCTGCGAATTTGATTCAATCCTTGGCAGCAGAAAGTAAGACCTGCGAATGTTGATTCAATCCTTGGCAGCAGAAAGTAAGACCTGCGAATTTTGATTCAATCCTCGGCAGCAGAAAGTAAGACCTGCGAATTTGATTCAATCCTCGGCAGCAGAAAGTAAGACCTGCGAATTTGATTCAATCCTTGGCAGCAGAAAGTAAGACCTGCGAATGTTGATTCAATCCTTGGCAGCAGAAAGTAAGACCTGCGAATTTTGATTCAATCCTCGGCAGCAGAAAGTAAGACCTGCGAATTTTGATTCAATCCTCGGCAGCAGAAAGTAAGACCTGCGAATTTTGATTCAATCCTCGGCAGCAGAAAGTAAGACCTGCGAATTTTGATTCAATCCTCGGCAGCAGAAAGTAAGACCTGCGAATTTGATTCAATCCTTGGCAGCAGAAAGTAAGACCTGCGAATTTTGATTCAATCCTCGGCAGCAGAAAGTAAGACCTGTGAATTTTGATTCAATCCTCGGCAGCAGAAAGTAAGACCTGCGAATTTTGATTTCTATGTGAAAACTAGGATTTCAACATCTCAAGATTCCCGATACTCACTCGATCAAAATGGGTAGCTGACGCAGAACAAATTTAATTTACACACGAAATCGGGTCTTTCCCGGTAATGCAGTACCTCCACGATTGACCTATTATCTGTATTCATGAACATAAATAACATGTCCCGTACGTAGCTGTACCAGGTCGGATAAACATTAAACGTTAAACAGTTTTTTCGTTTATTTCTTTCATTCATCTTAACTACAACCCATTCTCCTCTTTCGTTTTGGGTTCTTCTTTTACTACTTGCTTGCTGTCAGTCAGTCTTTCATTTTGCACTGAAGTCGTACGTATCGTCTGTGTTTAATCTCAATCAACGGACCAAATTCTACCCGACTTTGTTGTGCTTTATGAGTCTACGATTGGTCCTAGTGGTCATCTACTTATTTTCTGTATGATTAGGCTCAATAAACGGACCAACTTCTACCTAGCTTTATTGCGCTTTATGAGTCTACGATTGGTCCTAGTGGTCATCTACTTATTTTCTGTATGATTAGGCTCAATAAACGGACCAAATTCTACCTAGCTTTATTGCGCTTTATGCGTCTACGATTGGTCCTAGTGGTCATCTACTTATTTTCTGTATGATTAGGCTCAATAAACGGACCAACTTCTACCTAGCTTTATTGCGCTTTATGAGTCTACGATTGGTCCTACGATTGGCCCTAGTGTCATCTACTTATTTTCTGTATGATTAGGCTCAATAAACGGACCAAATTCTACCTAGCTTTATTGCGCTTTATGAGTCTACGATTGGTCCTAGTGGTCATCTACTTATTTTCTGTATGATTAGGCTCAATAAACGGACCAAATTCTACCTAGCTTTATTGCGCTTTATGCGTCTACGATTGGTCATCTATAATTACTTTCAAGTAACAAACAGACAATAAAATGTACAATAACTTACAAATAAAAGAAAACATTCTGTTGAGAATTTGCAACAAATATCAGTGTTTACGATCAACATTTAAAAAAAAAGAAGATAATCCTGGACGGGCATCATAATATTAAATAGCTACAATGCTTTGTGTGTAACAACAATTTGTTAGAGGTGTGTAACTAAAGCAAACGCACGCGTCATATATACAGTACGTGTTAATTTTAAACCTCAACAGTTTCTTTCTTCCTGTCCATTATTTTCCTGCTTATTTTTTTAATAAACGTAAAATGAATGAATGAATGAATAATAATAATAAAACACACAAAAACACACGGGGATATTTATTTTAAAGATATTTACTCGCGGATGATAGGGCTTCCTCGTGTGTTTGTTCGCTGCATTGAGCGTGTGCTGTTTGTATTCCCCTAAAACCCTGTCGTTTTCCCCTAAATAATACTCAATAGGAATCAGTTTTCATTTTCAAGAACTTGTGGATTTCGCTCGTTCCCATTCTTTGCCTTAAACCAGAGGATACAAATCAGTTAAACCTCTTCATAACCGCAGCATTATCTGTTTTTGTGGTGGGGGTTTTTTGGGGTTAGCACTTATTTCGATAAATTGTATGGAGATGGGGGTTTCAGATATCCTTTATTTGCAAAGGTGGATTTAAAATCAACATTCAAAAACCTTGGATCTTAAAATAGAATTAAAAAGAAACCAACAAGAATGTTTAAAGTTCAGGAAGATTGTGTGTGTGTGTAACATTATGAAGGGGGGGGGGGGGGGGGGGGAGTGTGTGTGTGTGTGTGTGTGTGTGTGTGTGCGTGCGTGTGCGTGCGTGCGTGTGTGAGTTCCGACCGCGAATTGTGTGTGTGTGTGTGTGCGTGCATGCGTGCGTGTGTGCATGTGTGCGTACGTGTGTGTGTGTGTGTGTGTGTGTGTGTGTGTGTGTGTGTGTGTGTGTGTGTGTGCGTGCGTGCGCGTGTGCGTGCGTGCGTATGCGTGTGTTCGCTGGTACGAATTTTGTGCAATTTTTGCAATATGAAACAAACAGCAATTTGTTCCTTTGTTAAAATTATATCTTTCCTTTCTTCCTCGCTCCCTTAATATTTTATTTATATATTTATTTATTTCTTCACTCATTCATTTATTTGTTTCCTTACCTCTCCAGATATCTCTAGGGATTATAATTATTATAATATGACACGGCTTTCTATTTTCTTTTATTCCTTTCTTTTTTCTCCCTCCCCCCCCCCTCCCCCTTCTCTCTGTTTTTTATGTTTATTTATGCATTTACTAATGTCTTTTATCACTTATGTATTTAATTATTTATAAATTTAGTTATGTATTTCTTTCTTTGAGAATTTATTTAATTATTCATTCTTTCTTTCCATAGACCTTTAGGAAATGTATTATATTATTACATTTCACCCTTCTTTGTAATGCGGCTTACCTTCCTCTCTTTTGTTCTTTTTCTTTCTTCCCTTTCCTGTTTTTATTTCTTCCTTTTCTTGTTTTTGTTCTTCTTCCCTTTCCTGTTTTTCTTTCTTCCCTTTCCTGTTTTTATTTCTTCCCTTTCCTGTTTTTGTTCTTCTTCCCTTTCCTGTTTTTCTGTTTTTCTTCCCTTTCCTGTTTTTGTTCTTCTTCCCTTTCCTGTTTTTATTTCTTCCCTTTCCTGTTTTTGTTCTTTTCCTTTTCTTGTTTTTGTTCTTCTTCCCTTTCCTGTTTTTCTTTCTTTTTCCTGTTTTTATTTCTTCCCTTTCTTGTTTTTCTTTCTTCCCTTTCCTGTTTTTCTTTCTTCCCTTTCCTGTTTTTATTTCTTCCTTTCTTTTCCTGTTTTTTCTTTCTTCCCTTTCCTGTTTTTTCTTTCTTCCTCTTTTCTTGTTTTTCTTTCTTCCCTTTCCTGTTTTTATTTCTTCCTTTTCTTGTTTTTATTTCTTCCCTTTCCTGTTTTTATTTCTTTTTCTTGTTTTTGTTCTTCTTCCCTTTCCTGTTTTTCTTTCTTCCCTTTCCTGTTTTTATTTCTTCCCTTTCCTGTTTTTCTTTCTTCCCTTTCCTGTTTTTATTTCTTCCCTTTCTTGTTTTTGTTCTTCTTCCCTTTCTTGTTTTTCTTTCTTCCCTTTCCTGTTTTTGTTCTTCTTCCCTTTCCTGTTTTTATTTCTTCCCTTTCCTGTTTTTATTTCTTCCTTTTTTGTTTTTGTTCTTCTTCCCTTTCCTGTTTTTATTTCTTCCCTTTCCTTGTTTTTATTTCTTCCCTTTCCTGTTTTTATTTCTTCCCTTTCCTGTTTTTGTTTTCTTCCCTTTCCTGTTTTTATTTCTTCCTTTTCTTGTTTTTGTTTTCTTCCCTTTCCTGTTTTTATTTCTTCCCTTTCTTGTTTTTATTTCTTCCCTTTCCTGTTTTTATTTCTTCCCTTTCCTGTTTTTATTTCTTCCCTTTCCTGTTTTTGTTCTTCTTCCCTTTCCTGTTTTTATTTCTTCCCTTTCCTGTTTTTATTTTTTTTCTTTCGGTTTTTTTCTTCCCTTTCCTGTTTTTATTTCTTCCCTTTCCTGTTTTTATTTCTTCCTTTTCTTGTTTTTTATTTCTTCCCTTTCCTGTTTTTATTTCTTCCCTTTCCTGTTTTTCTTTCTTCCCTTTCTTGTTTTTGTTCTTCTTCCCTTTCCTGTTTTTATTTCTTCCCTTTCCTGTTTTTCTTTCTTCCCTTTCTTTTTTTTCCTTCCCTTTCCTGTTTTTGTTTTCTTCCCTTTCCTTTTTTTTTTTCTTCCCTTTCCTGTTTTTCTTTCTTCCCTTTCCTGTTTTTGTTCTTTTCCCTTCCTGTTTTTATTTCTTCCCTTTCCTGTTTTTGTTATTTTCTTCCCTTTCCTGTTTTTTCTTATTCTTCCCTTTCTTGTTTTTATTTTTCCCTTTCCTGTTTTTGTTCTTCCCTTTCCTGTTTTTATTTCTTCCCTTTCTTGTTTTTATTTCTTCCCTTTCCTGTTTTTCTTTCTTCCCTTTCCTGTTTTTTCTTTCTTCCCTTTCCTGTTTTTGTTCTTCTTCCCTTTCCTGTTTTTGTTCTTCTTTCTTGTTTTTATTTCTTCCCTTTCCTGTTTTTCTTTCTTCCCTTTCCTGTTTTTATTTCTTCCCTTTCCTGTTTTTCTTCTTTTCTTTCTTGTTTTTTTCTTTCTTCCCTTTCTTGTTTTTCTTTCTTCCCTTTCCTGTTTTTATTTCTTCCCTTTCTTGTTTTTCTTTCTTCCCTTTCCTGTTTTTCTTTCTTCCCTTTCCTGTTTTTGTTCTTCTTCCCTTTCCTGTTTTTCTTTCTTCCCTTTCCTGTTTTTATTTCTTCCTTTTCTTGTTTTTGTTTTTCTTCCCTTTCCTGTTTTTGTTCTTCCCTTTCTTGTTTTTATTTCTTCCTTTTCCTGTTTTCCTTCTTCTTCCCTTTCCTGTTTTTATTTCTTCCTTTTCCTGTTTTTGTTCTTCTTCCCTTTCTTGTTTTTATTTCTTCCCTTTCCTGTTTTTCTTTCTTCCCTTTCCTGTTTTTATTTCTTCCTTTTCTTGTTTTTGTTCTTCTTCCCTTTCCTGTTTTTATTTCTTCCCTTTCCTGTTTTTGTTCTTCTTCCCTTTCCTGTTTTTCTTTCTTCCCTTTCCTGTTTTTATTTCTTCCTTTTCTTGTTTTTGTTCTTCTTCCCTTTCTTGTTTTTCTTTCTTTTCCTGTTTTTGTTCTTCTTCCCTTTCCTGTTTTTCTTTCCTCCTTTTCCTGTTTTTCTTTCTTCACTTTCCTGTTTTCTTCTTCTTCCTTTTCCTGTTTTTCTTCTTATTTTCCCCCCTTCATTTTCCTGTTTTTTCTTTTTTCGTTCTTCCTTTTCCTGTTTTTTTTCTTTCTTTCGTTTCCTGTTCTTCAAATTTCTTTCTTCCTTTTCCTGTTTTTCTATCTTAAAAAACTATTTAATGTATTTATTGACAAATTTATCTCTCCAGAGATTTCCAGGGATTAGTAGTTTTTTGTTTATTTAATATTGTGTATGTTAAGAAAAACAAATAACCATTATATGTTTGGTTAATTCATTTTTTTCTCTCTCAATTGTTCAGGATTTGGTGTACATTTTCATGGCTCAGTTCTCAAGAATAATATTTGTTCATATAATGTTGCATCAGACGCAATCATTATTGTTGATTTCTTTGAATGTATTTATTTACAAATTTACCTCTCCAGATCTTCAGGGATTAGTAGTAGGCTTAAATATTTTTATTATTGTTTATGTTCAGGAAAAAACCATAACCCCGATATTTTTGTTCTGTTCATTCATTTCTTCCCCGATTTTTCAGGACTTAGTGTATATTTTCATGAATCAGCTCTCAAGAATATACACAATAAACCTTTAAAAAAACCACCCACATTTATTGTGTATGTTCAGGAAAAACAACAACCCGATTTTGTTTAATTAATTCAGTTTTTATTCTATTTAAAAAAAATATTTTAGTGCATATTTTCATGGCTAAGCTCTCAAAAATATTTGTTCATAGCAATTTTTGCGTTTTTGCTTTCAGGAAATACCAGTATATTTTACAAAAAAATGATTAATCCCTCCCTACCTGCAATGAAGATTCCTTTTTTTTTCTTCAAAGTTCATAAGGCTGGATTTGTGGATTTTTAACAATAATATACAGAAAATATATATTTTTTTATATCCAAAGCTGCTATTTTCGTCAGTCATGATTTGTGGATTTTTAACAATAATATACACATAAGAAAATGTTTTTTTTTAATCCAAAGTTGCCATATTCAAAGGCATGATTTGTGGATTTTTAACAATAAAATATACTTCGTGTTTGCTTTGATGAGTTTTGATCATAATGTTTATTGTGTACCACTGTATTTTAAAGGCTGTTTTAGTTGCCCTGGTGCTTTGCCCGTCGAAGGTTTAAGAATAAACCGAAATATCGCGATTTTATCAGTGTTTTTTAATTTTTAATTTATATTAATAAAATACACGTAAAAACTGGTTTTTTTTTTATATTATCCAACGGTGATTATAAGTTGCCATGTTCATAAGGCATGATTTGTTAATTTTTAACAAAAATATACACATAAGATTTTTTTTTGATCGTAAGTTGCCATTTTCGTAAGGTATGATTTGTGGATTTTTAACAATAACATACACGTAAGAAATGTTTTTTTTAAATTTTTATCCAAAGCTGATTATAAGTTGCCATGTTCACTAGGCATGATTTGTGGATTTTTTACAAAAATATACACATAAGTAATGTGCTTTTTTTTTTTTAACCCAAAGCACCCATAAGCATGATTTGTTATTTTTTAACCAAAATATACACATAAGAATTATTTTTTTGTATCCCAAGCTTTTTTAAAATAAGTTGACATTTTGGTAAGGTATGATTTGTGGATTTGAAACAATAATATGCACGCAAGAAATATTGTTATTTTAATCAAAACTGATCATAAATTGCCATGTTCATAAGGCATGATTTCTGGATTTCTAACAATAACATAAACATAAGAAATGTTCTTTTTTATAAATCCAAAGCTATAAGTTGCCATGCTCATAAGGCATGATTTGTGGATTATTTGCAATAACATACACGTAAAAATTGTTTTTGATAAATTTATAAGTTGCCATGTAAATCTAGTATAACAATCTGCAAAGAATATTCAAACCATGTGATGACGATACTATTGTTAAACTGGGCCTGACATTTTGTTCCATCGGCATCAAATTAATTATCGGCTAACAAACACTTTATCTCCCTTTTTTCCCTCTTAGCGTTCTGAAGATCGTATTTTCTTTATTACCTGAAAACAACAACAAACAAAACACAAACAAACAAACAAACAAACTAAACCTACGTATACATTTTGTTTCCATCATCCGAGAGAGTCGATTATGATTTTCTGCCAACAACCCCCCCCATTAATTTTTGTTTGTGGCTCAAGCCACAAACCTATAACTCACTTTGTCGGTCGGTCTGTCGGTCGGTCGGTCGGTCTGTCGTTCCAAAATTGTCGCACATTTTGACAAAATTGTCGCACTTCAAATCGAGGCTACACTTCTGGCCGCTCTTTAAAATGATGTATTTTAAAAGCGTACAAAATAATAAACATACGTAATACAGACACTACAACAGACACGACGAGTATGCGGTGCTTCTTTCGATGAGTATAAGTAGGATACATAGTTTTAAATGTTTTCCAAAAGATATAAAAAGTTACGAAATGGTGCAGAGATAACATTCTGGTTTACAGATTAAAATTATTGAAAAGCCAGGGGAGGTAACTCATGATTGGAGTGGTAAAAATAGACCGCGTGCCACAAACTATTGCGATTTCGCGCTTGTTTCAATCTCCCTCGCTCTTACAAGTCACTGTGCATGTTTTCTTGTTAGGTCATTTGCGTTTAAAACAACACTTTTCCCTGCAAAACAAACAAACATTTTCACTTACGTACTTCTTATGCGTGTCAAAAGATTTACCTCTCACTTTTATGGGTTTTTAACCCTTTCACCGCCAAAGTCGCATTTTAGCACCACAGTGATTGTAATACCATGTCACTAAAAGGCATCAAATTGGGGTCTATTATCCAAAGACCCTATTGTCTTAGTTTTCTGAAGTAAGGATAGATCTTATTTTATATATGTCACAGAAGAATCCCCAATACTGCAGATGGATTTTGTTCTCTACCCAGGTAAATTTAATGGAAATTTTGGGTTGAAATATGGCTGGTGGTGAAAGGGTTAATAAGAACGATAAAAAAAACAAAATATATAGTTTTGCTGCTAACATGCATTTATTACTGTTTTCCTGTCCTGTTCTTCAATTGTCAAAATGATTTCCAACAAAAAAAAGTTTCTGCGTCATCACAACACTCACCCCCCCCCCCCCTTTTTTTTCCTTCTACAACCAACGTGTTTCTCTTTCTTTCCCCCCCACCCCCCTCCGTCTCTGTTTCTCCCTACCCCCCCCCCCCCCCCCCCCCCTCCCGTCTAAACAAACACACAAACATGGAATAAAACAAACTCGTACTTCTGAAGAAATGGGGCAAACATGTACATTCGCCCCCACCCCCACCCTAAAAATTTCCGGATTTAAAACTTTCACAGGCTAGCAACATTTTGTCATTTTTCTGGAAAAGGATAGGGTTAGGATCAGCCTATGATTATTTCCATAAAACTGCAAGAAGCAGACTTTGAGACTGAGGGTCGTAAACATGAGTGTGTGTGTGTGTGTGTGTGTGTGTGTGTGTGTGTGTGTGTTGTGTGCATAGAATGAACACATAAATATGTATGAATGAATAAATAAATAAAATAAATGATTAGATATATAATTAGGAAGATAGATAAACAAACAAACAAACAAATAATGAATAATGAACAAAATCAAGAAAAAAGAAAAAAAATGCAAACCGTCTTTTTGCTATACACTTGGGTTTTGATTGTGCAAAAAATAGAAATCGTTATTTTGCCATCCACTTGTTTTTTACTTGTGCAAAACTATATTATTTCGAAATGAATAATTCTGTTGTGTGGGAGGGTGGGTGTGGGTATGGACGGGAGTCGACGAAAACGGTGTTTTACGTCCTCTTGGTCTGAATCAGACACATATGGGACATTTGTAAATACAAATATGGTGGAAACAATACTGGAGGCAATGCCCGGAGGCAGTACGAAACCAGTAAAGTCCCGATTTCTTTATTAATACAGATAGGTGTAGCGGTAACCACGCCTCGGTTAAACCTCATCGGCTATGGCACCGCTACAAGTATTTGTTGCATCTGTTAATATGGACGGGAGTAAGGATGAGGGTCTCCTTTTATCTTGACTGACCAATTCTCAAGATAATTTTTTTTCAACCTGATTTTGTTTTTGCTGTTTGGAAGACCCTATTACATAACATAGGAATAAGAATTTATATATCATACAACTTTCTTTTCTTTTGGAAAAAAAAGAATATGATCCTTTCTTACAATGTCTCCTCTCGGAAAAAAAATCTATTCTTTTGACAAAAAAAGTTCTGTGATGCTTTCTTACATTGTGTCTTTTAAAAAAAAAACCACAAAAAACTGTTTGTGCACTTTGTAAAAATTAAAACTTTCTTACAGTTTATGCATCTCTCTCTCTCTCTCTCTCTCTCTCTCTGGAAGATTACTTTTTTAAAAGGCAGGAGAATGGGCCAAATAAGTCGGAAAGACAGTAGACGATAGAAAGCAAAGGAAAAGGCAGAGTCAAAGTGAGTGACAGATTAGAGGAAGTTACAAGCACAGAACTTTCAGGAGGTGGGGGAACTACTTTTACGAAAGACCCTCTGGTATCCCCACGGGGAGGCTTTACTTTCAAAATGTTATTGCAATGTACATTCCTATTGTGATACCTTCCAGAACCAGATACACGCAAATCGAAGCCAACTTTTTATTCACCCCCCCAAAAAAACCCACCCAAACCCACCCCACCTTACTTTTCTATCCTGTCTTTTTTTCTCTTTCTGTTTTCAAAGAAGACGATATTTTTTTTAGGGTCGAAAAAAACTGATACCTTTGTATCGAACATTTTTTTTCCTTCAAAATCCACTTTTAATTCTTGCGTAATATATGACAGATGAGATTAGATTGTGGAAGCCCGTGGGTTCAGCAGAGACTTTTGCAAGCAAGGAAAGGGAAAGTTGGTTCTGGGTTCAAATCCCATTTGTATAAAAAAAAATTCACTTTCAAAAAGCCGCCTGATCAAGATCAAGACAATTATGAGATGAGAGAGAGAGAGAGAGAGAGAGAGAGAGAGAGAGAGAGAGAGAGAGAGAGAGAGAGAGAGAGAGAGAGAGAGAGAGAGAGAGAGAGTCTGAATTTTTTAATCGATTAGGCCACAGGCCCATTTCGATGGGTAAGTACAAGCAAACAAAATAATTAGAGAGAGAGAGAGAGAGAAAGAGAGAGAGAGGGAGAGAGAGAGGAGAGAGAGAGAGAGAGAGAGAGAGAGAGAGAGAGAGAGAGAGAGAGAGAGAGAGAGAGAGAGAGAGAGAGAGAGATATTATTATTTTTTGACATGTACATTCGCTATGTGATCCTAAAGTCACACTAAATCGCAGCCACGTTTATAATTTCCCCGTGTTTATTCATTTCGTGTTTTTCAACGCTTTTTACAAGACCTTACTTCCAGAAGGTGGGGGAACTATTTTTACGAAAGACCCTCCGATATCCCCACGGGGAGCTTTTTTATCTCAAAATGTCACTGCAATGTACATTCCTATCGTGATACCTTCTACAAATCAGATGCACGCAAATCGAAGCCAACTTTTTATTTAAGTTGTATTTTCTCTTATGTTCAAATTGTTTCTGTTATCATCAAAGAAGATGAAAATTTTTCTATTTGGTTACCTTGTTATGCTTCTAATGTTCAAAATTAACCTTTGTTTATTTTTCTTAAATGTGTGATTTTTCAGTCTGTGATTGCCAGGCGCCATATCTGTGACTTATTTTGAGTAGGCACTATAAGCTTTAAGCTTGTTGCTGCCGTCATTCATGTTCATTTTATTTGGTGTATATGTTTTGCTTGTCAATAAAAAATCATTTAAACCAACTTTTTATTTTAAAAAACAAACCAACCAAAAAACAAACAAAAAAACACCTTACTTTTCTATCCTGTCTTTTTTAAATTTCTGTTTTCAAAGAAGACGATATGTTTTTTAGGGTCGAAAAACCTGATACCTTTGTATCGACCAATTTTTTAAATCCACTTTTAATTCTTGCATAATATATGACAGATGTGAGAGACTAGATTGTGGAAGAGATACTTTTGCAAGCAAGGAAAGTCGCTTCGGGGTTCAAATCCCATTTGAATAATAAAAAAAATCACTTTCGAAAAGCCGGTTGATCAAGATCAAGATAATTATGAGATGAGAGAGAGAGAGAGAGAGAGAGAGAGAGAGAGAGAGAGAGAGAGAGAGAGAGAGAGAGAGAGAGAGAGAGAGAGAGAGAGAGAGAGAGAGAGAGAGAGAGAGAGAAAGCAGACAGGCTAGACAGAGAGAACGCACAGAGAGAGAGAGAGAGAGAGAGAGAGAGAGAGAGAGAGAGAGAGAGAGAGGAGAGAGAGAGAGAGAGAGAGAGAGAGAGAGAGAGAGAGAGAGAGAGAGAGAGAGAGAGAGAGAGAGAGAGAGAGAGAGAGGATTATTTTTTGACATGTACATTCGCTATGTGATCCTAAAGTCACACTAAATCGCAGCCACGTTTATAATTTCCCCGTATTTATTCATTTCGTGTTTTTTCAACACTTTTTCCAAGACCTTACTCCAACCCCCTCTTTTAATACTCTTTTTTCCCCGAACTCCCTTTTCCTTTTTCCTTTTATTTGACCACTATGATTACATTTGTCCATATGTATACATAATCATTGTACTGTGCTTGTATGAAGTGTATGTATTTCCCCCATGATTATTGATTGTGGTTGATTTTTCTCCAGTTTATGTTTTTTTATTTATTTCCCTTCATTGTTTTTCTTATTCATTCATGACGACAGGATGTAAAAAAGCTTGATCAAGCTTATTATTTTTGACTTGACTTGACTTGACTTGTCACACACACGCACGCACGCACGCACGCACGCACGCGCACACACACACACACACACACACCACACACACCAATACGCACTTTGATACAATCAGTCACAGCGCACACGTTGTATTTGGCAGAATATCATTAATGTTTGTAGTGTTGCTGCAAATACAAACTTATAAGTATAATAATACCAAGGATATTTTAAGTGACGCAGAAATTGACATTGCTTTAATTGCGAAATTAATGCTGTCCACGCCTATTGGAAGCTAACTGTAGATGTGTTGCTTTGTGTGTTGTTGTAATTGTTGTTTTTAAGCTTGCATGCAATTCATAAAAAAATTGGTACAAGTTTTGCATGTTGTCTAAAATCACTATTCGTGCGAAAATACATTAAATTAAAGATTAATTCATTCTGCACGTACGCTGCATTTGCAAACTTTTAAGACTTTTTTTGTTATTTTGTTGCTGCTGTTATTCTAAGATGAAAACAAACCCAGTTTGGGTGACGAGACTCTCATAATCATCTGCACCTTCGTCGATTTCGCGTTTACACAAATTGTGAAATTCTGTTTTTGTGTTGCTTTTTTTTTCCTTTTTTTTTTCTGCTCATCTTCTTTTTTTGCTTAGTTTTTCTTCTTTTTGCTTTGTTTTGCTATGTTTGTTTTTATTCTTTTTTGTGTGCTTTGTTTACTCGTTTCTTTCATTTAAAAACAAAAGAAACTCGTTCCGGGTGACGACACTAATGTCTGCACGTGCGCTGTGTTTGCGCGAATTCAGAAATTCTGCTATTTGCATAATATGGAGATCACGAGGGTTTGTGTTTATCTACGTGTGGGTCAGCGCTTCGCAGTCACGTTCCGTTTTCATTAGTTTTAGTTTTCTGTCTTCTTTGCCTCAATGTTTTGCAACATTATAAAAGAACGTGATCGGACCTTATTTTGCTGAAATATTTAGTTTGGGCTAATTTCATTTTTTTTCTTTCGATTTTCTTTCTTTCTTTCCATCTCTCGTTTTTTCCTTTTTTTGAAAAACTTGTTTGTTTTGTTTTACGCCTTGGTTTCTTTGGATTTTTTTTAATTCTTTCTTTTTTCACCATCACAACCATCACATGGTTTTCTTTGAATTTCTTCTTCACCATACATTCCCTTAGCTTTGATTTTTTGGGGCATAATTATTTTTCTCTATTTTGTTTGATTTATTTGTCACCTTCCAATCCCAATGCCTTTTCCTTTTTTTTTTTTCAAAGTTTAAACAATAGTTTTTGTGTTTGTTTGTGCAATGTGTAAGTCGACCAGAAAGAAACATAAATTGAGATTGACTTCAAAATTACTACAAAACACCAATACATTGAGACTGGATTCCTTGCATTCTTCTTCTTCTTCTGCGTTCCCAGGCCATATGGCCGGCCATAATGGGTAAAGAACGTAATGTGTCCGGTTTTCAGTTTTTACTGGTCTCCCCACTGCGCACAGCCGACACATTCCGATTTCGGAGGAGCTCAAACTCCAAAAAATATTTGTAAGATTTTGTTTTTAAAGGCAGGAGAATGGGGCCAATAAGTCAGAAAGATAGTAGATGATAGAAAGCAAAGGGAAAAGGCAGAGTCAAAGAGAGTGGCAGATTAGAGGAAGTTACAAGCACAGAACTTCCAGAAGGTGGTGGACTTTTTTTTTAACGAAAGACCCCCCCGGTATCCCCACGGGGAGATACTAGTGGAGAGGGCGGGGTCGTCCAGCTCCCCGTATGGAGGCACGAGGCATCCACCCCCTGCCCTACGTTCCTAGCATAAACAAACGAACAAACATAAATAAATAAATAAATAAATAAATAAAAAAAAAAAGCAAAGCAAACAAATAAACCCATAAACAATTGGTAGCAGACCGTACACAAATAATGAGATATATAAACAAATAAACACATTCACAAATAATAGACGGATAGATGAACCAAACCCCCCACAACAAACAATATAAATGAATGAACAAACAAATATACAATCAAATCAACAAATAGATACATTTTCATTTAACCGACAAAATCATGGTTGACAGCGGAATTTTATGGACATTTCAATGACAAAAACAAAATAAAACAAAACAAACAAAAACGGCGGGGGATAATATCAGAGAGAATGTAACAATTGTGAAACTATAATAGTCTGTGATAATATTCTTCACGACAAACTTCCGCTTCCTGTGCTTAAATCTGTTACTACACTTAAACATCTATTGTTTTACGTACGAGAACAATAATAATTTTTTTTAACAATAAATCGCCGATTTCTTTCTTTATGTAACTTCTAAATAAATTAAAACATTTCCCACTTCATTTTCTTTGCTCTCCTTCTCGCCATCTTTTTTCCCTGCAAAATGTTTATGAATCTGAAGTACTTTATTTCACGTGTTTGTTACCAGCAGTATTTTTTTGTTTAGTTTATTTGTTTGTTGTTCTGAGCTACAGACATCTATGACGATAACGACACAAATAATATCTGAATATGAATCCCTTCTATTTTGCTCTCGAACTCTTTTGCAGATTACACACGTTCATAGAAAACAAAACAAAACACGCGAATGTGTGTTGCGTAACTAATGGAAGTGAATTTAATTTTAATGCAATCGAACAAAAGTGAAAACACACAACAACAAAGAAAAAAATAACACAATTTGTACAAAAGCATAATACGATTACATATTTAGCATTTTTAATTTATTTTATTATAATACACGTATGTCTGGAAAGGACTTCTCGAACAAAAAGAAGAAATATTTACTGACGTGCAGATTGCATTGTTTACGACTCCCCAAATAATTGATTAATTAACTAATTCGTAAAAGAAAAAGAAATAAATTTAAAAAAAAAGGGTCAATGAAAATATCTTTAAAAATCCTATAGTTATATTGTAAATTTTATGCATTATTTTTTTAAAATATTTTGTTCTTTTACTATTTTATTTGTTATTTTGGTCTTTTTTATTCCTTCATTTCGCTTAAACTGACAATCTCAAGAAAAACCCAACTAATATAAAAGTACATAGCAATATATACTTGCATATGATATATACAGACAGACAGACAGAGAGACAGACATCGAGAGGGTCTATACTGTCTTTTTTTCTTTGCTTTATGTAGTTCTTGAAGTGAATTTTTATGATAAAAAACCAAGCAAGCAAACAAACAACATAAACCCCACAAAACAACTCAACCACAACAAAAGAAACAAACAAATAAGATAAAACTAAAGATACACATTCAAATATACTGACAGGCAGAAGTTCTGCACACACGCATTGCAAAAATCATCAAAAATGTAAATCAGATTCCAAATTAATTTTACTTTGGGTAATCCTAAATCATGCTGTGTGTACAATTGCATGATTTAGGATTACCCCAAGCAAAATTAATTTGGAATCTGATTTACATTTTTGATGATTTTTGCAATGCGTGTGTGCAGAACTTCTGCCTGTCAGTATACATACAAACCAGTCTTTAAAACCAAAAAGAAGAAATGAACACAGACGAGGACCAAAGTAGGGACATTGACGCACAAGCACGCGCAAACGAATAATAAAGATTTAATTAGTGTACATTGGGAGAACGGGGTGGGAATAGGAGTGGGGTGAGTACAAATTGGGGATAGTGACTGTGGAAAATAGAAAAAGAGTATACACACAAAAAATCATTATTTTGTATGCACTCAAAGCTAAAACGTATTCATATTATTTTTTTTTTCCTTATTCATCGACGCATTTATAAACGTACACATAATTATGTTCTAAAAAAAAAGAAGCTTAAACGTAATAACATTTTTTAAATGTTTTTTTCTTTATTCATCGATGTATTCATGAATGTACACACGCTTACGCCAGCATTGTTCTTCTTTTGTAATGTGGTTAAAGGTGAACCCTGACGGATGAGGTTTTGCAAGAAACACGTCGCGATCACCAGAAAGACAGCCTTTTCAAGGATCGGAACACTCACTTTGCTATGGTTTCCTAGAATTTAAACCGTCAAAACGACGATCCCTCCTTGGCGGAGATGCTGGTAGCCATTTTGGATGGGGTGGGTGAAGGTCACTCATTGTGGTTGAAGTGTTTTCTTTTTTTGTAGTGCAGTAAAAAAAAAAAGAGCTGTTTCCTTTGTTGTGAGCGAAACTCCTTTAGATAATCTGTATAAAATTTAAAAAAAGAAAAAGAAAAAAGGCTTGTATTGCGAAAATTTCGTGCAAAAGATTTGGTCTAAACGCAGGAGGCCATTAGAAAAGAGATGGCACACGCCTTCTCTTTGGGTGAAAGAATTTGACTCCCAGCACTTCCGCCAAGGAGGAAGCGCCGATTTGACGGTTTGATTTCTAGGAAACCAGAGCAAAGTGAGTGTTGCAATCTCTGTAAAGGGTGTTTTCCTGGTGATCTGGACGTGTTTCTTACAAAAACGCATCCGTCAGGGTGCCCCTTTAAAGTGAGAAACAAGGGTTTTTGCTTCATACAGAAAAGAAGATTAAGTTAGAAATTTTAGAATCAAAAGCAGCTTAACGACGCGAAAGAGCAGCCAGCATAATATATATATATATACCCATAAACTCTAATTTCTATCTTGTTTAATCCTTTTCTTTTTCTGTTACTTTCT
>CM065701.1:23791332-23798832 GCA_017654935.2 Phymorhynchus buccinoides
ACTTTAACCCTTTCGCCGCCAGCCATTTTTCAGCCAAAAAATACCATTAAACTTGTCTGGGTAGAGAAAAAAATGATCTGCAATATTGAGAATTCATCTCTGACATGCATAACATTAGGCATATCCTTGCCTCCCAAAATTAAGAAAATATGGTCTTCAGATAACAGGCCCTGATTTGGTGTATAAATGCGACATTGGCGGTGAAAGGGTTAAAGAGTGGGATGGGGAGAAAGCTCATTATCTCTAATAATAATATTGCCATATGGCACGCAAAGGCCATGAGAGATAGAATGAGAGAGGGGAGAGAGAGAGAGAGAGAGAGAGAGAGAGAGAGAGAGAGAGAGAGAGAGAGAGAGAGAGAGAGAGAGAGAGAGAGAGAGAGAGAGAGAGAGAGAGAGAGAGAGAGAGAGAGACAGACAGACAGACAGACAGAGGACGAGGAAGAGAGAAAGAGAGAAAGTAGTAAACAGACAGACATATTTTTTTGTTGTATTTAGTATATTATAGTCACAGAGACTTATCTCTGTGAAATTCGGGCTGCTCTCCCCTGCAAGTGCAGCGCCTACCCAATTTGTGGTTTTGGGTTACTCTAACCTTCCTAAAACACCAATTCCACATCTCCGCCTAATTAAACACCTTTACCTCCCTTCTTCACATACACACACACACACACACTTTCCTCCACCCAATAATTTGTTGAAGAGAAGAAAAAAATGTGTTTAACGTCCTTCGATTACAAATAAACAAACAGACAGCGACAAAGAGACAGAGACACACACACACACACACACACACAGAGATAGGAAAGCAAACAGATGTGTGTGTGTACAAAGACAGTCAGACAGTTCACCGTCATCTTTTTCCATTTTTGATTTTTGATTTGATTTTTGTGTCACAATATGGCCTGAAGAAAAGTGTAGAAGACACTTGAAAATTCGCTGCAAACTACAATATGGGCGTTGGTGTTCTTTATTTTCTCGTGTACTCATCTACAAAGTATGGTACGCCCAAGATACGCCCAAAAGGCCACTGACTCCATTTCTATACTAACCCCCATTACATCCCCATTTTCCAAAATAGAATCTTGTTGTTCGTCTCTTTGCCTGTGTCTGTGTCAGTCTCTTTGCCTGTGTCTGTGTCAGTCTCTTTGCCTGTGTCTGTGTCAGTCTCTTTGCCTGTGTCTGTGTCAGTCTCTTTGCCTGTGTCTGTGTCAGTCTCTTTGCCTGTGTCTGTGTCAGTCTCTTTGCCTGTGTCTGTGTCAGTCTCTTTGCCTGTGTCTGTGTCAGTCTCTGCCTGTGTCTGTGTCAGTCTCTTTCGTACTTTTTTGTGTTTCTGTGATTATCTGTCTCCCTCGGCTTTCTGTATCTGTCTCTGAGAATATTATTTGTATTCCTTCTCTCTCTCTCTCTCTCTCTCTCTCTCTCTCTCTCTCTCTCTCTCTCTCTCTCTCTCTCTCTCTCTCTCAAAATCCCAATTCCACATCTCCCCTTTGCTGGTTATGTATATAATATGTAAATAATGTCTTGGTTTTTTAATGATTGTTGCTTTTCTTAGTATGCTTTTCTTTCTTTCTTCCCTTCTTGTTCTTAAATGTATTTGTTTGTTGCTTTCTTGTTGATTGCCTCAGGGCTGAGTGAAACAAAGCTGTAATTAATTAGCTTATCTCATTACCTTGAATAAATAACATTTCGTTCGTTCGTTCGTTCGTTCTCGCTCTCTCTCTCTCTCTCTCTCTCTCTCTCTCTCTCTCTCTCTCTCTCTCTCTCTCTCTCTCTCTCTCTCTTTCCGTATGCTTGACTCTGTGTGTGTGCGTGTGTGTGTGCGTGTGCGTGTGCGTGTGTGTGCGCGCGCGTGCGTGCGCGCGTGTGTGCGTGTGTAACAAACAATGAAACAATAATTTTATTATTCAATCCTTTCAGGCCATTTTGGCCCACATGGGACAAAGTTAATGGAGAAAAAACAAACATTATGCGGTGAACTGGAACTAAGGACTGTACAGTATCTTTGGCGGTATTAAATAATAATGAACTTGAACTTATTACCCGGCCAGAGGCCGAGGTACCTTGAAAACCGAATTTTCCTTCGGTGTGTGTGTTTATTTCGTGTAGTCAGAATCGCTTCTGTGTGTCTGTGTATCGAAGTTTGTATAAAAGTTCAGCTGTATCTCGTTAACTACTGAAAACTACTGTTTGGGGATTTTTGTTCTGTAAAAATGGTGGCAGAGGGGGGGGGGGGGGGACAGCTTGAAAAAGAAGCTTCCTTTCGTTAATCAACACCGTGTATGACCTTGACCTTGAAGTTTGACCTTGAAAACCGAAATTTCCCTTCTTAAGGGCTATTATTGTGTTTATTAATGGGGGAGGGGGGGAGAGGACATCACTCGGTGCAAGGAAGTTTGTATAAAAGTTCAGCTGAACTAGTGTGAACAGAATCGCTTCTATGTAATGCGTTCTGTAAGGGTTTGTGTGGTGGTGTGGCCATGGTGCAACTCGGTGCAAGGAAGTTTGTATAAAAGTTCAGCTGTATCTCGTGAACTACTGAACAGAATCGCTTCAAATTTTGGGCTATGTATTTTATGCGTTCTGTAAGGGTGGAAAGTGGTGTGTTTATTGGGGGGGGGGGGGGGGGGGGGGGGCAGGACATAACTCTGGCCGGGTTTGCATTGTCACAATGCGTTGCTGCCGCTCGGGGATGCCCTTGTATTGTATATACCAAAGGAAATTTTTAGCTGACAATACAAGGAATGTCGCAACGCGTGGAGGTCAACACGATATGCCCGTGTAAAATACAAGTCATTTAAAGATTCCTTCTATATATCTATTTGTGTGTGTGTGTGTGTGTGTGTGTGTGTGTGTGCGTGTGTGTGTGTGTGTGTGTGTGTGTGTGTGTGTGTGTGTGTGTGTGTGTGTGTGTGTGTGTGCGTAGTGCGTGTGCGTGTGTGCGTGCGTGCAGCGTGTGTTTCTGTGCGTCTCGTGCGCGTGCTGCTCCTCGTGCATGCGTTGTTTCTGTCCCTCACTCTGCTCCTGCCACCCCCCCCCCGACCCCCCCCCCCCCCTGACCCCCCCCCCCCCCCCACCCCCCGCCCAACCTCAACCCCAAACACACCCTCCCCAACAACAAAGTGGCTATATACCCCCCATCTGAGGACCATATTGTTGGGCGTCTCACTCCCCACCCCCCCCCCCCCATCCCCCCACTGCATCTCAAGTGCGCCTATTTTTAATCACCCCTACACTCAATTGCGCTTGCGTCGATTGCGCCCGTGGACTTGGTAGTTATCAATAGGGCATTTGCCACGCGTGTTCGTTCTCTATACTAGACTACTAATTTGCCCGCACACGTTCTGCCCGAGTTACGCTGACCTTTCTAATTCAACTCTCTAAATTCAACTCAGTGAAATTCAAGGTCGCCTTCACGTGGCAAATGCCCTATTGCGCCAGTAAAAAAAAGAAGTTGAAATGGTTCGCGAGAAAACTAGACTTAACGGAAGTTTTGCATAAATTGAGTTTTCTTTCAGAAGACAGAGCCTGACATTCATTGTACAGATACAGAAAACATAATTTAAAATAGCTTTTATAGTTTTTATTTTATTATAGCCATCTGAAGTTAAACTTCGGTAAATGTAAAGATGTGCCACCCCCCCCCCCCCCTGCATTTCTCGGCTAATTCCATTTTTCCTTTTCTTACCAAACATAAAGCTGTATTTTATGAACCTTTTCAGCTAATTATCTTTTTTTTAATAATAACCCTAACCCTAACCCTATCCCCAACCCTACCCCCCACTATAAGACGGGAAAACGCAATGAACCACGACTGTGACAAATGCCGCGGTGTACTGCACTACATAGGGGTGGGGTGTCCTATTAGATAATGGCCTTTATCATGACTTCAATTAATTATTGAACAAAGATAATTAGCTGAAGACGTTCATAAAATACAGCTTCATGTTTGGAAAGGCAAAAACGGGAAAATGTAATTAACCGAGAAATGCAGGGGGGGGGGGGGGGGGGACACATCTTGATCTTTACCTAAACTTCGAAGATACATCGATTGCGGAAACCCGACGCGGTTGATGCACATACCCCGGATAGGCGCAATAACAGGAGTAATTGTCAAACAGGCGCAATTGAGCGCTACCCCCCTCCATCCCAACCACTGTCAGTGGAAAGGTGACACAAATGAAGCTGTCAAGTGCCACCCCGGGTATCTGAGTCTGACACGCGTCAACACCCTTCCTATATTAAGCCCAATACCCTTTCTGCCCTCGCTCTCATTTCGCACATCATCACTTATTTCCTTCATACCCCTCCCCCCCCCCTCTCTCTCTCTCTCCTCTCTCTCTCTCTCTCTCTCTCTCTCTCTCTCACGGACACGCGCACACACACGCACACACGCACACACACACACACACACACACACACACACGATCGCACGCACGCACGCACGCACGCATGCACGCACGCACACACACATTTAAACGTGCACACACACGCGCGCGCACCTTTTCCAGTCCCTATTTTTCTTACACTTTCCTCTTTTCTATAATTGTTATCTGCACAAAAGACGTTGTTTTTGCCTTTGTCTGTCTTTCTACAAAACGAAAGAAAGCAATAACAACAACAACAACAACCACCAAGGCTTGAAGAGAATAAGATGATACAATGGAACCTCCCATTATAAGACTCCCTCCCATATAAGACCTACTTCTCTGAGACATTGCCCTTCTTTGTAAGTATTAAAATTACCCCCCTTTATAAGACCCCTCCCTCATAAGACCTCATTTTGGATGATTTCTGAAGGTCTTATAAGGGAGGTTCCACTGCACAATCAACAACGATGTGGAGAACTTTACTTTAAAGGCACATAACTCCTAAAACGATCGCCTACAAGACCAAATCACTTAGCTCCGTGCAGACCCCCCCATGGGGAAACCGGGGTGGGGTCTTTCGTACAAATATTTCCCCCACCTTCTGGAACTTCTGTGGATGACCCTGATATGACACGTCTTGGGCATGATCACGCTTAAAGCACCAGGTCAAAGTTTCTCAGAAACACTCCTTGTGAGCATTCAATATTCCCCCAGTTGGTATACTGCTGAAAATGTCCATCTATGGCTCTGGCTCCTTGCTTTATGCTTCAGCCTGCGCTCAGAGCCCCAGAATCTGCTTGTCGATCACCTTTGTCAGGTCGTGGATTTTTGGTGGTGAGTGGTAGAAAAAAGCTGACTACTGCACTTTTTAAGGCCAACCTTCCAGTTTATCACGTGCAAAACTGAATCTCTATTTTTTTAACACTATTTTTTAGCTTTTTGTGTTTCGGACCAAGTCAGCTGTCGCTCAATCACCACAATAGCTAGATGTATAACGAGTGCCTCCAAAAATAGCTTTGACCCTACGGAGCAAAAGTAGTTAACAAAATGTTACCGTCTTGCACGTTTTAACGGAAAAATCCACAATTTACTATTTGCAGAATTAATGCCTCTCGGTATTCTTCTTCTTCTGCGTTCCCAGGCCATATGGCCATAATGGGTAAGGTACGTATGTGTCCGGTTTTCAGTTTTCACTGGTCTCCCCGTTGCGTACAGCCGACACATTCCGATTTCGGAGGAGCTCAAGGGAGAAAAGTTTATTTGGAAGATTTCTTTGAAAAAAGGCAGGAGAATGGGCCAATAAGTCAGAAAGATAGTAGATGATAGAAAGCAAAGGGAAAACACAGTCAAAGAGAGTGGCCGATTAAAGAAAGTTACAAGCACAGAACTTCCAGAAGATGGGGTAACTATTTTTACGAAAGACCCCCGGTATCCCCACGGGGAGAGACTCGTGGACGGGGCGGGGGTCGTCCAGCTCCCCGTATATGCCTCTCGGTATAAGTATCCACAATGACAAGTACATCACGTGTCTACCAACCAGGGTGGTGTCTCCTTGCTGGTCCCTCTCCTGGGGCAGTCCGGCCTGTTCCGTGGAGGTCAGGACCTGGCGGATGGCGTCCCTGGTCTTGGTCAGCGACAAGTAAATGACGTGTCTACCTACCTGGGTGGTGTCTCCTTGCTGGTCCCTCTCCTGGGGCAGTCCGGCCTGTTCCGTGGAGGTCAGGACCTGGCGGATGGCGTCCCTGGTCTTGGTCAGCGACAAGTAAATGACGTGTCTACCTACCTGGGTGGTGTCTCCTTGCTGGTCCCTCTCCTGGGGCAGTCCGGCCTGTTCCGTGGAGGTCAGGACCTGGCGGATGGCGTCCCTGGTCTTGGTCAGCGACAAGTAAATGACGTGTCTACCTACCTGGGTGGTGTCTCCTTGCTGGTCCCTCTCCTGGGGCAGTCCGGCCTGTTCCGTGGAGGTCAGGACCTGGCGGATGGCGTCCCTGGTCTTGGTCAGCGACAAGTAAATGACGTGTCTACCTACCTGGGTGGTGTCTCCTTGCTGGTCCCTCTCCTGGGGCAGTGCGGCCTGTTCCGTGGAGGTCAGGACCTGGCGGATGGCGTCCCTGGTCTTGGTCAGCGACAAGTAAATGACGTGTCTACCTACCTGGGTGGTGTCTCCTTGCTGGTCCCTCTCCTGGGGCAGTGCGGCCTGTTCCGTGGAGGTCAGGACCTGGCGGATGGCGTCCCTGGTCTTGGTCAGCATACTCTTCTTGTCCTTGTCCGTCTCGCCTTCAACCTTCTCCTCGAAACCCTGCAGTGAACAATTTGGAATTCGGTATTCGTTTTAGGTAATAGCAGTCCTGCTCGCTACGCTTCACACGCACGCGCGCACGCACGCACGCACGCACGCACACACACACACACACACACACACACACACACACACACACACACACACACACACACACACACACACACACACACACACACACACACACACACACACACACAACAACAACAACATACAGTATTTATACGGCGCTGAATCTTGATAAAAATCAAATCAAAGCGCACACACACGTTAGCATTCAAACACAAACGCAATACAACGCGAACACACACAGATAACATAAATGGAATATAGCAGAAACAGACCTAATGGCAAGAGAGAGAAGATAAAGAGAGAGGAGCTTTAATGACGGGGGAATAGGTGGGTTTTGAGGTTAGCTTTGAAATGCTTAATGAGGATGAACTGAATAAGCATAACAATACACACACACACACACACACACACACACACACACACACACACACACACACACACACACACACACACACACACACACACACACCACACGCGCACAGTCTTTGGAAAGTGCTTTTTTTGGTCCAAACTCGCCAAGTGTTCCATTCACAGAATGAGTGTGGTGTGTGCAAAGTGTTTTGTCAATCAATACCAGACTGATATAAGTGGGGTTTCCCATACTCGTCAAATAAATAAATGTTAAAAACTGATTTATTTAACGCTGATTGTCCTAACTTACAAAGTGTTTTTATCCCGCGAAAAATACCAAACCTTTGATAAAAACGAGGTTTTCCCCAATAATATTTGGTAACTCAATATTTTGTAAGCTATATTTATT
>CM065701.1:23803832-23816332 GCA_017654935.2 Phymorhynchus buccinoides
CTTCTGCGTTCCTGGGCCATATGGGCATAGTGGATAAGGTGTCCGGTTTTCAGTTTTCACTGGTCTCTCCACTACGTACAGCCGACACATTCCGATTTCGGAGGACCTCAAAGGAGAACATTTGGAAGATTTTGTTTAAAAAGGCGGGAGAATGGGCCAATAAATCAGAAAGTTGGTAGATGATAGAAAACTAAGTCAGAGAGAGAGTGGCAGATTAGAGGAAGTAACAAGCACAGAACTTCCAGAAGGGGGGGGGGGGGGGACTAATTTTATGAAAGACACCCCCCCGGTATCCCCACGGGGAGAGACTCGTGGAGGAGGCGGGGTCCAGTCCAGCTCCCCGTATGGATGCACGAGGCATCCACCCACTGTCCCCATTGTAAAATAAGTGACGGTACGTTTTCGTCTCTTGTTTTGCCATTGTCTGTGTGTGTGTGTGTGTCTGTCTGTGTGTCTGTCTGTCTGTGTGTGTGTCTGTCTGTGTGTGTGTCTGTGTGTCTGTCTGTCTGTCTGTCTGTCTGTCTGTGTGTATGTCTGTCTGTGAACAAATCGACTCACATCAGTTCCAGGTCAAGTTTCATGAAACAGACAGGATAAGCAGGGCTGCCAATCATCCCGCAAAACAAGGGGTCCCAGGGACTCCTTCCCTTACTATATAGAGGGTCCTAGAGGCGGGACAGGGGGTCCCAGTGGCATTGCGAATGCTAAAAAGAATTTTTCTAGTGCATCCCTGGGACCCCAAGCACATTCTTTAGAGGGTCCTTTAGAATTTTAGTGCTTCATAGACCCCCAAATGGGGGTCCCTGGGAGCCCTGATATCACATCAAAAGAACATTTCAACAGATGTTGGGGTTAATCCGGGTGTGTCTTTCGGGTCAATTTCATGATTTTTTTTGGGGGGGGGGGGGGGGGGATTTGTTTATACATTGCTGTGCTGTAACAGGTGTAAACGGAATTTGAAGAAATCGCGCAATTAATAAGCCATCACATCTTAAAGGTGGACCCTGACGGATGAGGTTTTGCAAGAAACACGTCGAGATCACCAGAAAGACAGCCTTTGGAAGGATCGGAACACTCACTTTGCTCTAGTTTCCTAGAAATCAAACCGTCAAAACGGCGGTTCCTTCTTGGCGGAGATGCCGGAGAGAGTAGCCATTTTGGATGGGGCGGGTGAAGGTCACTCATTGTGGTTGAAGCGTTTTCTTTTTTTGTAGTGCAGCAACATAGAAATTGGAGCTGCATCCTTTGTTGTGAGCGAAACTTCTTTAAATAATCTGTATAATTTTCTTTTTTAAGAAAAAAAAGGCTTGTATTGCGAACATTTCGTGCAAACGACTTGGTCTAAACGCAGGCGGCCATTAGAAAAGAGACGGCACATGCCTTCTCTTTGGGTGAAAGAATTTGACTTCCAGCACCTCCGCCAAGGAGGAATCGCCGATTTGACGGTTTGATTTATAGGAAACCAGAGTGAAGTGAGTGTTGCAATCTCTGTTTTCCTGGTGATCTGTACAAAAACTCATCCGTCAGGGTGGTCCTTTAAGGCATCACATCAAAATAACATTTCAACAGATGTTGGGGTTAATCCGGGTGTCTTTCGGGTCAATTTCATGATTAAAATGGGGTGGCAGTTGTTGTTGTTGTTGTTGTTGTTTTTTTTGGGGGGGGGGGGGGGGGGGGATTTGCTTAAACATTGCTGTGCTGTAACAGACGTAAACGGAATTTGAAGAAATCGCGCAATTAATAAGCCATCACATATTAATATCATGTAATAATTCATCATTTATTAGGTGTTAGCCCCAATCATTGCCCAGATTCATGGACTTTCTTCTTTCTTGTTGTACTCACCACTCTGTCTTTATAAAATGCAAGGTTATTGTTAACCCTTTCACCGCCAGCCATATTTCAGCCACAAATTTCCATTACATTTACAGACCTGTTTACCCCCTACACAAGTCTTGAGTAGTCTGGTTAGCTGAAATGAGTAGTTTTGGTGCGAAATGTGTAGTTTTATTACTTAAAACCATCAAATAATGTTAACTGAAAATGAGTAGTAATCAAGAATTAAAGAGCAATATTTTCAGTTTTGAAGAGTAGTAGAGGTCCAAATTGAGAAGAATACTTGTCTACTCGAAAAGAGTAGAGTAAACAGGTCTAAATTTACCTGGGTAGAGAGAATAAAATCCATCTGCAGTATTGGGGATTCTTCTGTGACATATATAAAATAAGGTCTATCCTTACTTCCCAAGACTAAGACAATAGGGACTTTGGGTAATAGACCCCAATGTGATGCCTTTTAGTGACATAGGTGTTAAATCACTGCGGTGCTAAAACGCGACTCTGGCGGTGAAAGATAAAATCGCTTTCAAGCAGCAGCAGAAGTCTAGATGAAGAAGACATTAGGAGGAGAAGGTGGATGAAGAAGGGGAATGAAGAGGAGAATTAAAAGAGGAAGAAGAAGAACAGAAGGAAGAAGCTCTCGTGGGGATACCGGATGGCCTTTTTCGTACAAATAGTTCCTCCACCTTCTGTAAGTTCTGCGCTTGTGACTTCCTCTAACCTGTCACTCTTTTTGTTTGTGGCTCAAGCCACAAACCTATAACTCACTTGTGTCGGTCGGTCGGTCTGTCGGTCCAAAATTGTCGCACTTCAAATCGAGGCTACACTTCTGGCCGCTCTTTAAAAAATAATAAAACAAAACAAAAAAATAAACAAAATAATAAACATACGTAATACAGACACTACAACAGACACGACGAGTATGCGGTGCTTCTTTTGATGAGCATAAGTAGGATACATAGTTTTAAATGTTTTCCAAAAGATATAAAAAGTTACGAAATGGTGCAGAGCTAACATTCTGGTTTACAGATTAAAATGATTGAAAAGCCAGGGGAGGTGACTCATGATTGGAGTGGTAAAAATAGACCGCGTGCCACAAACTATTGCGATTTCGCGCTTGTTTTCTAGAAACTTCTACACACTTTTTTCCAGCATACATGCTGGGTCTAGCTATCTCTTAGTTAGCCGCACAACGGCAGCATGACGCATTGCGCTCATTATGACAAGGAACTGACTGAGCGATCGGCAAAGAAAGAAAGAAAGAAAGAAAGAAAGAAGAAGAAGAGGACAGAGGAGCTGGGGATTAGAAGCGGAAAGAGGTAGATGAAGAGGGGGAGAAGGAGAAGGAGGAAGAGGAGAAGGAAGAGGAAGAGGAGAGAGAGGAGGAGAAGGAGGAAAGAGGAGAAGGAAGAGGAAGAGGAGGAGAGAGGAGAGGAGAGGAGAGGAGAAGGAGGAGGAGGAGGAGGGAGGAGGAAGGAGGAAGAGGAAGAGGAGGAGGAGGAGGAAGAAGAGGAGGAGGAGGAGAGGAAGAGGAGGAGAAGAGGAGGAGGAGGAGGAGAGGAGGAGGAAGGAGGAGGAGGAGGAGGAGGAGGAGAAGGGGGAAGAGGAGAAGGAAGAGGAAGAGGAGGAGAAGGAGGAAGAGAAAGAGGAGGAAGAAGAGGAAGAGGAGGAGGAGGAGGAGAAGGGGGAAGAGGAGGAGGAGAAGGAGGAAGAGGAGGATGAGAAGGAGGAAGAGGAGGAGGAGGAGGAGAAGGGGGAAGAGGAAGAAGAGGAGGAGAAGAAGGAAGAGGAGAAGAAGGAGGAGGAGGGAAAGAATGAAAAAAAGGAGAAGATCACAAAACGGATGATGATGATGTTAATGACGACGATGATGATGGTGAAGAAGGACAAGAGAATGTAGGAAGGTGAAGGAGAAGGAGAAAGAGAAGGGAGGAACAAGGATTTCCACCCCGGGTCACAAAAGCAGAAGGTCCGAAGAGACTGAAGCTAATCATTGGTCTGGTTTGTCACAGGCACCGTCTCCACTTTATAACGTGATCCATGGCACGTTCACATGTTTGCTTCATCGATAAAGTCCCCGCCCCCCCCCCCCCCCCCCCCTCCCCCTCTCGCTGACTCTTTCTATATAGCTCTCGCTCAAACACACAGACACGCACAAACACAAGTCATACGAGGGGGGTGGCAGGAGAGAGAGAGAGAGAGAGAGAGAGAGAGAGAGAGAGAGAGAGAGAGAGAGAGAGAGAGAGAGAGAGAGAGAGAGAGAGAGAGAGAGAGAGAGAGAGAGAGAGAGAGAGAGAGAGAGAGGAGAGAGAGAGAGAGAGAGAGAGAGAGAGAGAGAGAGAGAGAGAGAGAGAGGGAGAGAGAGAGAGAGAGAGTTCAGACACATTATTTTACAAGGATAAGAATTTAGGCTGGCCCTATTCTTCCATTCTGTCCTGTCCTCCCCCTCCCATCGCTGACTCTCTCTCTCTCTCTCTCTCTCTCTCTCTCTCTCTCTCTCTCTCTCTCTCAAATACACAGACACACACACAGACACACACACACACAAACACACACGAGGGGCGAGGCAGAGAGAGAGAGAGAGAGAGAGAGAGAGAGAGAGAGAGAGAGAGAGAGAGAGAGAGAGAGAGAGAGAGAGAGAGAGAGAGAGAGAGAGAGAGAGAGAGAGAGAGAGAGAGAGAGAGAGAGAGAGAGAGAGAGAGAGAGACAGACAGACAGACAGACAGTGAGATACAGAGAGATAAACAGACAGACAGACAGAGACAAAGACAGAACTCCGAAATGTATTTTAATGATTTAGGCTAATAGCCCCTTTCATGACATGGCAAGAAAAAGAAAAAAACCCAACAAAGATAGAGACAGACAGAGAAGGAGTGAAACAGACTGAGAAAGACAGACACACATACATAAAAGACAGAGAAACAGACAGACAGCAATACACACCGGCACACGCATGCATATTTCCAATGAGCCATTACAAACAGTCTTTATGCATCCATCTGCTGATTGCTCCTACGACTAGGTGAAGAAAACCAAACCCTCTCCAGAGTATTCCAAAAACCAAACCCTACATTTTGTTAGCACAAGGCAAATGGGAGAAACCTGTGTAAAACTTAGTCTACATATTCCACTCTTCTACCACCCTTCTACAACCCCCCCCCCCCCCCACCTTCCCCTCTGCATATTTTACCTCCTTTATAAATTATGTTTTCTTTCACTTTCTGTTCTCATACATACATTCTCTTCTTGGGAAAACAAAAGTTCGGACATTTGCTTGGTTTCAGCCTTCATCCAGGTTAAAGAAAAGAGTGTGTGTGGAGTGAGTGGGGTTTTTGACATTAACACCCCCCCCCCCCCCCCCCAACCCCCCCTTTCTGGATACTGGAAGATCTTTCAGTACAAACAGTACCCCAATCTTCTGGAAGTTCTATGCCATCCAGTTCTTCCATAATCTATCACTCTCTTTGACTCTGCCTTTTCTTATTTTATCTACTATTTTTTATGCCGTATTGGCCCATTCTCCTGCCTTTCCCCAAAAAAACCAAATCTTCCAAATAATGTTATTCTATGAGCTCCTCCGAAATCAGAATGTGTTGGCTGACTGCAGCGGGAAGACCAGAGAAAACTGAAAACTGGACACATACGCATTTCCAACCATTATGGCCATATCATCAGAGAATGCTGAAGAGGAAGAGGAGGATGGAGGAGGAGGAGGAGGAGGAGGAGGAGGAGGAGGAGGAGGAGGAGGAGGAGGAGAAGAAGAAGAAGAAGAAGAAGAAGAAGAAGAAGAAGAAGAAGAAGAAGAAGAAGAAGAAGAAGAAGAAGAAGAAAGATTGATTGATTGAACTGACACAGAGAAATAATAATAATAATAATAATAATAATAATAATAATAATAATAATAATAATAATAATGAATATTTAGGGCGCTTAATCTTAACAAAAGCCCTAAGCGCTTACAATCATCATAAAAACAATACTAACAAAATGAAAAGCTAGACAACACACAAAACACTCACACGAACTTGAGGTCAAACACACACACACACACATACACACACACACACACACACACCAACCAAAACACACACACGCGCGCGCGCGCGCACACACATGACTCAATGGATAACCTTTGCAGGAGGAGGAGTAGAAAGATTATGTTTTGAAGAGAGTTGTTTTGAGGGATGACTTGAAAGAAGAGAGGCTGTTTGAGGTTCGGAGTGCAGAAGGGAGGCCGTTCCAGGAGGAGGGAGCTTGGAAAGAAAAAGAACATTCGCCAAGAGTTCTGGCACGGAAACCAGGGATCTGCAGAACGTGAGTGTCAGAGGAGGAGCGAAGCAGTCTAGTGGGAGTATAAATCTGTCCTCGTGGGAGTATAAATCTGTATGCGTGTTTTTTATAATCTCTCTCCTGAACAGAAAGAGACAGAGATACAGAGAGAGAGAGAGACAGAGAGAGAGAGACAGACAGATACAGAGACAGTGACACAGAGACAGAGAGAGAGACAGACAGACAGAAACAGAGAGTGGTTTTTTTAAAAATCTCTCTCCTGAACAGAAATACATGCACGTTACAATTATATTTGTTTGTGGCTCAAGCCACAAACCTATAACTCACTTTGTCGGTCGGTCGGTCTGTCTGTCTGTCGGTCGGTCGGTCCAAAATTGTCGCACATTTTGACAAAATTGTCGCACTTCAAATCGAGGCGTGAAAATAATGCTTTACGCCCTCTTTGGCCTTTCGGCCATGTGGGGCATTGGGATTTTACTTGGGGATGTAAAAAACAAATTCAAATCGAGGCTACACTTCAAATTGAGGCCGCTCTTTAAAATGATGTATTTTAAAAGCGTACAAAATAATAAACATACGTAATACAGACACTACAACAGACACGATGAGTATGCGGTGCTTCTTTTGATGAGTATAAGTAGGATACATAGTTGTCCGTCACCGAAGGTGAACGGACTTTGCGATGGGCTGGTTTGTGTATTTTTTTTCTTTTTCTTTTTTTCTTTCTGTCTGTCCCAAGGATATCTCCCGAACCGCTTGACCGAATCGCGTCAAATTTTGTGTGAAGGTGTGCCTCCTTAATAGGAAGAGATCGGCGCAAACCATTTTGCCGTCGTGACCTTGACCTTGACGTACGACCTTGAAAACCGAAAATCTATTTTTAGCCATATCTCGGGCACCGATCAACATAGGATGTTGAAACTTGGTATGAAGGTGGCTTGGCTTATGCCCGTTCTGATGATGGCATACCGATCAAGGTCAAGGTCAAGGTCAAAAAGATCGCTGGAGCCTGAAAATCGGAGGGTCATTTTTTTCTCCTTCTGTCTGTCCCAAGGATATCTTTCGAACGGGTTGACAGAATCACGTCAAATTTTGTGTGCTGGTGTGTCACCATGAGAGGAAGGCATCCGCGCAAACCATTTTGCCGTCGTGACCTTGACCTTGGCGTACGACCTTGAAAACCGAAAATCTTTCAGGGGCCATAACTCCCACACCGTTAGTGTTAGAGTCTTCAAATTTGGCATGAAGGTACTTTGGCGTATGCCCGTTCTGATGGTGGCATACCGATCAAGGTCAAGGTCACGGTCCGGGCGATCAGTAGGCCTTGAAAGTGGTAGGGGTCTACACATTGGGTTTTAAGCCATATTTTCCACATTGGTACTTGACAGAAGCGCTTCAGATTGTGTGTGGTACTGTATACCCTAGAGAAGAAAACATCCGAGCATAAATTATCACCATGCTGACCTTGACCTTGAAGTGTGACCTTGAAAACCGAAATTTCCTTCCTTGCGCTATATGTTTCTTCTTCAAGCTGTATCTCGTGAACTAGAAAACAGAATCCCTTCCAATTTTGTGTCAGGATGTGACACTCTACGGGGTGTCGCAAGTGCGTGGCATTGCTGGTGACGGACATGTCTGCCGCTCGGCGACGCCCTTGTTTTAAATGTTTTCCAAAAGATATAAAAAGTTACGAAATGGTGCAGAGATAACATTCTGGTTTACAGATTAAAATGATTGAAAAGCCAGGGGAGGTGACTCATGATTGGAGTGGTAAAAATAGACCGCGTGCCACAAACTATTGCGATTTCGCGCTTGTTTTTATTTAATCGCAAACATCAACAAAAACAACTACGATACGTTTTGAAGCTTTGTTGACATTTCCAGACATCCACGCGGAATAGATCAGGACTGTTTTTGTTCAAACTAACAGACTAGAGAATTTATCTCTCTTTTTAAAAGTTAAGAAATCCGGAATCTTGGCATGTGTGTGTGTGTGTGTGCGCGTGTGTGTGCGTGCGCGTGCGTGCGCGTGCGTGCGCGTGTGCGTGCGAGTGTGTGGTGTGTGTGTGTGTGTGTGTGTGGGGGGGGGGGGGGGTACATTGTCACACATGTTTACCCGTCACTTTTTAAACTAAGCCTATCTATGCTGATTTTGCGTGCAGTTGTCTGATATTTATTATTAGTCTTCAGGAGATGCATTGTGTGGTGTTTATCATTTTCGTCTTGTTTCCCTGAATAAATATGTTGAGATGTGCGTGTATGTGTGTGTGCGCGCGTGCACATGCGTGCGTGTGAATACATCTTCGATTCAGTAACAGAATAACTAAGAACTGCCGGATATCATCTGTCCTCAGACCCGCCATCTTGGAATAAATCTAAGCACTGAACTAGTTTGATGCGACGCCATCTTTAACCCAAGATGGCGGCTGTGGGTCCCTCTTATGTCACTGCCTGTAAAAGGAAAATGTGGAGAACTGGTCCCCAGCCATAGGGTAGATAGAATAGGGTAAATCCCCGCACGTACCTTGTCGTCAATGTCGGTGACGTTCATGCAGTAGAAGAGGTCATACTTGAAGTAGTCCGACATCACCCGACGTAGAATGTCGAAAGAGATGTAGGACCTGCAGTGAGAAACATTCATTCCTTTCAATCGGTTCTACGGTTGGTTATAAAGTATGATGATGATGATGATGATGATGATGACGATGAAGAGGAGGAGGAGGAGGAAAACGAGGAGGAACATGACGACGATAACAACAATGATGATGATTATGATGATAATGCTGCTGCTGATGATGATGATGAGGATGAGGAGGAGGACAGCGAGGAGGACCATGACGACAATGACAACGATGATGATGATTATGATGATGATGATGATGAGGAGGAAGAGGAGGAGGAAAACGAGGAGGACCATGACGACGATGACAACGATGATGATGATGATAATGATGATGATGAAGATGATGATGATGATGATGATGATGATGATGATGAGGATGATGATGATGATGATGAGGATGAGGAGGAAAACGAGGAGGACCATGACGACGATGATGATGATAACGTCAATGACGATGATCATAATGTCAATGATGATAATGTCGACGATAAAGACGACGGTAATGATGATGAAGATGACATTGCTGCTGCTGACCATTACACAATGACGACGACGACGATGATATGATGCAGATGTCTGATGATGATGACGACGACGACGACGAAGACGATTATATAACTTTCAGCACTAGCCTAGCGTGTATGGCATCTGAGACATAGTATAATACACGGTGAGCGCACAGCTAAACCACAGACATGCAGATGGACAGACAGACGGACAGACAGACGTACAGACAGACAGACAGGCAGACAGACGGACGTACAGACAAACACAGGCAGACAGACAGACGGACAGACGTACAGACAGACAGACAGACAGGCAGGCAGATGTACAGACATACAGGCAGACATACAGACAGACGTACAGACAGACGTACAGACAGACGGACAGACACAGGCAGACAGACAGACGTATAGACAGACAGACAGACAGACGTATAGACAGACAGACAGACGTATAGACAGACAGGCAGACAGACGTACAGACAGACGGACAGATAAACAAACATAGAGACATGCAAACAGAAAGAGGCACTGACCTGGCATATCCCATCATGTGAGGCATCATACACAGCTGGTTCAGAGCTATACCACAGACATATGACAGACAGACATACAGACAGACAGACAGACAGAGGCACTGACTTGACATGTCCCGCGTGGGGGGGGGGGGGGGGGGGGGGGGGGGGCATCATACACAGATGAACGCCCACAGCTGTACCACAGAGACGCCGAAATGGAGACAAACAGACAGACAGATGTACAGACAGACAGACAGACACACTGACTTAGCGTGCCCCAAATGGGAGCCATCGCATTGATATCGCTGTGGGCGCACTTCTACACCACAGACAGACGGACATGCATACAGACAAGTAGACAGACAGACAGACAGACAGATGCACCGACTTGGCGTGTGCCATGAATGAGACATCATACTAAGGGTTATTATGTACGAGAAGACACACTCGCAACAAAACAACCCCAGATGACTGATGATGCATACCTTGTGGATGTTACCAAAGAAGAATGCTATTTGGTATTTTGGCATATTATTATTCTAGTCACAGAGACAAGTCTTTGTAAACTTTCGGACCGCCATCGCCTGGAGAGCGCGTCGCCGTGAGCGCAGCGCCTACCCATTTGACAGTACCTTCTGGGTTATAACCCACAACACAGTGTGGGTCCGCACAGCTATACCACAGACTAAACGAACATGCAGACAGACGGACGGACGGACAAGACAGACACAACGCACTGACTTTGCATGTCCCAAATGTGAGGCATTACACACAGTTAAGTTCACAGGCTATAACACATACATACAGACATGCATGCATACTGTGGCCGGACATTTGGCCGAACGGACATCTAGCCGAACGGACATCTGGCCGAACGGACATCTGGCCGAACGGACATCTGGCCGAACGGACATCTAGCCGAACGGACATCTGGCCGAACGGACATTTGGCCGAACGGACATTGGCCGAACGGACATCTAGCCGAACGGACATCTGGCCGAACGGACATCTGGCCGAACGGACATTTGGCTGAACGGAAATCTAGCCGAACGGACATCTGGCCGAACGGACATCTAGCCGAACGGACATCTGGCTGAATGGACATCTAGCCGAACGGACATCTGGCCGAACAGACATCTAGCCGAACGGACATCTGGCTGAATGGACATCTAGCCGAACGGACATCTGGCCGAACGGACATCTGGCTGAATGGACATCTGTCCGAACGGACATCTGGCCGAACGGACATCTGGCCGAACGGACATCTGGCTGAATGGACATCTGGCCGAACGGACATCTGGCCGAACGGACATCTGGCTGAATGGACATCTGTCCGAACGGACATCTAGCCGAACGGACATCTGGCTGAATGGACATCTGTCCGAACGGACATCTAGCCGAACGGACATCTGGCTGAATGGACATCTAGCCGAACGGACATCTGGCCGAACGGACATCTGGCTGAATGGACATCTGGCCGAACGGACATCTGGCTGAATGGACATCTAGCCGAACTGACATCTGGCTGAATGGACATTTGGCCGAACGTAAAATGTCCTTTCGTCGAAATGTCCGTCGGCTTAATGTCTGTCGGCCAGATGTCCGGGAGCCCATACATACAAACTGAAACAGAAAGACAGACAGGCAGACAGACAGACAGACAGGCAGACAGAGAGACAGACAGACAGACAGTTACCTGGCATGTCCCATGTGGGATGCATCATACACGGTGGGCCCACAGCTGTACCACATCACCCGTTTGCCGCTCTGGGGGACAAAGGGCTCCTGAAATCACAGCCACATACAGCAACATTAGATTCAGATTTTTAAAAACCCAGCTATCATCAATCAAACAGAAATCGTCAATCTTGTACTTAAGTCACCCCCCTCTATGTTTTTACTTGTTAAGCTTGGGATTTATCAATGAATTTTTTAACAAAAGTATTTTAACGTAAAACTTGGATTTAGTTTTTACTTTGTGTTTTTATCCCTTTTTAATACGTGGTAAGATTTAACGTGGTGACAGCCCAATCTATGGCCTGATGTTGTCGACACAACCGATGAACTGTTTTAATCTTAAAGACCCACTGACCCAGCACGGTTAAGTCCCTTGTTTTCTTCTAGGTCGGTATGGCCCACACAAACGATGAACCGTTGCCCAATTTCTAACCTAATGTAAATCAACACAAACATGAACCGTTGCCCCAAACCCAATCTCTGACCTAACGTACATCGACACAAACGATGAACCGTTGCCCAATCTCTAACCTAACGTAAATCGACATAAACGATGAACTGTTACTTCAAACCCAATCTCTAATTTAATGTAAATCGACACAACCGATGAACTGTTACCCAATCTCTAGCCTAATGAAAATCAACACAAACGATGAACCGTTGCCCAATCTCTAACCTAATGTACATCAACACAAACGATGAACCGTTGCCCAATCTCTAACCTAATGTACATCGACACAAACGATGAACCGTTGCCCAATCTCTAACCTAATGTACATCGACATAAACGATGAACCGTTGCCCAATCTCCAACCTAATGTACATCGACATAAACGATGAACCGTTGCCCAATCTCTAACCTAATGTACATCAACACAAACGATGAACCGTTGCCCAATCTCCAACCTAATGTACATCGCCATAAACGATGAACCGTTGCCCAATCTCTAACCTAATGTACATCGCCATAAACGATGAACCGTTGCCCAATCT
>CM065701.1:23821332-23823832 GCA_017654935.2 Phymorhynchus buccinoides
TTATCTCAATTATAATGCATGGGCATCGATTCCAAATGTTAGCTTCCCCCACCCTCTCCTTCACACAGGATAAAAAAATAAAAAAATAAAAAATAAAAACTGATTTCAACTGTTACGCCTCCTCCTCCTCCTCCTCCTTCTCTCTCTCTCTGGCAAGGTGTAAAAAAGCTGCTTATCCTTTTTAACCCTCAACATTCGTATTCGTATAACATTCAAACATTCGTATCCTCTCTCTCTCTCTCTCTCTCTCTCTCTTCTTCTTCTTCTTTTTCTTCCCCCCCCCTCACGGGAGACAACCCACGCTCTCTCGAGAAGCGGGCGAGGAAGACAAGAGTTGCGGTGACTTAACAAGCCCAAAAAAAAAAGCTAGCTCGGCCTGTGTGCCAAGCCACAGAAAAAGCCTATCAATGAAAGAAACACCAGCCAGCCTCCATACTACTACAACTACGACACCAGCAATACCGTGGAACCCCCAAGCAGTCTGTGAGTGGCTGACAGAGACAGTTGATTGGGTCAACTCACCAGCCATGCCCGGATCTGATTGGCCCACGGGCGATGATGTCTGCTCGCTTGCTCGTGCGATTTGGGCTGGGTGGATGAATGGATGGATGGATAGGATGGAGAAGGAAAGAAGGAGGCAGGGCTACGGGTTAGCTCAGCCGTGACGTTGTTGTGTTGTTGATGGTGATGTGGATGGGGATGGTGGCGGTAGTGAGTGAGTGAGTGAAGCGAGCAAGCAAGCAAACACATGGCAAGTCCAGTCACAGAACTTTGGTAATACCCCCCAAAAAGAGCCTTAAATGTTACAAAGAGTGACAACTTCGCAGCCTACAAAGCTTGCAAATAATGAAGCCAACTTTCTCACTTCCCACCTGCAAGGTGAAAAGGTGGAAGGTGGGAAGTGTTAGTGTAGTTGTAGGCAGTGAGTGAGTTCGCATTGATCCCCAGCTGTAGTGTAGGTGAAAGGGTGGGAGTAAAAGCACCGGCTTCAATCAGCTGCGGAGAGCGAGCTCTTTGTATATTCAGGCTTTTTGGTATATCTACTCGTACTACTCTCTCTCTCTCTCTCTCTCTCTCTCTCTCTCTCTCTCTCTCTCTCTCTCTTTTACTTCGAGAGGTTTAGCCTTATCGTCGTGTTCTCTGAAGTTGTGTGCTGGCATTGTTGTCGTCGCTGGCTAGCGAACGTGATGCTGGGATGATGCTGGACTTTCTCTCGCGCGCGTGGTGGTGCCAGACCACCCCCCAAAAAAAAAACTTCACCCCCACCCCTTCTTTCCTCTTCTCTCCTACCCACGAGGCGACACAGAGAGAGTAGTGATGGTGTAGTGTGAACGAGAGAGGAGACGCAGGAGGTATTTAACCACTTCAACCGCACTCTCTCTCTCTCTACACCGACGCTTCACTTCTTTTTCTTTCATCAACCGAAGCGATTGACCGTTGACAAGACTGGTGTAGTGGTGGTAGTGGTGGTGGGATGATGATGATGATGATGGTGATGGTGATGACGACGAAGAGGACTGTCGTTGTATAAAAGGCCTGGGATTCGATTCAATCGTCAGAGTTCAGTTTGACAGTGCAGAAAGCAATGGGCGGCGCCAGTATTTCATTCTTCTCTTCAATCTTCGAGTTAGAAAAATAAAATAAAAAGATAAACCACTCGAGAGGATGAGTGAGTGATGCTACAGATCACAAACGATTCGGTCGACCAGGCGAGGAGCTCTGTCACTGCTGGTACTTGTGATATACATCGTTTATTATTTGTTTTCTGAACGTGTTTGCAATAGTCAGAATTCTCTCTACCTCTAAGCGGTGTGATTTTTTTTTTTTTCAATCGGATTTCCCCCTTTTTTTTCTGAGTACATTTTTTCAAATAAAAATGGGAACGAGAAATCAGAAAACTATCTACCCAGCTGTGCTGCTGTGAGACATCTTTCTTCGCCGCTCTCTTTTGAGAAAAATTTGAGAGAAAATCCTTGCCCTTTTACTTGGAAAGGAACAACCAACCAACAACCAACCAACCGCACATAGGAGGAGAAAAAAACAATGGAACAATTTGTTGGAATCAATAAACGCCCCAGAAATATAAATGGACACGTGTCAACAGAAAAGCAGCGTCTTCAAGCTTGCGGAAACTAGGAAACAAACAACAGCACGCCGCGCGAGAGCAAAAAAAAGGGGAATTCCCGAACGGTGACTATGGGGTTTTTCACACGTAAAAAAAGAAGTTCCGTGTGATACCTGGCAGCATGCTAAGCCACGTAGACCGGTGTCACATTCGACTGGTAATAATGATAGATCAGAAATAAAGGGCCTAAGAATAAATAGATCGAAAACTATCTCGTTCGAACTCTCGACTGTTGCGTTGTTTTCCCTATGTTAGTACATCATCATTTATCTATTATTTCCTCCGTTCACTACAAACTCCATTCACCGCATCCCCTACTCTTTAATAAAATATTTGAGTGAAAAATGTTTTAAACTATTCAAACCTTACGGACAG
>CM065701.1:23833832-23846332 GCA_017654935.2 Phymorhynchus buccinoides
CCAATACCCCATAATGATCATTTTCCGATGGTTCAAAGGATTTTAAGCAATTCGCTTTATTGCACGCCTACAAAATAGGTTAGAAAAAGGTGAAATAAGAAGAATTATGGGGGAGAGAAGGAGAGAGGAGGAGAGATAGGGGGAGAGAAAGAGAGAGAGAGGGGGAGAGGGAGAGGAGAGAGAGAGAGAGGGAGGGAGGCGGAGAGAGATAGAGAGAGAGAGAGAAATGAGAGTGAAATAAATAGAAGAAGAGTTTCCACGATTTTCCACCATAAAAGGACTGAGGTTTAATAATAATAATGTTTGTTTGCCACACATACAGTCTCTCTCAGTCACACACACACACACACACACACACACACACACACACACACACACACACACACACACACACACACACACACCACAGACCTAAACAATTTCCTACCCTTTCAATATTCCCCCCTCCTCTCGCAAATTTTCACCTTAACCATTGAAAAGTAAAAAGTACATTCCACGCAAAACAATTCTAATCAAATTAACGTAGAGAAACGCTGGGAAACCATGTTAATTTGATCAACAGGCGTTACCGAAAGACAACAACAACAACGAACAATCAAAGAACAAAACAACAACACCAGCAGACCAAAATTAGGAAACACTTCCTGACGAAAAACAAAATACAGGCTAACAAAAAGCTAAATGCAACCCCCACACAATATTGACAATAAAGAGTTGAATAATCCAGCTATCATTGTGATTTCTTCCGTTGCTTAACCCTTTCACCGCCAAAGTCGCATTTTAGCACCACAGTGATTTAACCCTTTCACCGCCAGTCATCTTTTAGCCCAAAAATACCATTTAACTTAACTGGGTAGAGAAAATAAAATATCTGCAAGATTGCGAATTCCTCTGTGACATGTATAACATTAGGCCTATCCTTACCTCCCAAAATTAAGAAAATAGGGTCTTTGGATAACACCCTGGTTGTATGTCTTTTAGTGACATGGGTGTTAAACCATTGTGGTGCTAAAATGCGACATTGGCGGTGAAAGGGTTAACACGTATGTCACTAAAAGGCATCAATTTGGGGTCTATTATCCAAAGACCCTATTGTCCTAGTTTTGGGAAGTAAGGGTAGACCTCATTTTATGTATGTCACAGAACAATCCCCATACTGCAGATGGATTTTGTTCTCGACCCAGGTAAATTTAATGAAAATGTTTGGCTGAAACACGGCTGGCGGTGAAAGGGTTAAAGCAGATTCAATGCACGAAAGATGACAACAATTTCCTTTTCTTAGATTTGTTTCTGTGCTCCAGAAATTAACAGCTTCCATGGTACCCCATCTTCAGAAAGTGCCTTTTACTTTTAGGTCCAAAAAACGCTTTCCCAATTTCAATGTCATCGTTTGCAATTTCAGGTTTTACGGGTATCCGGAAAAGAAAAAAAATCTTATTCATATGTGGGCTCTAAATGCCGGGGTATATATTGTACAGTCTTGCATGTAATGTTTAAGGCCCAAACCACAGTCATTTGTGACAAACAGACCGTTTCCAGACAACAGGCACTCTCTGCAAAAGTGTTTTTGCCCCTCAAAAGGGGACTTTTCTAAAAATGGGTTACCGCGGAAACTGTTATTTTCTGGATCTCTCCGAGGCATCTTGGAAAAAGCAAACTATCGCAGCCTTCCATGCACTGAAGCTTCTTTAGAAATTCAGAAATTGAAACGATAGCTTTAATATTATTAAAAAAAATTATGAAAGTTTCTGTGGGTTGCATTTTGTTTGAGTCACCCTATAATTCAAGCCAACCTCCAAACATGACACACAATGTCAACAACAACAACAACAGCAGCAAACAACAACAGCCAAACAACAACAAACAACAACAAACAACATCCAAACACATGCTTGATAGAAACCTAACAATACCCAGCTCTGGCTATCTTCTACTTTACGCATCCCCTTCAAATTGGTGGGTGTTTTTGTGTGTGTGTTTTTCTTTCAAGAATTGGTTTTCCCCTTCAAATTTTCACATCGAAGATTCTTCACTGAGAAGCAGCATTCTGCCATTATCGGGAAAAGGGATAGGGTTAGGATCAGCCTAGGATTATGCATTCATAAAAGAAGCACACTTTGAGATTGAGGGTCAGTAAACATGAGGGGGTCTAAAGCAGAAGACTGCCCCCCCCCCCTCCTTACCCATCTAACCCTGTCCCTGTTCTCACTCCTTCTTTCATCGTTCCATTCCTAGAAGCACATTCCAAGCAAGAGAACCGGAGCGTTAAGACGCTATATCACCAGCTGCGCGGCAGCACTCTCACCTCTCAAATGGCACATGTTCTGCTACAAAAACCTTGGCCTTTGACCAATGGCCTTCATTTTCGAACTTGGTCTAGATATCCTGACCTCCCAACAACATGCGAAATATGAAGGTGCTAAAGTCCCTCCGTTCAAAAGCTATCGTGTTAACACACACAGCCAGCCAGCCACAACCAAACATCACTAAAAACATAATAATAATAAATAACAATTAATAATTAATAATGCTTATATAGCGCATAATCTTGCAAAGCAACTCAATGCGCTTTTCACTCACCATTCGTACAAACATTTCTAACAGACTGGTTCACGTATCCTCACCATACATCTCTATGAAAATGAATACATTAGAGAATGCATTGCATATAATCATAACACAACACACTAACACCCACATTATCAGCTTCGCCACGCGGCTGGTAAAAAAACAACAACCCTAGAACGCTAAGACGCTATATCACCAGCCGCGCGGCAGCATTTTCGGCTCAAGTAACCTTGACCTTTGACATGCATTTTCGAACTCGGCCTAGATATCCTAACTACCTACCCGCATGTCAAAAAACTTCAGCCTCCAAGACCCTGCCGTTCAAACGCTATCGCGTTAACAAAGATACACACGTAAGGTACACAGTCAGCCAGTCAGGAACAAAGAAACAAAATAAAAACACTGAAGACATTACCAGCTTCGCTACATAGCTGGTAAAGCAAAATCACACGAGGAAAACAACACACAGCGAACAAAACAACAACAACAAAACATCAATAAAACAGCAACAACAAAACCCACAAAATACACGTAAACACGCTTCCTGTTAAATGAAAAGCAAAGCCAACTCCCAAACATTTAAAATTAACAACATAAAAAAAAACCACGCGCTTTCACGCAAAACATAAACACGCACACACAGTAGCAGGATTGTAAGCCACACAAACGCGCTCCGCATGATCCTGATCTTCGATGGCAGTCGTAAGAAAGAGGGATGAAGGAAAAAGGTTGAGGTAATTGAAACTAATTGAATACGCACATAATTAAGAATGTTTATTCAGTTTTGCCACTTTGGAGCCGAAGCTCTTTACTTAAAGACCCCGCACGTCACGTGTCACACTCCCTCTTATGCTAGGAAGACTTGTTAAAGGGTAAAGGTAAAGATGTGCCACCCCCCCTGCATTTCTCGGTTAATTTTATTTTTCCGTTTTTGCCTTTCTTACCATACACAAAGCTGTATTTTAGGAACATTTTTAGCTAATAACCTTTTTGGAATACTAACCCTAGCCCTATCCCTAACCCTAGCCCTACACCTAACCCTACCCCCCACTATGTACTGCAGTACACCGCGACTTGTCACAGTTGTGGTTCGTTGCGTTTTTCCGTCTGATAGGGTGGGGGGTAGGGTTAGGGTTAGGGCTAGGGTTAGTATTCCAAAAAGGTTATTGGCTAAAGATGTTCCTAAAATACAGCTTTATGTATGGTAAGAAAGGCAAAAACGGAAAAATAAAATTAACCGAGAAATGCGGGGGGGGGGGGGGCACATCTTGACCAGGTCTGTCTCCCATACAAATGCCCCCAAATTCAAACCGAAACATCATTTTAAAGAGCAGCCTAAATTTGAAGTTGGGGACATACCCAGAAAAAAACAAGGGACTTAATCGTGGTGCGTCAGTATGTCTTTAAGATTCGTTACTAGCTATAAGAGGGAAAACACGTGAAAACCGTGATTTTGACACGTGACGTGGGGGGGTCTTTAATGATTGCTTTAACTCTTTTAACGCCAATTTTTAATTAAATTTTCAGCGTAAGGTTTACATCAAACTTTAACCCTTTCACCGCCAGCCATGTTTCAGCAAAACATGTCCATTAAATTTACCTGGGTAGAGAACAAAATCCATCTGCAGTATTTGGGGATTCTTCTGTGACAGATATAAAATAAGGTCTATCCTTACTTCCCAAAACTGAGACAATAGGGTCTTTGGACAATAGAGCCCAATGTGATGCCTTTTAGTGACATAGGTGTTAAATCACTGTGGTGCTAAAATGCAACGTTGGCGGTGAAAGGGTTAACCTGGGAATAGAAAAGTGTTGTTTGTAATGCTGGGGATTCCTTTTTGGCATGTGCAACACTACGCCTTTCCTTATCTCCCAACATCAAGAAGCAATAGTCATTGTAGAACAGACCCTGATTAAATGCGTTTTTAGTGACATGGGTGTTGTTGTTGTTGTTGTTGGCTTACCCTGGCTAAAAGACTCCAGGGATCATCCCAACGGCGGAAGCGCTTGAACACCATTGTCCATGGTACAAGCGCATCAGCTAGGGATGAGAACATTACGTGTGTGGCCGTTTTTGATTACCCCGCCACGTGAGCAGCCACACTCCGTCTTCGGGGGATTTGGGAGACCGATGATGTCATGCTAGGAGCATGTCATCGCTAAAGACAATCCCCGCATAGCATAACAACGTTTTGATGTAGCCTTGGTGCTCTAGCCTACGTCAATTGGTCTGACACAGCCTTAAGCCAAGGCGTACATGGGTGTTGAATCAGTGTGGTGCCCAGCGGCTACACTGGCGATGAAAGGGCTTCAAACTGCTAATCAAAACCATATGAATGCTGATCAAAGTCATACATATAGAAATCAATCGAGCCTGTTATTTCAAACATACAGTTGATGGCTCCCCCCCACCTGCGTGCGCATCTCGACCCTTCCAACGGAAGTGTCGCCATCTTAGTCAGATTTGTGTGTAAACAGCATCGATCTGGCATTTTTTAAACAAAGTTACTGACTAAGATGGCGCTAAGATGGCGGTCTCCCATAATATGGCACGCTCCTTGTGGCCGGATATGACGACACGTGGGTACAAGCCATACCGATAACTAAAGGCCTTAAAGACCCACCACATCCATGAGTGAAAATCACGGGTTTCACGGGTTTCTCTCTCTCGCTGGTAAGAAATCTTATTTTGACCAGGTTTGACTCCCATACAAATGTCCCCAAATTGAAAACGAGACAGACTTTGAAGAGCAGCCTCATTTTCAATTTGGGGAATTTGTATGTGGGTCACACCTACCCAGAAAAAAACCCCAAGAGACTTAAACCTGCCGGGTCAATGGGTCTTTAAATTCAAATGGCATTTTATTACTGGTAGACATTAGCCTGCAGTAGCGGCAAATAGTAAAGTGAGATATGTAGAGAAAAATGATTTTTTTACGGAATGGAAAATCATGGTGCAGCTTAAGGGCCTGCTACACTACATACGATTCGCCGTCAATGCGATGCGATTGTTGCCATGCGAGTCATGATTCACGTGAAATACTTCCGTCTAAAAAAACAATTCCACCACTTTCGCTCTATGTACTCAAGTAGACCCAACACATGAATTTCACGTGAATCATGACACACATCGTCACAATCGCATCGCATTGACAGCGAATCGTATGCAGTGCAGCAGGCCCTTTAAGGGACAGCCACATGTCCACTAAAATCGCACGACTGTACGATGCGATTCGATCACGTGATCTCGACGCGCCAATCACATTTTGTTCTCGGAGACCACGTGATCCAATCGCGTCGTACAGTCGTACGATTTCAGTGGACGTGTGGCCGGCCCTTTAGACTTTTGTGGAAGATTATGACTCTCAAACTAGGGACACATTCGCACTGACATTTTTTTTCAGTGCTGCAGCTAAAGGGATTGGCTGGCCTTTGGGGACCTTTCCGCAGCATCAACTGTCCTCAAATTCCTTTGGTCCCAGAGAGTGGAAAAGTATCCTGGGCAAGGTTTTCCCCACAATACACCAATTCCAGCCCGGCCGTCCAGAATAGCAGCTGCCTCCTTCTGCTATCTGGCAGTCATGGTCGGAAACGCCAGACCGGCAATAATATACACGATCTCTAATGCGTATTCTTGTCTTGGCTCGCACAAAACGAAACAGGGATTTAAAAAAAAATTGATACAATTCTGTCAGTTTTGAATAACAATGATGAAGTCACGCCGTTGAGTTAAGAAAGATACGGGCGCACGAACATCCACACCATGCAAACACGTAGACATGCACGAACGCGGGCACGTTACACACGCATAACATACCCCAAAGATTTTTCAAAAATTATTTTACATTGCTTATAGTCCCGTCAACAGCAAAGGTTTTCTCAGGACTGTCACCACAGTAAACATCGAACACGTCAACAACATCCCACATGTATTTACTTTACAAACAACCTAACAAAATTAAAAAAACACAGTTTATTACATGACACCTTCATCATCGTACCAAAAAGCACACAATTCCAAACAGTGCTGGAAACGTAAGCCATTCCGCACTACACCCCAAAGAAACAGACACATAACCACGCTAGGTCTTATAAGTCGATTCCAAACACACTTTGTTCCTTAATAACACTAGTAATTAAAGAAGAAAATCAGGCAGCGAAACAACCAAAACACACACACAGCCATAGCCTACACACAAAATGGCTTCGTCTCACGCCCGTTAAAAGGATTCAAACCAAATCATGTTTGCCCAGAAAGGGGCAACACTCACACACACACACACACACGAACAGACAAACAGGCATGCATGCAGGCAAGCAGTCATACGGACAGATAAACATGCAGGGAAATATACGAACAGAAGAAAAACAGAGACACTCTCCGCATAGTATGCAACCCAAGAAAGGTTGGAAATAGTCTGGGATTTGTTTGTTTTAACGCGCAGACACATATACATACACACGCGCTTGCATATGCTCATGTACACAAATAATCAGAGAGAGAGAGAGAGAGAGAGAGAGAGAGAGAGAGAGAGAGAGAGAGAGAGAGAGAGAGAGAGAGAGAGAGAGAGAGGGGAGGGGGGGGGGGCATTACGTAGTTACATCGACCCACATGAAATATATGCAAGTCTTGAAAATGCACAATATTACTTTTAGTACCAAGGACACAAAATTGGAGAAAAAGGGGGGGGGGGGGGGGGGCGAGCGAGAGAGAGAGAGCGAGAGAGAGAGAGAGAGAGAGAGAGAGAGAGGGAGAGAGAGAGGGGGACATAACGTAGTTACATCGATCCACATGGATATGCAAGTGTAAGTCTTGAAAATGCACAATATTACTTTTAGTACCAAGGACACAAAATTGGAGGAAAAGGGGAGAGGGGGGGGGGGGGACGAGCGAGACAGAATGAGAGAGAGAGAGAGAGAGAGAAAAAACAAAGTAAGAGAGAGACACACACAGACAGACATAAAAAAGGGTTCAATCTTTCAGTTCTGCGTAAAAGAAACTATAAAAAAAGATAGTAGGAGGAAAGGATAAACCCAGAACTGTCACACAGGCATTCGACCATCTAGCACCCCACAGGGGCTAGACAGACAAACAGACAGACAGATAGACAGACGGGCAGACATATAGACAGACAGACAAACAAACAGAAAATAAAATCACACAGGCTTTCGACCCTCTAGCACCCCACAGGGGTTAGGCAGACAAACAGACAGACAGATAGACAGACAGACAGACAGACAGACAGAAAACAAAAACAAGTGCAACGCCGAGCGGCTGCACAGTCCCCTCGCAGCATCGCCGAGCTACTCCGAAATCGGAATGTGTCGGCTGTACACATACATAAAAACGCATCAAAACAGCACGTAACTACATACAAACGCATCAAAACAGCACGTAACTGAATAGTTAAAAAAAAAAAATATATAGCCTTGGGGTTCGGACCCGTGAATCGGAGCGCGCGCGATCATGTGCACACGCTCTCACAGAAAAATTCATGACAACTGCGCTATAGACCATTCATAAGAAATGTTGCAAAAAAACTGCATTGAAATACATGCAAAACTTCGCGAGATATTAGCGATTATGTGTTTCGGGGTTTGAACCCCGTAACTGGCGCGCGCGCTTGACCTTAATGTAAAACTAAATACATCAGTGGATAGCTTGCATCTTGGCAAACTAGCGCAAATTTGATGATGATAGACTGAATAGTTTTTGAGAAAAACGGACGAATGAGCCGGACGGACGGAGGCACGCCGGACGGACGAACGGACACCGGACGGACCAGACAAAAACAATAGCTCCCCGAACCTTCGGCTCGGGGACTAAATAGAAAGAGGAAAGGATAAACTCAGAACTGTCACACAGGCTTTCGACCATCTAGCACCACAGGGGTTAGACAGACAAACAAACAGATAGACAGACAAACAGACAGACAGATAGGTAGATAGACAGACAAACAAACAGAAAACAAGATATAGAAGGAGGAAAGGATAAACTCAGAACTGTCACACAGGCTTTCGACCATCTAGCACCCCACAGGGGCTAGACAGACAAACAAACAAAAACAGATAGCTCCCCAGACAGACAGACAGAAAAACAGAAAACAAAAATAGAAAGAGGAAAGGATAAACTCAGAACTGTCACACAGGCTTTCGACCATCTAGCACCCCACAGGGGTTAGACAGACAAACAAACAGATAGACAGACAAACAGACAGACAGGTAGATAGACAGACAAGACAAACAGAAAACAAGAATAGAAAGAGGAAAGGATAAACTCAGAACTGTCACACAGGCTTTCGACCATCTAGCACCCCACAGGGGCTAGACAGACAAACAGACAGACAGATAGACAGACAGACAGACAGACAAACAGAAAACAAAATAGAAAGAGGAAAGGATAAACTCAGAACTGTCACACAGGCTTTCGACCATCTAGCACCACAGGGGTTAGACAGACAAACAAACAGATAGACAGACAGACAGACAGACAAACAGGAAAAAATAGAAAGAGGAAAGGATAAACTCAGAGCTGTTACACAGGCTTTCGACCCTCTAGCACCCCACAGGGGTTAGACAGACAAACAGACAGGCAGATAGGAAGACAGACAGACAAACAAACAGAAAACAAGATAGAAGGAGGAAAGGATAAACTCAGAACTGTCACACAGGCTCTCGACCATCTAGCACCACACAGGGGTTAGACAGACAAACAAACAGATAGGCAGATAGATAGACAGACAAACAAACAGATAGGCAGATAGATAGACAGACAAACAAACAGATAGGCAGATAGATAGACAGACAAACAAACAGAAAACAAGATATAGGAGGAGGAAAGGATAAACTCAGACCTGTCTCATAGACTTTCTTCCCTTCAAGCATCCCCCCCAGGAGCGATTTTGGAGCACCAGAACTTGTATCATACAAAGACAACAATGGTCAAAAGACTCTCCTCTAAAGTCACTCTTTGCCTGTCTCCTTCTTCTCTCTCTCTCTCTCTCCCCCCCCCCCCTCGTCTCTGTCTCTCTCCCGTTCCTTCACTATCCCTTTCCCTATCCTATCTCTGTCTCCATATGTTTGTATAATATTGTCTGTCTCTCTTTCACTCTCTTTTCAGTGTCTCTGTCTTTGTCTGTCTCCCACCTTCTCTCTCTCTCTCTCTCTCTCTCTCTCTCTCTCTCTCTCTCTCTCTCTCTCTCTCCCTCTCTCTCTCTGTCTGTCCGTTTTCTTTGACTTTGTTTTGTTATTATGATTTTTTTTACAGGGCTGACTGGAAAAAGGCAGTGTAATGCTTATCTCATGTTTCCCAAGTGAAGTAACATTTCGTTTTCCTTTATCGTTTCGTTTTCTGTCTACGTTTCTCTATGTCTCTCTCTATCTCTGTGTGTTAACATCGTTAACATCTGTCTCTCTGTACCTTTTCACCACTCCACCTCCCTCTCTCAGTTCTTAAGAATATTTGTCATTGCTATTCTCCCCCCCCCCCCCTCTCTCTCTGTGTTTCTGTCTGTTTTTGTCGGTCTGTCTTTCTTTCTCTTAAAGTTCCAAATAATCCTTATTGCTTCTCGCCACACCTCCCCCCCACCCACCCCAACTTAAAAAATAACCATCCCATATTATTCTTTCTCCCCCAGCCCCCCCCCCCCCCCCCCCCTCTACCTCTCCACAAACCAAAACCATCTGTAGGATTTATGATATATTAAAGAGCTTTTCCAACAAAAAGGCTTTTCCACAAATCCTTCCAAAACAAAGTTTCGGAAGCCCAGTGGACGCAAGACTTCTCACCCTAGCTTAGCTAAAGCATGGCAAAAACAGCAACTGAAGTCATCAGAAGAGGACTGAACGAAACTTATATCCTGCTTGAAAACATACCGGTGTCACGAGAAATAAGTCCTCTCGTGAAATAAGTCCCCGTCACTGTAATATGCATGCGCGCCACAACCGTAACGATATATTTGTTTATATATATATATATTTAAGTGCTCAATCTACACGGAAAGAATCGATAAATTGAGCGGGAGGGTGTTAATCTACATTTTTTAACCGAGAAATCGATGTACAGACCCATCGCATTTGTTTTCGCCTTTTTCAAAATGGCGGACGATGTCAACAAACAGCCATGCGGACAAAAATAATATAATTAACAATAGATTTCAGAAAAATATCATGGACTTCTCAATATTAAGTGATGAATCCTCTGCTCTTCCTGCACGCCACAAGAAAGCCTCTGAATGTATTCAGGGGCGAATCGTTCCCAAACAACAAAACCATTCGAAAGAGAAAGGGGACGGATTTCACGGGTGAGATATGTCACGCGACACCGGGAGCTATGCTCGCAACAACCAGGTCTCAATAATGTTTAGTCTCTTGAGAATGAAGATTGTCAGGCTTGTTTAAACGAAATTCTGTTGTCTTCTTTGGTCGATACACAGAACTATTTGAAAAGGGTTGCCTAATATATAAGTGTGAAAATGTGTAGCGGTCTGTGGCGCTCTTTAGCGCGGTACACCGCCCACATTTTTGCTGTGAAAGCTCTGACTATTTTGTAATGGTTGTTGGAGGTTGTTCTTTGTTAGAAACAATCGCAAGAAGCTATGTTGTACGACTGCGAACTATCGTGGGACTGATCTGTGAAGTTCTCGTCAACTTGTACAAGTAATAAACATAAATGTTTAGGGGTAGAAGGGTATTTTTGTTTTTGCAAAATTTGTCTATTATAATTAGTCATGTAATTGGTATGTCGATGGCAGTATGATTTTATTTCAAGTTGCAGTATTGTATTCAAACTTGATTGGGAATGTGAATGTGGTCTCTATGTTTCTTCTTAGAATGTTCATGTTGTAACTATTTTACTCTTGTATAATTAATTGTGTGCGAGTGTGCGTGTGCGCATGCATGTGTGTGTGTATATGTGTGCGTGTGTGTGTGTGTGTGTGTGTGTGTGTGTGTGTGTGTGTGAGTAAGGAAGTAAGAGAACGTTGTGTGTAAGCATCGTGCTTATTTTACTTTCCAATAATTAATTATTTGTTTGCCTTTAATGTTCTTGTTATCAATGTAAAGCGCACTGAGCTCATGTGAGAAAGAGCGCTATATAAATTCCCATTATTATTAAATGTAATAAAATGAATTACAAAAAAATAACTGCAGGATTTCACAAAGTCTCAGGAAATTTTCAAAATAAAGTGGTGGGTTGGGGAAATCCAAAACACTAAACAACAACAAAAATAAAAACATGTTTATAGTGTTTAGTTTTTCCCCAACCCACCACTTTATTTTGAAATTTCCCTAAGTAATAAACATATTTGGTAGCTCAAGTTACAAACATAATTATTTTGGTACTTTAAATTTGTTTTTACGTGTTATTTTCGCCTTTGCTGGTAAACACAAAAGAAAACTGTGGCCGACAATCGATAGCAGGCATAAGCTATCTCTCTTCTAACAAAAGCGTAGCGCTCTACATAACCGCCTTAAGACAGCGCTAAAGTGTTGCAGAGTGTTGTGGCTGGGAAACTCTCAACGTTTCTGTCAGCTGATCCGCATATTCTATTCTGTCCAGGAGAGAGAGAGAGAGAGAGAGAGAGAGAGAGAGAGAGAGAGAGAGAGAGAGAGAGAGAGAGAGAGAGAGAGAGAGAGAGAGAGGGGGGGGAGGGAGAGAGAGAGAGAGAGAGAGAGAGAGAGAGAGAGAGAGAGAGAGAGAGAGAGAGAGAGAGGGAGAGAGAGAGAGAGAGAGAGACGAGAGACGAGAGACGAGAATTCGAGAGAGATGCGAGAGAGACGTTTTAAGAGAACCAGAGGAAGATGAACGAAAACAAACGAACACGCTTTTATTTAACCAGGGAAACATGAGATAAGCAAGTTCCATGCTTTTTTTTTCCACCCAGCCCTGGGGAAAAATGAAATAAATCAAACAAGAAAGCTAAATAATATAT
>CM065701.1:23866332-23871332 GCA_017654935.2 Phymorhynchus buccinoides
TGGGAGATAGAGAGACAGAGATAGAGAGAGATACAACAAAAACCGACACACAGAAAGGGGTGGTTTATCCCCCGGGAAGATCCAGTCTTCAGGAACACTGCCCACAAGAGTCAACGACTAATTGGACGTTAAACGCACCATCCCGGGGTGATTTAGAACGGACAATATGGGTGTGAATAAAGAATAAAGAAGCAGTCCCCCAAATCCTGGAGAAGAAAGAAGACGATGATCACCTCTTGGTGGCATTTATTTAATGGATCATAACTCCCCGTCCCCTTGTCCTTTCTTCTTCTTCGCTTCTTCTTCCATTGAGTCACCCAAATCGACCCGGTTCATCGTCATTATCATTATTATTATTATTATTATTATTATTATTATTTATTCTTTATTATCTTCTTCTTCTTCTCTCTCACTCCCCCCCATCTCCCCGCCTATTTTACTTTATTCGTCAGGGTGATAAGGAAGATGTAGGTGGTGGAAGGGGGTCATATGGCTGTGGCCCCCTCTCTATGTGTCACCCTCACTGTGCCCTCGTCTGTATGTGCCCCAGTCTGTATGTGTCACCCTCATTGTGCCCTCGTCTGTATGTGCCCCAGTCTCTATGTGTCACCCTCACTGTGCCCTCGTCTGTATGTGCCCCAGTCTGTATGTGTCACCCTCACTGTGCCCCCGTCTGTATGTGCCACCCGTCTCTATGTGTCACCCTCATTGTGCCCCCGTCTCTATGTGTTACCCTCATTGTGCCCCCGTCTCTATGTGTCACCCTCATTGTGCCCCCCTCTGTATGTGCCCCCGTCTGTATATGTCACCCTCAGTGTGCCCCCGTCTGTATGTGCCCCCGTCTCCATGTGTCACCCTCAGTGTGCCCCTGTCTGTATATGTCACCCTCAGTGTGCCCCCGTCTGTATGTGCCCCCGTCTCTATATGTCACCCTCATTGTGGCAGACAGAGGGTGCCCCCCTCATTTGTCACCCTCATTTGGGCCCCGTCTGTATGTGCCCCCGTCTCTATGTGTCACACTCACTGTGCCCTCGCATGTATGTGCTCCGTCTCTTAGCTGCATGACCCCGTCTGCATGTGTCACCCGTCTTTGTATGTTCCCGTCTCCATGTGTCCCCGTCTGTGTGTGTCACCCGTCTATGTGTCCCCGTCTCTATAACATACCCCCCGAGTCTATGTGTCCCCATCTTCACGTGTCCCTGTCTCTAAGTGTCCCCTAGGGTTGTGGTACCGTAAGGGCAAGGCCGTGCACACACTAGTAGACGCGGAAATCCCATGCGCAATCCGTAAATAAGTAAAAGAAAGAAGGACTACAATAAGCGCACGTGTCCGTATTTCCCCTGATCCGTATATTTCTCCTTCTCTCTCTTTTACTTAGGATTCTCCGTGCTTAATTCCGCGTGTAATGTGTCCCCGCCCTTAGGGTTAGGGGTTAGGTTTATGGATAGGGTTAGGGGTCAGGATAAAGAAAGAGACGGAGAGATATAAGACGGGAACATCTGTATCGTTAAAAATTCGGGACTTTCCTGGAGTTGTACTGCCTCCGGGCATTGCCTCCAGGATCGTTCCCACCATCTTTATATCTACTAATGTCCCATATGTGTCTGTTTCAGACCGGAGGACGTTAAACGGATTTTCATTCGTATAAGACGGGAACACACGGGGACGGGGGCACAGTGCTACGTGACCGTAGAAGTATTATTGGCTTTTGGGGGGGGGGGGGGGGGGGGGGGGCTCTTCATTCCATACATTTTGTTCCTTTCTCTCTTTCCTTTCTTTCTATTTCTATTCCTCCCTCTTTCTGTCGTTGCATAATATTGAGCTATCAAACGTTCCCTTTCTTCTCTTTGAATATCGCCCCCCCTCCCCCCAACCCCCCCAAAAAAAACACCCAAATTAAACAACAAACCCAACCCCAACAACAACCAGCCAACGTTTCTGGGAATTAATACGTTAGCTCATTTTGGGAAGAATGTAGGAGTTTATGACAAAACATTTTGTTTAGTTTGTTGGTTGGTTGGTTTGTCCTTTTTGTCTTTTATCAAACGTCTGCGCTCTCTGTCTCTCTCTCTCTCTCTCTCTCTCTCTCTCTCTCTCTCTCTCTCTCTCTCTCTCTCTCTCTCTCTCGACTTCTTGAAACTGCGTTTGTTGTACGCTTCGAAAGAATACTCGCTCACCCCTCCCTCTCACTCTTTTTCTTTATATCCCCCCCCCCTCCTTCAATCCTCTTACCTCGTTTAATCCAAAGCCTATGTGTGTAGATAAACAGGATTTGGGCTTATCATCTCTTTTGTTCCTCCTCATGAATATGCAAATCACACGTGAGAATTGATACAATGCGTGCTGAAAAGACGTCAAAAGTCAAATCCGTTTTCTAAACAAGCACGAGGGTGGAAGGGGAGGGGTGGGGGGAGAGAAAGAAAGAAAGAAAGAAAGAAATGGTTGCAAAAGGGATAAACAAGCCACTTCTTCTTCTTCTTCTTCTTCGTCTTCGTCTTCTGCGTTCCCAGGTCATAATGGCCATAATGGGTCTGGTACGTATGCGTACGTCCGGTTTTGAGTTTTCACTGGTCTCCCCGCTGCATTCAGCAGACACATACCGATTTCGGATGAGCTCAAAGGAGACAAATTATTTGGAACATTATTTTTGGAGAGAGAAAAAAGGCAGGAGAATGGGCCAATAAGTCAGAAAGAAAGTAGATGACAAAGAGCGAAGGGAAAGGGCAGAGTCAAAGAGAGTGGCAGATTAGAGGAAGTTACGAGCCCAGAACTTTCAGAAGATGGGGAACTATTTGTATGAAAGACCCCCACCCCAGTATCCCCACGGGGAGAGACTCGTGGAGGGGGGCGGTGTAGTCCAGCTTCCTGTATGGAGGCACGAGGCATCCACCCACTGCCCCCAAAAAACCGGTTGATCGTTACAGGAAAATAAAGAACATGAGAATGAAAACGAGAGAAACAGAGAGAGAGAGGGACAGGGAGAGAGAGAAAAAGAGGAAGGGAGAGAGAGAGAGAGAGAGAGAGAGAGAGAGAGAGAGAGAGAGAGAGAGAGAGAGAGAGAGAGAGAGAGAGAGAGAGAGAGAAGAGAAGGAGGGAGAGAGACAGAGAGAGAAAAGAGAGACAGAGAGAGAGACACACACAGACAAAGAGAGACAGAGAGAGAGAGAGGAAGGGGAGAGAGGGAGGGAGGAAAGGAGAGAGACATAGAGACAGAGATATACACACAGAGACAGAGAGAGTGAGTGAGACGAGAAAGAGAGAGAGAGGGGGGGAGGGAGGGAGGGAGAGTGAGACAGAGATAGAGACAGATAGACACAGAGAGAGAGAGAGAGAGAAGAGAGAGAGAGAGAGGAGAGGGAGAGAGGGGGAGGGAGAGAGGGAGGAGAGAGACATAGAGACAGAGAGATACACAGAGAGACAGAGAGAGTGAGAAAGAGAGAGAGAGAGAGAGAGGGAGAGGGAGCGGAGAGATGAGACAGAGATAGAGACAGATAGACAGAGGAGAGAGAGAGAGAGAGAGAGAGAGAGGAGAGAGAGAGAGAGAGAGAGAGAGAGAGAGAGAGAGAGAGAGAGAGAGAGAGAGAGAGAGAGAGAGAGAGAGAGAGAGAGAGAGAGAACACACCACGAAATCACCACATAAAGGACAACACAGAACGACAAGGCAGTTGTGACGTAAGTGTCCCGTGCGACCCACTTTCTTTATTTCTTATCTACACCCCCCCCCCCCCCCCCTTTCTCCCCTCCCCACCCCCCACCCTCTCTCCTTTTCATTTCTCGACCAACCGCCACGTTAATTGCCAGGCTACTTCAAAACGAACGCCGATTAAGGCAGTTATCTCTTTGAACCCCGATCTACCTACCCATCACAAGAAAGTGACAACCACGGTCGGGCCCCTTTTGAACCCTTCCTTTCCGAGCACGAGAAGGATTTGAATGTCGGCACGTGATAAGGATGTAACTGGCGCGTGATTATTCGGTACTAGTATGCATAAAATTATAGCATCATCTTGTGACGTGTCAATTGCTATAAACCAATGACAGGCTTTCATTGTTTGAAAGTGAAGGCTATAATTGGAGTGGTGAGAAAAAGTTTTCACACAAGACGCTGAAACGTAGCTAGAGCAACACTCACAACCAGTCATAATAAGCCCACTAGTAAGTATTATTGATGGCAGGTGATTGAGACTTGTTTGTTTGATCCTATTTTTGATCTAGATCCTATGTTCAATGATGAATAAGGAGTAGATAGATATGTTATAGAAAAGAAGTGGTAAACATTCTATTCTATTTATGTGCACTGATTATTTGTGTGTGTGTGTTTTTGACTTTAACACTTTTGGTACCAGAACCGGAGTTATGCCTACTAACCCTTTTGTCTATTTTTAGTAGGAAACCTATGGGCCGCAATCTTGCACTTTATGATACCATTCCTTTCCAGGTGTTGGATGGAGAGTGATGTTGTCTTGATCACCTTTTATGTTTTACTGATCTCAGTTTGTTAACTGAAATTCAGTTTATTTATTAACTAGTGCTATTGTACAAGGGAAGCCTTCTAGCCGGTTGGGATTCACTAATTCCCTGCCGACTGAAGCCCCTTGTCTCTAAGCCATAGAGATCTACATCCACCTTCTCCTGTGATTATCAGCAGGGCATCGTGGGCCGGACGATCATCCCGGACTCCACCAAGCACCAAGACGGGACCGCCGCCAAGACGACCCGCACCCAGAATCCGCGAGGAGACCACGCCTGAACCGTGCCATCCCGCGAAGCCGTAACCGGAACGACTGGGAGCTACTCTCATCTGACGAGCAAGCCCAGCCACCCCAGCACTCGCCGATCACTACGGAGGAACTCAACCACAGCTAAGTCCCCCGGACTGCGCCAATCATTTGAACTTTCCTCCGGACACTGAAAATAAGTGACCCTTCCTGCTTGGGGCTAACCTTCTAGAAAGACAAAAGTCTTGTAAATCCTTTCGGATTCCATTGTTTTTCATTCAC
>CM065701.1:23881332-23883832 GCA_017654935.2 Phymorhynchus buccinoides
ATCAAAATTGCTGATCGCAGACTTTCATTTTCACGATAAAATATAAACATTTCTCATTATGAATATGATTGCCTTATTATTCAAATTTGGACGACGTTATGTAAAAGGCCGAAAATTGAGTTAAGAAGACACGTTCCATGTTTATTTTACTTTTTTCTCTCTGTGTGTTAATTATCATTAAGTGGAAATGAATTTTGATTTCAAAACGGAAAAGCCTCAAGCGTGATCAATTTCGGTGTGAAAAAGTAATGAATAATAAGCAGTCTTCCAAAATTGTTGTCAGTTTATCTGTAGTTTTAACACAACGCGATGTTAAAATCAGATCCCCCACCCCACCCAACCCAACCCCAGCTTTCCTTCTAATAATTGTTTTTGAGAAATTGCCAGCAATGTTTTTGTTTTTTTCAGGAGGAAAATGTCACGAAAGCTGTTGATCGAAGCTGTTGCAAGTTATCGCTTAAGTCTAAAATAGGTGTTTAAAAATGAGTGTGTGTGTGTGTGTGTGTGTGTGTGTGTGTGTGTGTGTGTGTGTGTGTGTGTGTGTGTGTGTGTGTGTGTGTGCGTGCGTGCGCGTGCGTGCGTGCGTGCGTGCGTGCGTGCGTGCGTGCGCGTGAGTGCGCGTGAGTATATATATATGTGTGCGTGCGCGCGTGCGTGTGTGCGCGTGTGTGAGTGTGTATGAGTGTGTGTGTGTGTGTGTGTGCAGAGAGAGAGAGAGAGAGAGAGAGAGAGAGAGAGAGAGAGAGAGAGAGAGAGAGAGAGAGAGAGAGAGAGAGAGAGAGAGAGAGAGAGGAGAGAGAGAGAGAGAGAGAGAGAGAGAGAGAGAGAGAGAACGAACGAAATTTTGCTTAATCAGGGTTATAAGATAAGCATACAATTTGCTTTTTTACACTCAGCCCTGAGGCTAAACAAAGGCTAACAAAAAATACACACAAAATAAAGCGCTTGCGTAACAAATAACACTAATACAAAGCATTCAAAAGAAAATTAAATATCCAGAAATAACATAACAGCACTTTATATACATCATCAATTTACAAGACTAATACAGGAAGAAGGTGATGGGGAGAGAGCTTGTCTGGAGAGAGAGAGAGAGAGAGAGAGAGAGAGAGAGAGAGACGAGAGAGAGAGAGAGAGAGAGAGAGAGAGAGAGAGAGAGAGAGAGAGGGTGAGAGAGAGAGAGACGAGAGAGACAGAGACAGAGACAGAGAGAGCAAGAGAGGTATGGATAGACCAAGCGCGGTTCGAATGCATTTCGGAGTACATGAACGATGTTCATTATCATCATCATCAATCAATGCATGGTACTGGGGGGGGGGGGGGGGGGGGGGGGGGGGGGTGAGGGGGGGAGAGCAGAAGCATTTTTTCTCTGGGAAAAACAATCGGTGGGGTTCAGAAGAAGTCTCTTGATGTGGTCAAGGGGTATAACGCCCTTTATGGTGATCAGGGGGACATTTCTGTTCAAAATGAGTATAATTATATCACCTGCTAAAATCAGAGAAAAGGGCATCTCCTCAACCTTAAAACCTACTCTTACATTTGCTTTTCTACGTTCACTTTTCTCTGAATTCAGAGAAGTCTTTGAAAAACACAATGCCTGATTATCCTCCTCATCTTCGTCCTCATCATAACTGTCACTATCTCCCTCTCCCCACCCCACACCGTAAGGCAGGACGGAGAGAGAGAGAGAGAGAGAGAGAGAGAGAGAGAGAGAGAGAGAGAGAGAGAGAGAGAGAGAGAGCGAGAGAGAGAGAGAGAGAGAGAGAGAGAGAGAGAGAGAGAGTGAGAGTGAGAGAGAGAGAGTTCAAACACTTTATTTTACAAGGATAAGAATTTAGGCTGGGCCTAGTCTTTTCCATCCTGTCCTTGATTCTAAGCATGCAACATGCAACTAGAAAGAGAGAGAGAGACGAGAGAGAGAGAGAGAGATAGACTAGAGAGAGAGAGAGAGAGAGAGAGAGAGAAGAGAGAGAGACGAGAGAGAGAGGAGAGAGAGAGAGAGAGAGAGAGAGAGAGAACCAAATTGTAACAGCAGGGTACATCAAAAATAGAGCTACAAATTCAATAAAGCGAGTCTTCATTTAATCAACCTTACATACTGCTCTTTTCTCTTTTCCTCCTCGTCCATCCCTCTGCCTGTTTGCCTTTTCTCTTTTCTCTATCACGCAACGCACGCACGCACGCACGCACGCACGCAACGGCACGCACGCACGCACGCACACACACACACACACACACACGCACACACACACACTGCTAAAAGAACAAAATGACATTTGCTTTATGGTGTTTTTTTTAAGTTTGAGATGGGTTTTTTCATCCTCTCTCTCTCTCTCTCTCTCTCTCTCTCTCTCTCTCTCTCTCTCCCTCTCTCTCCCCCCCTCTCTCTCTCTCTCTCTCTCCCCCCCTCCCTCTCTCTCTCTCTCTCATCCTCTCTCTCTCCACTCTCTCTCTCTCTCTCTCTCTCTCTCTCTCCCTCTCTCTCATCTCTCTCTCTCTC
>CM065701.1:23891332-23901332 GCA_017654935.2 Phymorhynchus buccinoides
ACTCGGATATATATATTCCGGCGGGCAGGGCAAACATTTGTTTATAGCGGAGATCCTTCGCCCAGGGTACATCCCCACTCTCTCGTCCAAAAGGATTTGAGGACAGCTGGCGATGGGGAAGGCCCCCAAAAGGACAACCAATCCCTTTGGCTGCAGCACTCGAGTCAGTGAATAGCCCCCCCCCCCACCCCACCCGACCCCCCCACCCCCGGCCTGAGAGTAATAGTCTTCCACGAAAAACTAAGCTGTACCAAGATTTTTTCTCTCCAAAACTGTAGAAAACCCATGTATTGCTTAAACCCAGAGCCGGCATATATAAAGCGTTCACGCGAGGCGCGAGCCAGCATTCTTATCGCGGCAGGCGATAGAGACAGTTCAACCGTTCTTTTTTCTCTGTCGCTCGAGCCACTGTGAGTCAGAACTTCGCAGCGACTAGGCTAGCAGTCTACACCCGACCCCTGGGATCGGTAGCTGTCCCTTTAAAGCAAAGCAAATGATCCCTTGGATCGGCTGAACGCCTGCTCTCGGCTAGAAAGGGAAGGAGTGACATGAGCAAAACAACACATCAGCAGCAACAACAACAACAACAACGACAAAAAGCCGTTGCTCTGTTATCTCTCCCCCCCCCCCCTCCACCGGTGTGGCTTTGTCGTGTTGTTATCTCCATCCTATAGCTGTGTGGACATTTGAAAAATGGGAGCAAATTTGACCAATAGATCTCCGTGAACTCATTCAACGAGTGTTGAATTTCACACACACCCCCCACCCCCCCCTAAACATAGATGGATAGCATGCCACTGCAATAAAAGCAACGGAACTGCGAACGAAATAACTAAATACGGTTAAAACGATTATTTTGTTTTAAACTGAGACTTGGTACCAAAACAACTCTCTCTCTCTGTCTCTCTGTCTCTCTCTCTCTCTGTGTGTCTCTCTCTCTCTCTCTCTCTCTCTCTCTCTCTCTCTCTCTCTCTCTCTCTCTCTCTGTCTCTCTCTCTCCCTCCCTCTCTCTCTCTCTCTCTCTCTCTCTCCCCCCCCTCTCTCTCTCTCTCTCTCTGTCTCTCTCTCTCTCTCTCTCTCTCTCTCTCTCTCTCTCTCTCTCTCTCTCTCTCCCCAAAACACACACACAGCCCCACACAGAGACAGATATAGACAGAGACAGAGACAAGACGCAGACAGCCTCGTGAAAACGAAGAGAAATGACTCAGAAGAAAGTGGCCCTTTTTCCTCCCATTAATTTTGCCAACACCATCTGGCGGGGAGTAATTGCTTAAAAACAAAAGCAATTATTGCCCCTTTTCATTTTTTTAAATCCAAATTTAACAACTCGAAAAAAAAACCCACATTTGGTCGAGTTGGACAACTACCGGAAGAAGAAGACGGGAAAAAGGAGAAAGGGGGAACGGAAGTGTTTGGAACAGGAAGCGGAAACTGTCGTCGGTCGTCCGTCACTTTGCTCTTTGACCCGAGCTGGACCAACTGTGTTTGTTGATAAATTTTTAAAAAAAACCCACAAAAAACAACAACAAAACGAAAACTTAAAAACAACAACAAAAGCTGTGTTGCTTGCCGGTCTTCTTAGGGTTAGAGTCTGTCTTTCTGTTTTGTTGTTGGTTTGACTGTCTGTCTCTCTATGTATCTGTTTACCTCACTGACTCTCTCTCTCTCTCTCTTTCTTTTTCTCTCTCCCTCTCTCTCTGTCTCTGTCTCTTTCTCTCATCTTTTCTTGTTTCCATGCTCTCCTAACACACACACGCATATACACATACGCGCGCGCGCGCGCGCGCACACGCACACACATACACAGAGATTGAGAGAGAAAGCAAGAGAAAGAGAGAGAGAGGGAGAGGGAGAGAGAGAGAGAGAGAGAGAGAGAGAGAGAGAGAGAGAGAGAGAGAGTCATGCATATATAAATACATGACATACATATATATACATACATGCAGAGAAAGACAGACAACCAGAGAGGCAGACAGAATGACAGAGAGACAAAGAGAGGAGAGAGAGAGAGAGAGAAAGAGAGAGAGAGATTTGAGAGAGATATACAGAGAGAGAGATATATACAGAGAGAGAGAGATATATACAAACAAAAACAGTGACAGACATAAACAAATTATTTATTTATATCTGTCACTGTTTCTCTCTCTCTCTCTCTCTCTCTCTCTCTCTCTCTCTCTCTCTCTCTCTCTCTCTCTCTCTCTCTCTCTCTCTCTCTCTCTCTCTCTCTCTCTCTCTCTCTCTCTCTCTCTCTCTCGTTCTGTCAGGAAAATAGAGACAAAAAACATTTTTTTGAGCCGCTGCTGCCGATTTTCGTTTTGTTTGTTGCTCTAGGCTTATTTTCGGATTTTGCATTCAAAATTCGGAAAATACGCCTAAACACCGTATGGTAGACATATAAAATATGATTGCAAAGACAGAGCGAGAGATATAGAGAAAAAGAAAAAGAAACTGCAAAATACATGAACAGAAAAGAAAGGAAGAAGAAGGAAAGAAAGAAAGAAAGAAAGAAAGCAAGAAAGAAAGAAAGAAACATTGTGGAGAAAACCATTAGGCAAAAATCAATGATCATGTTAGGAGCGGAGGAGAAAGAAAACGAAAAAGTGAGGGGGGGAACTCTATTCCAAGCAATTATAGTGGTGTGAGAGAGAGAGAGAGAGAGAGAGAGAGAGAGAGAGAGAGAGAGTGTGTGTGTGTGTGTGTGTGTGTGTGTGTGATTGCGCGCGCGCGTGTGTGTATGTGTGCGCGAACGTACATGCGTGCGTGTGAATGTGCACTCTGTGTGTATGTGTGTGCGCTTGCTTGCTTGCGTACTTGTATGTGCGTCCGTGCATGTGTTAATGTGTGTGTGCTTGAAAGAGAGAGAGAGAGAGAGAGAGAGAGAGAGAGAGAGAGAGAGAGAGAGAGAGAGAGAGAGAGAGAGAAACAGACAGATAAAGAGACGGGGAGAGACAGAGCGAGTTATTGAGACAGACAGACTATAGAGACAGAGAGAGAGAGAGAGAGAGAGAGAGAGAGAGAGAGAGAGAGAGAGAGAGAGAGAGAGAGAGAGAGAGAGAGAGAGAGAGAGAGAGAGAGAGAGAGAGAGAGAGAGAGAGAGAGAGAGAGAGAGACGGCGACAGACCGAAAGGTAGGCACATGTAGGCAGAGACAGCATACAAGACAGAAACAATTAGTCTGGAATCCTAACAGACAAAACAAACAAACAAACAAAAAGAAAACAAGTGCAACGCCGAGCGGCTGCAAAGTCCCCTCGCAGCATCGCCGAGCTACTCCGAAATCGGAATGTGTCGGCTGTACACACAGCGGGGAGACCATTGAGAACTGAAAACAGGACGCACGCACGGACGGATGGACGGCCGGAAAGAAGTGGGACATATCGGGCCTGTGACACAAAGGGCCTAGGGCACAGCGGGCTTATCCCATGTTTAGCGACTCTCGACGCGCATTGCTTTCTCGCCCGGTTTGCGAGCCCTTTGGCTGTCGCGTTTGACAGTAGATCTGATGGCGGCGTCTTTCAAGTGAATCTTCCCACCCAATGCCGCGTGTTTCATGGCGCATGTGTGTTCGGACCCGTGATTTGAGCGCGCGCGATCATGCGCACACGAGCGCACAGAAAAATTCATGTCCTGGAACAGGCGAAGCGGCAGATATCAAAAGAAAACGTACTTACATAAAAACGCATCAAAACAGCACGTAACTGAATAGTTGTTTATATATAGCCTTGGGGTTCGGACCCGTGATTTGAGCGCGCGCGATCATGCGCACACGAGCGCACAGAAAAATTCATGACAACTGTGTTATAGACCATTCATCAAGAAATGTTGTGAAAAAAACTGCATTGAAATACATGCAAAACTTCGCGAGATATTAGCGATTATGTGTTTTGGGGTTTGAACCCCGTAACTGGCGCGACCTTGACCTTAATGTAAAACTAAATACATCAGTGGATAGCTTGCATCTTGGCAAACTAGTATACCAAATTTGATGATGATAGACTGAATAGTTTTTGAGAAAAACGGACGAATAGCCGGACGGAGGCACGCCGGACGGACGCCGGACGGACCAGACAGAAACAATAGCTCCCCGAACCTTCGGCTCGGGGACTAACAAAAAAAAAGGACCAATAGTAACAGGAATCAAACAACAAACTTATAAATTACCACCAACACACAAAAGAAGAAAATGGGATAACCACAACAACAACATTAACAACAGAACCATTACACTTCCCGAATCTTCGCTCAGGCACTAACAAAAGTTGAAATAGAATTAGAACATACAGCGAGTCAAAAAGATGACAGGCCTCAGCGAGCGAGCGAGCGAGCGAGAGCGAGAGAGAGAGAGAGAGAGAGAGAGAGAGAGAGAGAGAGAGAGAGAGAGAGAGAGAGAGAGAGAGAGAGGGGGGGGGAGAGAGAGAGAGAGACAGAGATAGACACAGAGAGAGGGAGAGAAACAGAGAGACAGAGAGAGAGAGACAGAAAGAGAGACAGAGGCACATACATACAGAGAGAGAGAGACTCAGACTCAGACTCAGACTCAGATACTTTATTTTACAAGGATAAGAATTTAGGCTGGGCCTATTCTTCCATTCTGTCCTTGGTTCTAAGCATGCAATACATAACTACTACTATAAATGAACATTGAGATATAGGAACATCGCCAACAGAAACAACAACTGACAGTAATATAGCAACGACACGGTAGGCAGAGCATCAACATCAGCAATAAAAACAAAACAAAACTGAAAAATAACCAACCAAATAAACAAACAAGCAAATAAGTAAATGAAAAACACCTCTATCACTACAAATTACTTCTCCTACTACCATTATTACTCCTACTACTATTACTACCACCATCGCCTCTACACCACCACTACTACTACTACTACTACTACTACTACTACTACTACTACTACTACTACTACTACTACTACTACTACCTCCATCACCACCATCACTACTACTACCGCTACCACTACCACTACTACTAATACAGTGCCACAATAATATAACAATGACACGGTACGCAGAAACATCACCATCAGTAATAAGAACAAGCAAAACAGAAACCAACCGACCAAACAAAGACATAAAATTAATGAAAAAAAGAGAAAAACAAAACAAAAATTACTTCCACCACAATTTTCTTCATCCACTACTACTACTACTACTACTACTACCACTACTACTACTACTACTTATTTATTTATTTATTTATTACAAAAACACCTTATACAGCCCATAGCCTTAAAGCTCAATGCGCTTTACAAAAACAATAAAAAGTTAAAAACGAGCCCAAAAAAATGTGATTCAGTTTTAGTTCCCTTAGCTACCAGGCACGACGAGGGCACGAGAGAGAGAGAGAGAGAGAGAGAGAGAGAGAGAGAGAGAGAGAGAGAGAGAGAGAGAGAGAGAGAGAGAGAGAGAGAGAGAGAGAGAGAGAGAGAGAGAGAGAGAGAGAGGGGTGGGGGAGGAAGAGAGAGACAGAGATAGACACAGAGAGAGGGAGAGAAACAGAGAGACAGAGAGAGAGAGAGAGACAGAAAGAGAGACAGAGGCACATACATACAGAGAGAGAGAGAGAGAGAGAGAGAGAGAGAGAGAGAGAGAGAGAGAGAGAGAGAGAGAGAGAGAGAGAGAGAGAGAGAGAAAGAGAGTCAAAGTCAAAATGGTTTAATGGTTAGGCCTCTGGCCCATAACAATTGTGACAAACAAAACATTTTAAAGAGAGAGAGAGTGTGTGTGTGTGTGTGTGTGTGTGTGTGCGCGTGCTCGCGCGTGTGCGTGCGTGTGCGTGCGCGTTTGCGTACGTGCTTGCGTTCATGCATGCGTGCGTGCGTGCCTGCGTGCGTGCCTGCGTGCGTGCGATCGTGTGTCTCCTCAACCTTTAGTCTCGTGCCCTCGTCGTGCCTGGTAGCTAAGGGAACTAAAACTGAAGCTGTCAAAAGAAGGTCAATTAAATTATAAAAAACAGGGGCAGGAAAGATGGTACCACACCACCACCCTTCCTTCCCCAGACCAGGCTGAATTTTTATAACACGAGAGAGAGAGAGAGAGAGAGAGAGAGAGAGAGAGAGAGAGAGAGAGAGAGAGAGAGAGAGAGAGAGAGAGAGAGAGAGAGAGGGGGCTAAAAGGGAAGAGAGGATGGATGAAATGGGGTAAGGAGACAAGGAGGGGAAAAAGAGAGAGAGAGAGAGAGAGAGAGAGAGAGAGAGAGAGAGAGAGAGAGAGAGAGAGAGAGAGAGAGAGAGAGAGAGAGAGAGAGAGAGAGAGAGAGAGAGAGAGAGAGAGAGAGAGAGTAAGACAGAAATAAAATACGAATGTTTTATTGAGGGTAAAAAGGATAAGCTACAATAGCTTCTTTACACCTTGCCCTCTCACTCACACATTCATACCATGCATCAAGCAAAGAAAATTTGACATAAAACAATCAAGTCAAGAAAATGGAACAAAAATTGGCACATGAAATAATTGAAAAAGAAATCAAAAATGGGATTTAAAGCAAACATGGATAATACTTAACAATGGTGAACTTGAATTGGTAGTTTAAATTGAGTACGAAAAAAGGGAAACCATTTTGAGACAATGACAATTTTTCAGAATAAACCCAATTTTAAGGAAGAACAACAACAACAAAACATTATGTGATAACATGGGAATATGAGAGAGGGACAGAGAGAGAGAGAGAGAGAGAGAGAGAGAGAGAGAGAGAGAGAGAGAGAGAGAGAGAGAGAGAGAGAGAGAGAGAGAGAGAGAGAGAGAGAGAGAGAGAGAGAGAGAGAGAGAGAGAGAGAGAGAGAGAGAGAGAGAGAGAGAGAGAAAGATTTATAAGAATCTAGGCATAGAGAGACAGAGAGAGAGAGAGAGAGAGAGAGAGAGAGAGAGAGAGAGAGAGAGAGAGAGAGAGAGAGAGAGAGAGACATAGAGAGAGACGGAGAGAGGGGCTAAAGAGAGGAGAGGATGGATGAAATGGGGTAAGGAGAGAAAAAAAGAGAGAGAGAATACAACACAGAGAGAGAGAGAGACAGAGACAGAGAGAGGAGAAAAAGAGAGAGAGAGAGAGAGAGAGAGAGAGAGAGAGAGAGAGAGAGAGAGAGAGAGAGAGAGAGACAGACAGACACACAAACAGAGACAGAGACAGAGAGGATGGGAATCAGTCAAGCAGCAAGTGAAAAAGAGGGGGAGGCAGTGACAGAGAGATACAGAGACACAAAAAAACCTAGACAGACAGACAGACAATAAATACAGAAAGACGAGTCTCAGACAAAACGTCAAGACCATTATCAGTATGAACCCCCACCCCACCCCCCACATCACCCACACACCCAAGAGTCCTCTCTAGAACTGTCACCAGTCCTCAGACATCAAGGCACGAAGACCACCACAGTAACACGGACTATTCTACACTTCGCTATGCTTTGGACGTCCACATTTAACTAAAGATGACAGCGCAGAGGGATTAAAAAGAATATAATACTATATATATATATAGTATATATAAACGTACAAGAATTGAAGAAGAAAAAACAACCACACCATTAAACTTTCCTCTTATATATATAGTTTGCTTTAATAAAACTTTGTTTGTGTCCAATATATGTTTGTTTACCTAAGAAAGAAACTCAATAAATTTAATTTTAACTTTACGATTTGTTCTGTGTTCTGAAAAGAATAAAAGAAAATATTGTGCTGATTTACTTTTTCTCCCAATGGGGGAGATAGACAATACCTATGCAAAGACAGCTGTTTCGTCTTTGAGAAAGACTCTTCAGTCTGCATATCGGCCTGCAAAGAATGTCCACAGTGAACATTCAAACTGAGCTAGAAGACTTTCTCCAAGAGAAAGGTTGTCCTCTTTGCACCAGATTGAAAGTCCACAATAAAAGCAAACCAGCACTTAATTCAAAAGAAATGAAAAACATCTTGTGTAAAATAACAAAAATAATAATGTTCTGAAATTACAATCCCTCGAAGAGAGTAGAAGAGATGGGATGCCATCACCCATAGTATATATATATATAGGGCAAAAAAGGACATAGATATATAAAGAAAGAGTAGAAAAGAGGGGCGAGACACACATATAGAGAAGGGGGGTGTGAAAGGAAAGAGAGAGAGAGACCGTGGAAAAGAAAGAGACACAGACTTGCAGAGAGAGAGAGAGAGAGAGAGAGAGGAGAGAGAGAGAGAGAGAGAGAGAGAGAGAGAGAGAGAGAGAGAGAGAGAGAGAGAGAGAGAGAGAGAGAGAGAGAGAGAGAGAGAGAGAGAGAGACGCAGACATTGTATGAAACAGACAGTTCTAAAACAACAACAACAACAAATGGAATTGTTCAAAGAACTCCGCACGCACGCACGCATAGGGAGCAATGTTAACTCTACCTCCACCCCACCCCCCTCTCTCTCTCTTTCTCTCTCTCCCCCTCATCCTGCGCATACACACACACACACACGCACGCATATGCACAAATGAAAGAATGAAAGAAAGAAAGAAAGAAAGAAAGAAAGAAAAAGAAAGAAAAAGAAAGAAAGAAAGAAAGAACACAAAACCTGCTTTCTTCCGGAAATCAACAAAAACAAAGCGAAACAAATCGGCAACATGAGTCGGAAACGGTTGTCACCTCCGCACGCGCTGCTCTCTGCAAAACCGGATGACAGCTTGTGCGCACGCGCAATCATCTTTTGACCCGCAGTAGTGATGCAACTTCCGTGTTTCCGTGGTGAAACAACAAAACACAATACCTTCCTTTTTTCTTTTCTGTTTTAATGTAGCAGATAATTATGAACACGATGTATGGGAGTGCAAACTCATTAGAAACTGGCTTCTCTTCAGACATCCCGGCTTTAAAAAACGCCATTATGCTTGCTTGAAGTGCAGATATTACGGATTTATAGCTGGGGGGGGGGGGGAAAAAGTGTAAAAAGAGCCACACAGAGACGGTTGTTTTCAATACTAAATGCTTAAGGTCTCGTTACACGTTAACATTGTCGACGGGATATTTCTATTTCTTCATGGCAACACAGTGATAGCCCACTCTTAGTATGACTTACAGCTCACTGTGTTGCCATGGGGAAATAGAACTATCCTGTGAATAGTGATAACGTGTACACAGACCATTAACATCATTCACGGGATATTTCTATTTCCCCATGGCAACACAGTGTTAGACCACTCATTAAAGGTCTGTGTACACGTTAACATTATTCACGATATATTTCTATTTCCCCATGGCAACACAGTGATAGCCCACTCTTAGTATGACTTACAGCTCACTGTGTTGCCATGGGGAAATAGAAATATCTTGCGAATAGTGTTTAACGTGTACACAGACCTTAATATGACTTACAGCTCACTGTGTTGCCATGGGGAAATAGAAATATCCCGTGAATAATGTTAACGTGTACTGATACCTTTACCTTTATTTTTCTTATCCGTCTGTATAATGATATATATATATATCAACGTATAGGTGAAGACGGGGTAAAAAGCCCATGGGCGGGTAAGAAGCCCATGCCAATTATCTCACGAAATCAAGCAAATTTCAGTCAAATTTTGCCCATGAGACGAGTGTTAATGTTTAGCATTTGTCTTATGGGCAAATTTGACTGAAATTTGCTTTATTTCATGAGATAATTCACATGGGCTTCTTACCCGCCCATGGGCTTTTTACCCCGTCTTACCCTACTCATCCATGTCTTCTACTCTTTATGTTCTTATTGTTTGGTTTCAGAACACGGATCAGAACGCAAAAGTTAAAAATTCACTGATGATGATGATCCTGATGTTCACACATGCATCTAGACAAAAGTGTTGGGTTTTTATAAATATAAAAGTGTATTACTATAATATAGGCCTAGTACATTATATGAATACATGTATTAAGACAGTAACAACAAAGCACGCGCACGGGCACGGACGCACATATTCTCAGACACAGATTTGTATGCTTGTATGTGTGTATATAGTTTCTTAATTTTCAATGTCTGCTTGTTCATGATTTGAT
>CM065701.1:23906332-23916332 GCA_017654935.2 Phymorhynchus buccinoides
CCTAACATTTCCGTAACTGATGTATCTTAAAAGTTCAGACGACAATAAAATCAAAACCGAAAAAAACACTATTTAAATTCTTTTTTCTGTGTCTTTATAAGCAACGTTAGCTATATATCTTCTGAAACAAAACAAAATTCAATTTATGCAAAACTTCCATTAATATGTATGATTTTCTCGTGAACCATTTCAACTATTTTAGCGGGCGCAATTGATGACTACAACGGGCGCAATTGACACATGCGCAATTGGAAAAACATGGGCGCAACTCCCCAAAATGAAAAAAACCTGAAAGGCAGGGGTCCATGGACCCATAGCCCCGGCAGGGAACAGGGGCAGAGCTCCGTCGGACGATTCAGGGGGGCAAGTTAATAGAGAGAGATAACGAGATAGACAGACAGTTAAAATGATAGACAGAGACAGCTTGAGTCTGATAAGCCTTGTAAAATTATTACATTGCCTTTGTAAACTTCCAAGATAGAACAACCAAGTTCAAAACGCCCCAAATCGCTTGTGGTCAATTTTGTTTTTGGATGAAGTTCAGTTTCTGGTAAAATTAAAAATTCTGAAATCAGTGTAAAAATGAAAGAGTAGCGCACCCATGGAATATGCGCAATTGCGATGCACCGCATGATCGATATCAGTGTCATGAAAAAAAAATGTTTGGGAAGGTCAGTATCTTCTAGGTGAATGTTTTAAGAGCCAATAGGGAGGAGATAAACTCGATGAAACTGTAGTAGGTTTTCGACCCTTCTGTGTTGCTTTTTGTTGCTGTTTAACCCTTTCACCGCCAGCCATTTTTTCTGCCCAAAAAGTCCATGAAGTTTACCTGGGTAGAGAACAAAATCCATCTGCAGTATTGGGGATTCTTCTGTGACATGTATAAAATAAGGTCTATCCTTACTTCCCAAAACTAAGACAATAGGGTCTTTGGATAATAGACCCCAATTTAATTCCATTTAGTGACATAGGTGTTAAATCACTGTGGTGCTAAAATGCGACTTTGGCGATGAAAGGGTTAAAGCGCAGAACTTCAAGCTATATTTAGGCCCATTTCAGTAAATGGGGGGGGGGGGGGGGGGGGGGGCATTTACAAAAGTTCCATGCAAATAAACAACTGGACAACTGCAAAAGAAGGTGCGATGGTGTGGGTGGGGTGGGGGTGGGAGGGGGTGGGGAGGGGGTGGGGGTAAAGCATAGCTAAATGTCAAGAGTCAGCACAACATCCATTGTTGAAACGATCAATATTATTTGGTTATGAGCCTTCTTTCCAATCTCAAGCATCTTTTTCTTTAAAAAAACCCGAAAGAAGTGCCCCTCAGGGGGTCGGGGTGTAGGGATGCGCTACATCACCCAGTTTCAAGCCTAGTTCCTGCTCCTGCACGAAAAAGAAACAGACAGAGAGACAGAGACAGACAGACAGAGACAGACAAAAATAGGGAAAGAGAACACAAAAAAAAAAATTTATTTTAAAAAAAGCGTGGCTGTATTTCTCCAAATTTTCGTCTCATAGAAAGAGACAAGGCACTGAGACAGACAGATAGATAAACAGACAGACAGACAGACAGACTGAGCGAGCAAAAAAAAGAAGAAAATTTCAAACTTAGGAATCAGAATCAGAAGTGGTGCTTTGCTGGCATCCTATGATTGATTACTCCTCTTCTTTTTCCCCTATGGACTCTACAAACTACAGTCACACACTACACACTGAGGTCAGGGCTTTGGGCCGTCACCCAAAACCGACCCCTCCACCCCCGCCCCCCCCCCCTTCCCCCAACCTCATATTGCCAACATAAACCCCCACCCCTCTATAATATCAAAGCTGAAAGTTCCCCGACCTTCCACTCCTACCCCCACCCGTACCTTAAAGGGGCACCCTGACGGATGAGTTTTTGCAAGAAACACGTCGCGAGATCACCAGAAAATCACCCTTTACAGAGATCGCAACACTCACTTCGCTCTGGTTTCCAAGAAATCAAATAGTCAAATCGGCGATTCCTCCTTGGCGGATGTACTGGAAGTCAAATTCTTACAGTGAAAGAATGGCCGCCTGAGTTTAGACTAAATCGTTTGCACGAAATTTTCACAATACAAGCCTTTTTATTTTTATTTTTTTTATACAGTTTACTTAAAAAGGAGTTTCGCTCACAAGAAAGGAAATAGCTCCATTTTTATTTTTTACTGCACTACAAAAAAGAAAAAGCTTCAACCACAATGAGTGGCCTCCACCCACCCATCCAAAATGGCTTCTCTCTCCGGTATCTCCGCCCAGGAGGAATCGCCGTTTTGACGGTTTGATTTCTAGGAAACCAGAGCAAAGTGAGTGTTCCGATCCTTTAAAAGGCTGTCTTTCTGGTGATCTCGACGTGTTCTTGCAAAAACTCATCCGCCAGGGTGCCCCTTTAAACTCGCGCCCCAAATCAACCTCATCCATCTTCATCCTAACCCCAACTTTGTCGTACGTATTGGAACAACATGATGCGACTCATCACGTCGTTTTCCACTTTCACTTTCAGACAACAGAGGAGGCAGCTACTGTTCTGAAGAAAGGGCTGGGCTAAAATTAAAATAAATGTTTGTAGCAGCGATGCCTTGCCCATGGTACATCCCAACACTCTCTCTCTCGACCAAAAAAGCATAGATGCCTTGCCCATGGTACATCCTCACACTCTCTCTCTCTGGGCAAAAAAGTAGAGATGCCTTGCCCATGGTACATCCCCACACACTCTCTCTCGGCAAAAAAAGTAGAGATGCTTTGCCCATGGTACATCCTCACACTCTCTCTCTCTCTCGGCAAAAAAGTAGAGATGCCTTGCCCATGGTACATCCACACACTCTCTCTCTCTCTCTCTCGACCAAAGGGTAGAGATGCCTTGCCCATGGTACATCCCCACACTCTCTCTCTCGGCAAAAAAGTAGAGATGCCTTGCCCATGGTACATCCCCACACTCTCTCTCTCTCTCGACCAAAGGGTAGAGATGCCTTGCCCATGGTACATCCCCACACTCTCTCTCTCGGCAAAAAAGTAGAGATGCCTTGCCCATGGTACATCCACACTCTCTCTCGACCAAAGGGTAGAGATGCCTTGCCCATGGTACATCCCCACACTCTCTCTCTCACGACCAAAAGGTAGAGATGCTTTGCCCATGGTACATCCCCACTCTCTCTCTCACTCTCGACCAAAAAGGATAGATGCCTCGCCCATGGTACATCCCCACTCTCTCTCGGCCAAAAGGTATAGATGCCTTGCCCATGGTAATTCCCCACTTTCTCTCTCGGCCAAAAAGCATAGATGCCTTGCCTTGCCCATGGTACATCCCCACTCTCTCTCTCTCTTCTCTTTCTCTCTCTGGCAAAAAAGACTCGAGGACAACCAGCAGGCGTTGTAGAAGTTCCCCCAAAGGGCAACTGGTCCCCTTGGCTGCAGCACTCAAGGGCTAGTGCAAATGTTTCGGTAGTTTGAGAATCCTCCAGGGGCCTGTATTCACATTGAGATAGTACGAGACTTATAATCATGTCTCAGAAGTCCTCCTAAAGTCCTATTAAACCCTACTACTTTAGAAGGGCTTCTTCTAAGACATCACGATGAGAAGTCTCTACTATCCCAATGTGAACACAGGCCCCTGGTCTTTAACAAAAGACGAAAAGTTTACAAAAAAAAGTCCCATCGCTGTAGAAAATCGTTTTATTGTATAGCTCTCACTTTACTATGGGCTGCGACTTCAGTCTAACGTGGACCAAATGGTAGAACTAGGAAATTTGGGTAAAGGACCAACCCTACCCCAGACCTGTTTACCCCCTACACGAGTCTTGAGTAGTCTGGATATCTGAAATGAGTAGTTTGGGTGTGAAATGAGTAGTCCTCTTCATTAAACCATCAAACAATGTTCACTGAAAATGAGTAATTAGAGCATTATTTTCAATTTTGAAGAGCAGCAGAGGTCCAAATTGAGTGGAATACTACTCGTAGTAGAGTAGAGTAACCGGGTCTGCTACCCTAATCTCACACTCACACCCCAACCTCCCACCCCCATCATAACCTCATAACCCCACCATAAGGTCATCTCACAACCCCCAACACCCACCCACCCCCGCACATTTCTACCCCCACCCCCACCCCATTCACCCTGCTTAGTTTTTCTGGCCCCCACTCACTATGTATAGACCATTTCCCCCCAAAGACGAAGCAAATACAATGTATAAAAGCCGAAGAAAAATGATGCATCATCATACATATTCAGCGAGTTCGTCCAGCCTTATTCATTTCCGAAGACGTGATTTTTTTTGGGGGGGTGCTAAGCCACCACCTCCCTCCCGTCTCTCTGTCTATGTCATCGTCTCTTTCTGTCTCTCTTCTTCTCCCTCTCAAACCCCCCCCCTCTCTTTCTTTCTCTCTCCTTCCACCCCCCACCCCCCTCTTTGTCTAATTCGGTAATAGTATGTCTCTGTGTCTTCCCCCCCTGCTCTCTTTCCCTTTTCCTCCATTCCCCTTCCCCCTTCTCGGCTCCCTCAACGCCTGTGTCTGTCTATCTGCACCCACCCTCCCCTCTCCACTCTCTCACGAAACAACAACAACAACAACATCATACAGTATTTATACGGCGCTGAATCTTGATAGAAATCAAATCAAAGCGCACACACACGTTAGCATTCAAAGCGCATTCAAACAAAAACGCAATACAAAGCGAGCACACACGGATAACATAAATGGAATATAGCAGAAACAGACCTAATGGCAAGAGAGAGAAGATAAAGAGAGAGGAGCTTTAATGACGGGGGAACAGGTGGGTTTTGAGGTTAGCTTTGAAAGCAGAGAGTCGGTCGCTGACGGAGGGAGAGAGGAAGTTTGTTCCAGGAGGTCGGTCCTGAGACAGCAAAAGAGCGCCGACCAACAGTTGAAAGCTTATACCTAGGGATCTGGAGAGAAAGAGGGTCAGAAAACAACAACTACTACTAATACTACTGCTGCTGCTGCTGCTGCTACTACTACTACTACTACTACTGCTGCTGCTGCTGCTGCTACTACTACTACTACTACTACTACTACTACTACTACTAATACTACTACTACTACTACTACTACTACTACTACTACTACTACTACTACTACTACTACGACGACGACGACGACGACGACGACGACGACGACGACGACGACGACGACTACTACTACTACTACTACTACTACTACTACTACTACTACTACTACTACTACTACTACTACTACTACTGCTGCTGCTGCTGCTGCTGCTACTACTACTACTACTACTGCTGCTGCTACTACTACTATTACAGTACTACTACTACTACTACTACTACTACTACTACTACTACTACTACTACTACTACTACTACTACTACTACTACTACTATTGTTGTTGTACTACTACTGCTGCTGCTGCTGCTGCTGCTGCTGCTGCTGCTACTACTACTACTACTACTACTACTACTACTACTACTACTACTACTACTACTACTACTACTACTACTACTACTACTACTTCTTCTTCTCCTCCTCCCCCACTCACTCTTCCACGCTCTGGCAGTCATGTATTTTCTCTTTTTCTCTTTTACCCCTTTCACTATGCTGATGGTACCGTTGACAGCAAAGACTCTCTCTCTCTCTCTCTCTCTCTCTCTCTCACCCACGGTCAAACAAATGCCAGTCATGTATTTCTCTTTTCTCTCTTTCACTGTGCTGATGGTACCAGTGACAGCAAGACTCTCTCTCTCTCTCATCCACGGTCAAACAAATGCCATATTGAAAGACCTCGGTTCCTCTCAATAGCACACACAGAGAAATCGTCCGTTTTTTAGTCCCCGAGCCGAAGGTTCGGGGAGCTATTGTTTTTTGTCTGGTCCGTCCGTCCGGTGTCCGTCCGTCCGTCCGGTGTCCGTCCGTCCGTCCGGTGTCCGTCCGTCCGGCGTGCGTCCGTCCGTCCGTCCGGCTATTCGTCCGTTTTTCTCAAAAACTATTCAGTCTATCATCATCAAATTTGGCATACTAGTTTGTTAAGAGGCACGCTATCCACTGATGTATTTAGTTTTACATTAAGGTCAAGGTCGCGCCAGTTACGGGGTTCAAACCCCGAAACACATAATCGCTAATATCTCGCGAAGTTTTGCATGTATTTTAATGCAGTTTTTCTCACAACATTTCTTGATGAATGGTCTATAACACAGTTGTCATTAATTTTTCTGTGCGCGCGTGTGCGCATGATCGCGCGCGCTCAAATCACGGGTCCGAACCCCAAGGCTATATATAAAAAAAACTATTCAGTTACGTGCTGTTTTGATGCGTTTTGATGTAGTTACGTGCTGTTTTGATGCGTTTTTATGTATGTGTACAGCCGACCCATTCCGATTTCGGAGTAGCTCGGCGATGCTGCGAGGGGACTTTGCAGCCGCTCGGCGTTGCACTTGTGTGGGTTTTTTTTAACTGTTTCTGAGCATAGTAGCCCCCTTCTGATGCTCTTTAGTCCTGAACACAGATCTTGTCACTCTTTTTCATTCTTGTCTACCCCCCACCCACACCATCCCCCTTCGTGTTTGGCTTTCTGTAGACCTTAGTGGTTCTGTAAAATCCAACAGACAGGCCTTGCCACTCTTTTCCCTATTTTCTTCTTCCTCGTTTTCTGATTTGGTTTTCTGTAGCTCTTATTGGTCCTGTAAAATCTTTCCCTTTTATTTTTCTTCTTCCTCGTGTTTTTTTAACTTTGGTTTTCTGTAGCCCTTATTAGTCCTGTGAAGTCCAACAGACAGGTCTTGCCCCCCCCCCCCCCCCCCCCCCCCCTTTTTTTCTCCTCGTGTTTTTTTTGTTTTTTGTTTTCTGTAGCCCTTATTAGTCCTGTGAAGTCCAACAGACAGGTCTTGCCACCACCCCCCCCCCCCCACCACCCTTTTTTCTTCTTCTTCTTCCTCGTGTTTTTTTATTTGGTTTTCTGTAGCCCTTAGTCCTGTGAAGTCCAACAGACAGGTCTTGCCACCCCTCACACACCCTTTTTTCTTCTTCTTTTTCCTCGTGTTTTTGTTTTTTGTTTTCTGTAGCCCTTATTAGTCCTGTGAAGTCCAACAGAAAGGTCTTGTCAACCTTTTCCTTTCTTTCTTCTTCCTCGTGTTTTTTATTTGTGGATTTGTTTGGGTAGCCCTATTGGTCCTGTAAAGTCCAACAGAAAGGTCTTGTCAACCTTTTCCTTTCTTTCTTCTTCCTCGTGTTTTTTATTTGTGGATTTGTTTGGGTAGCCCTATTGGTCCTGTAAAGTCCAACAGAAAGGTCTTGTCAACCTTTTCCTTTCTTTCTTCTTCCTCGTGTTTTTTATTTGTGGTTTTGTTTGTAGTAGCCCTTATTGGTCATGTGAAGTCCACTCTTTTTCCCTTTTTTCTTCTTCCTCGTGTTTTTTATTTGTCTGTTTTTTGTAGCCCTTAGGGGTCATGTAGAGTCCAAAAGACAGGTCTTGCCACTCTTTTTCCCTTTTATTTTTCTTCTTCCTCGTGTTTTTTTTTAAAATTTAGTTTTCTGTAGCCCCTTAATGGTCCTGTTTAAGTCTTGAAGACAGATCTTACACCTTTTTCTTCCCCTTCTGTCCATTTTCCCCTCTCCCTCCAACTTTTCCTCCTCTTCCAGGGTACAAAGAAAGGGGCCTCACGCTGTATGCAGATGTATGATTTTACTATAATCATACATCTGTATCGCTAAAAAATTCGGGACTTTCCTGGAGTTGCACTGACTCCGGGCATTGCCTCCAGGATCGTTCCCACCATCTTTATATCTACTAATGTCCCATATGTGTCTGTTTCAGACCGGAGGACGTTAAACGGATTTTCATCTGTCAAAGACAACGTCAGAAGAGAATTTCCACAAGAGGACACATCCGTAACGAAGCAACTTTGACGCATGGACAGCCATTTTGCACATTAGTTACAACCTAATGTTTACGACCCTCAATCTCAAAGTCTGCTTCTTTCTTTCAGTTTTATGAAAACTAGCGCAACGCCTAGTACCGGTAATGCTGAGTACCGGTAATGCCTAGTACCGGTAATGCCTAGTACCGGTAATGCTGAGTATCGGTTTTGCTGGGTCCGTGAAATATTATATTATTACTTTTCTCTTTCTCTGTCCTATTTGTTTCTCTCATCCTGTTCTACTCCCCATCGCACACACCCCCACCCCACCCCACCCCCTGTCGTATGAAAAAAGGTAGCACGTTAAAAAAAGTAGCTCGCTACTATGAGAGTCTGTATTTGCGACAACCACAAATTTAACTCTTTCTTTACTTTAACCATTTACCTAACCCTTACCCTAGAAAAAAAGTGAAATTTGTGGTTCATGCTCAATGTCGCAAAATGCCGCAAATACAGACTCTCATAGGTAGCGAGCTACTTTTTTTTAACGAGCTACCTTTTTTTATGCGACCTGCCAAATTCGAAGGCAATCGGCCCAGAAATGCCGGAGATACGGGCACCGAGAGGCCGGTGGATACGCGTTTCGCGCATTTGCCAAACCGCGCAAATGACACGACCGCCTCGGTTGCCGTTGCCATCGCCCCGTTAGGGCTCACAGCAAATTTGAAGCGATTCGGTCGAAAAACGGCGGAGTTATAAGGCCCGTTTTGTGTTTCACACACACAGACACACACACACAGACACACGCTTGGCTTTTATTATATGATAATCCCAGACTGATCCTAACCCTGTCCTTCCCCCCCCAAACAAAAAATGGCAGGCTGTTGCTCCTCGGGGAAAATGTGAGGGGAGGGGGGCTAAAGTGCAAGATAGGCCCACTTTTACCCTCCTATTCTTCTCTCCTTAAAAGTGTCCACGAAATTTAGCTTGTCTCCAAAATATATATTAACTAGGGTTTTTTAAAAGTGTTCTCCCCTGTCAAAAAAGGAGGGGTGGGGGTGGAGGAGTGACAGTATTTTAAAGACCCACCACGTCACGTGTCAAAATCACGGTTTTCACGCGTTCTCCCTCTTATAGGTAGTAAGAAATCTTCATAGCATAAGAGGGATTGTGACACGTGACGTGGGGGGTATTTAAAGGCAAGTGACAAATCGTCTTAATCCGAGTACTGCTCTTCCAAGTTAAGGGCCTGCTACACTACATACGATTCGCTGTCAATGCGATGCGATTGTGACGAGGTGAGTCCTGATTCACGTGGAATTCATGTATTGGGGGTCCACTTGAGTATATAGAGCGAAAGTTGTAGAACTATTTTTAGACGGAAGTATTTCAAGTGAATCGTGACTCGCATCGTCGCAATCGCATCGCATTGAATCGTATGTAGTGTAGCAGGCCCTTTTAGTCTTCGCACATGATGTTGAACTGTGCCCATGCACTTAGCACACGTTAAACCCAGTGACAACGAAAAAGTTGTCATTTGGTCAACATTTAACACACACCCACACCCTTTCCTTCCTCATCAGTCACAAAAACATCGAATGCAAAAAAATATATAAAACATTGGGTGGCACGCCTCTGGCTGCGACGCGCTCTCCAGGTGGGAGCAACCCGAATTTCATAGAGACGCCTCTGTGACTATATAAACAATCTAAACCTAATAAACGCACTCCACACCCACACATGCCCTTTTTAGAACTTTACCATTAACTGTACATTTTCAATTTCACTCAATATCCACTTTCATCTCATTAAAGCTACCAACTTTTTTTCTTCTAATGACATGCGCCTACCGTGTAAGTTTAATATAATCAAGGGTCATCATACATTTTAGACTTAAACGTCAATTGAAAATGTCCACACACATCAGGTTGCTTTTTTGATTCATTCAAATTTAAAAACGTCTGAAACATTTTCAGGGGAAAAGTGAGTTATATTACTGAGACAGTACAGAATAGGGCAGCTGTCATTTTGAAGCAACCCCTAGTTTTATTCAATCGTAGATGACAATTTCTTCTGCAGAAAGCTAAACACGTGTCATTAAATATCACATATAATGATTAACCTAATAAGCTACAATCGTTTCGGTCAGGGAAGTTTC
>CM065701.1:23923832-23924858 GCA_017654935.2 Phymorhynchus buccinoides
GCCTTGGCTTGTTGTACTCAATTATACAGTGTTATTCGTTTCTGCGAGTGTCTGTGAAATAAAAGTGATTTAAACAAAGAATGTACGAGTCTATATACATGCAGTTGTATGACCTATCGAATAAAACACCAAACAGAAATGAACTCATTTTGTCTTCAGTAACTAGACAATGCATCATTATGTCGCGCGAGAAATTATGAATCCGGGGAAAATTTAAATTTTACTGGCGTTTGGAAAAAAATTCCCAAGCACATACAAAGTCAAAGTCAAAGTCAAAAATACTTAATTATCACATTAGGTGAAATTGCAGCGTGGTCTCTCGTACAAGCACAATACAATCAAAAAAAAACATTTGCATGCATGAAAAATGGAAACAAAAACTAAGGAAAAATGAATGACAAATCACGCTTCGCAAAACATTGAACCTAAGTAGGGTCGATACAAGCGACTATCAAAACATTAAGAAATGCCCTCTTTCCCACCATTTCTATTATCACATTCATTTGTTCACCCACCCTACCCCAAACCCCACCCTCTCCAAGTCACCCAAGTTTACACATATTTTGGGTCCTTCCCGTTCCCAACATTTCATGAACCCTCCCTCTTCTCTATCTCTGTCTCTTATCTGCTCTCTCTCATCTCTCTGTCTCTATCTCTCTCTCCTCTCTCTCCTCAACACATACACACACAGCATTGGTACATACGGACAGACATACACACACGACGCACGCACGTACGCACGCACGCCCACGCTCCCACTACATACACACACAACAGATACACCACACTTACGTAAGATTGGACCAATATACCTCTAGGCTAAGCTATATTCATTCCAATTATTGGTCTAGCAGAGATCTTGGTCAGAAGTCGGACTGACTTAGGGACAAAACTAGCGACTTTCTAATTGTTCACAACGAATAGGCGGAACGTCTATCAGATGGCAATAGTTCATAGGCAATGCGACAGAACGTGACTTGATCCTAGCGATCTCCCGGCTTTCGAACTACACTTTTTCATAAACAC
>CM065701.1:23925358-23932858 GCA_017654935.2 Phymorhynchus buccinoides
TTACTACCCACCCCCACCCCATTTCACCCTGCCTATAGTTTCTCTCTGGCCCCACCACTATGATATAGGAACCATTTCCCCCCAAGGAACGAAGCAATATACATTGATAAAAAGCCGAAGAAAAAATGATGCATCTCCATCAATAATCATGCGGAGGTTCGATCCAGCCTTATTCATTTCCGAAGGTGACGTGAGTTTTTTTGGGGGTGGAAGCATCCCACCTCCCTTCCATGGACTCTCATCTGTCTATACGTCATCGTCTCTTCTGTCTCTCTACTTCTCCCTCTCAACCCCCCCCTCTCCTATTACGTTCTCTCCTTTCCACCCCCCACCCCCCTCTTTGTCTATTCGGTCAATAGTATGTCTCTGTGTCTTCCCCCACCCCCTGCTCTCTTTCCTTTCCCTCCATTCCCCATTACCCACTTACTCGGCTACCTCAACGCCTGTGCATTCTGTCTATACTGCACCCACCCTCCCCTCTCCCACTATTTTCACGAAACAAACAACAACAACAAACATCCTACAGTATGATACGGCGCTGGAAATCTTGATAGAATAATCAAATCAAATAAGCGACACACACACGTTAGCATCAAAGCGCATTCAAAACAAAAACGACAAATACAAAAGCGCGCACAAACGGCATAACATTCAATACGGAATATAGCAGAAACAGGGACCTAATCGGCAGGAGAGAGAAGAAAAGAGCGAGAGGAGCTTTTAAATCGACGGGGGAAACAACGAGATGGGTTTTGAGGTTAGCTTGAAAGGCAGAGAGTCGGGTCGCTGACGGAAGCAGGGAAAGAGAGGAAGTTTGATTCCAGGAGTGGTGTCGGTCATGAGACAGCAATAGAGCGCGACCAACAGTCTGAATAGGCTACATACCTAAAAGGATTGGGAGAAAAGAGGGTCAGAACACAAACAACTCACTACTAATTACTACTGCTGCTGCCTAGGCTGGCTGCTATCTACTACTACTATTACTGTTGCTGCTGCTTAGCCGCTGCTCTACATACTACTACTACTACACTACTAATACTACTACTACTACTACTATACTATACTAATAATACTGACTACTACTAATACGTGGAAGACGAACGACGGGACGAACGCACGACGCACGGACGGGACGACGACGATCAGATCGACGAACGACTACTACGCTTACTTACTACTACTACTATACTACTTACTATTACTTACTACTACATACTACTTACTACTGCCTAGCTGTCTGCTGCTGCTACTCCTACTACTACTACTAGCTATCGCCTGACTACTTACTACTATTACAGTACTACTCTCACTACTTCAACTACTAATCTACTACTACTACTACTAATAATACGACACTATACTAACTACTACTAATATTATTTTTTATATATACTGCTCGCTGCTGCCTGCTGCCTGCTGCTGCTGCTGTAACTACTAATACTACTACTACTACTATACTACTTACTATACTAAATAACTACTCAACTAAACTAATAATACTAATACTTACTTCTTATTCTCTTCTCCCTCCCCACTCCACTCTCTTCCACGCTCTGCAGCTCATGTGTATTTCTCTTTTCTCCTTTCACTATGTGATCGGTACCGTAATGCACAGCAAGACTCTACTACTCTTTCTCTCTCTACTACTCTCTACTCAGCCCACGTGTCAACAATACGCAGTCATGGATTTACTATTTCTCTCTTTCACTGTGCTGAATGCGTACCAGTGACAGCAATGGACGACTCCTCTCTCTCTCTCATTTCCACGGTAATCAAAAACAAATAGCCATATTGAAAGACCTCGCCGTTCCTCTCAATAGCACACCCAACAGAGAAATCCGTTCCGTTTTTTATGTCCCCCGAGCCGACACGGTTCGGCGAGCTATTGTTTTTGTCTAGCCGTCCGTCCGTCGGTGTGCGCCGATGTCCGTCCCCGGTGGTCCTGTCCGTCGTCCGGCGTGCCTCGATCCGATTCCCGCGCTATTCGTCGTTTTTCTCAAAAACTATTCAATGTCTATCATCATCAAATTTTGAGCACATACTAGTATTGTTAAGCATGGACGCTATCCACTAGATGTATTTTAGTTTTACATTAAGGTCAAGGCTACTGCGCCAGTTACAGAGGGTTCAAACCCCGGAAATCACTCAATCGCTAATATCTCGCGAAGTTTTGAATGTATTTTAATAAGCAGTTTTTTCACAACATTTCTGAGACAATGGTCTATAAACGACAGTTTGCTCATTAATATTTCTAGTGCGCTCGCGGGCACACGCGTACTTGGTGGCGCAAATAGATCGCGCGCGGCTCAAATCACGGAGTCCGAAACCCAATGGCGATATATAAACAAAAAAAAAGATTCAGTATAACGTGCTGTATTTGATGCGTTTTGATGTAGTTCGTGCTCGGTTTATGATAGACGTTATTATGTATGTGCTTACAGCCGAACCCATATCCGATTCGGAGTAGCTACGGCGATGCTGCGAGCGGACTTTAGGCAGCCCGTCTCGGCTGTTAAGCACTTGTGTGGTTTTATTTCTAAACTGTTCTTGAGCATAGTAAGACCCCTATACTGATAGCTCTTAAAGTCCTGAAACACAGATAATCTTAAAGTCACTATTTCAATTCTGGTACCAAACCCACCACCCATCCCCTTGTGTTTCGGGCGCTTTCTGAGACCTTAGTGGTTCCTCTTCTGTAAATCAAACAGACAGGGCCCGTGCCACTCTTTCCCCATAATTATCCCTCCTCGTTCTGATTTGAGATTTATCTGTAGCTCTATAGGTCTCGTAAAATACTTTCCTTTATTTTCTTCTATTCCTCGGTCTTTTATTCAAACTTTGGTTCTTCTGTAAGCCCGTTATTAGTCCTGCTCGAAGGTACCACAGAAAAAAGGTCTTTAGGTCAACCTTTTCCTATTCCTTTCTTCTTCCTCCGTGTTTTTATATTTGTGGTTTTGTTTTAGTAGTAAAGGCCATTTCATGGTCATGTGATAGTCACTCTTATATCCCTCTTTTTTTCTTTCCTCGTGTTTTTTTTGTTCTGCTTCTTTGTAGCTTAAAGCGGGTCCTGTTAGAGCTCCAAAATAGGAAGTTTCGCCACTCTTTTCTTTTATTCTTCTTCTTCTCGTGTTTTTTTTTAAAAAATTTAGCTTTTCTGTAGCCTTAATGAGTCCTAGTTTAAAGCTCTAGAAAGACAGATCTATACACCTTTTTCTTCACCTTAAATAAGTCCATTTTACCCTCTCCCTCCAACTTCCTCCTATTACAAGGGTACAAGAAAGGAAACTCGGCCCTCCACCGATGTATGCAGATGTATGATTGTACCTATAATCTATACACTGTCATCGGCTAAAAATCAGGGACCTCTTACGGAGTTGCACTGACTCCAGGGCATGTTCCTCAGGACGTTCCCACATCTTATATCTATAATGTCACCCATTATGTGTTAGTTCAGACCGGAGGACGTTAAAAACGGATTTTCATCTGTCCCCAGAAAGCACTGTCAGTAAGAGAATTCCACAAAGTCTTAGGGACACATCCGTAACGAAGCACTTTGGACGACACATCCCCCTATACACTGTTAGTGGGACAGCCATTTTTGCACACTTAGTTACAAAACTCATGTTACGACATCAAACCCCTCAAAAAGTCAGCTCTTGCTATTCAGTTTATGAAAAAAAAACTAGCGCAACGCCTAGTACCGAGTAATGCTGAGTACCGCGTAATAGCCTAGTAACCCGGTAATGCCTAGTACCGGTTTAATGCTGCAAGTATCGGTTTTTGCACGCGGTCCGGTGAAATATTATATTCATCTACTTGTCTAACTTCTTCTCTGTCCTATTGTTTCTCCCTCAATCCTCTTACTATCACTAATCGCACACACCCCACCCCACCCCACCCCCTGTCGTATAGAAAAAGGGTAGCACTGTTAAAAAAAGTAGCTCGCGTTCTATGAGAGTCGTATTTGCGACAACCACCAAATTAACTCTTCTCTTACTATTACCCATTACCTAAACTGTTTACCTAGAAAAAAGTGAAAATTTGTGGTTCATGCATCAAGTCGCAACTAATTTCGCCGGCAAATACAGAACTCTCATAGTAGCGAGTACTTTTTGAACGAGCTACCTTTTTATGCGACATGGCCAACATTCGAAGGCAAATCGCGCCCAGAAAAACTGCCCGGGAGATACGCGCGCACGAGAGGCGAGTGGATACACGCGTTTCGCGAATTTAATGCCAAACCGCGCAAGTGACACGACCGCTTTCGGTGCCGTTGCATCGCCCGTTTAGGGCTCACAGCAAATTTGAAGCTCCCGATTCGGTCGAACAACACGGTCGGAGGTATAAGGGCCCGGTTTGTGTCACACACACGGGGACACACACACACAGACACACGCTTGGCTTTTATTCATATGATAATCACAGACTGAAATCCTATACCCGTCCCTTCCCCCCCAACAAAAATAGGCTAGATGATTGCTACCTCGGAAGGAAAATGTGAGCCGGGAGGGGAGGCTTTTTACTAAGTGCAAAAAAAAGGGGAAACAAAAAAAAAAATAGAGACCAGACTTTTACCACGCCCTATCCTTACTCTCCTATAAAAAGTGTCCACGATTAAGCTTTGTCGTCCAAAATAATATTACAACTAGGGTTTTTTAAAAGTGTTCTCCCCTGTTCAAAAAGGAGGGGAATTGGGTGGAGGAGGAGCCTGACAGTATTTTAAAGACCACCACGTTCACGTAGTCAAAAATCACGTTTTCAGCGTTACATACCCTATATTTTATAGGTAGTAAGAAATATTTTATCATAGCATAAGAGGGGGTACTGTGGGACACGTGGAGAACGTAGGGAAGGCTATCTTAAGAGCGCAAGTGAGACAAATACGTCTATTAATCGCATGAGTACTAGCTAATTCCAAAGTTAAGGCGCCTAGCTACACTACATAACGATTCGCTTTTCCCACTAGCAATGCGATTGTGACGAGATTAGGTAGTTCCCTCTTTGAGTCCTGCATTCCACGTGGAATTCATGTATTGGAGGATCCACTTGAGTATATAGAGCGAAAGTTGCTAGAAACTTATTTTTAGACGGAAGTATTTCAAAGTGAAATCGTGGTGACTCGCATCGTCGGCAATCCCATCGCCATTCGAAATCGTATGTAGTCGATAGGCAGGCCCTTTAGTCTTCAGACACATGCATGTTGAACTAAGTGCCCATGCACTATAGCACAGTCAACCCAAAGAAGTGACAAACGAAAAAGTTGTATGTGGTCAAACATTTAAACAACACACCCACACCCTTATCCTTCCTCATCAAGTCCACAAAAACATCGCATTGCAAAAAAAAATATATCAAAACAGTGGGTCGCGCACGCCTCTGGCTGCGACGCGCTCTTCCAGGTGGGAGCAAACCCGAATTTCATCAGAGGAAGCCTCTGTGACTATATAACAATCTAAACCGTAATAACACGCACTTTCCACACCCACACATGCCCTTTTAGAACTTATACAATTACTGTACAGTTTCATTTCATTCCAATTCCATTCATCTCATTAAACTACACAAACTTTTTTTCTTCTAATGACCTGCGCCTCACCGTAGTAGTTTAATATAAATCAAGAGGTCATCATACTTTTAGACTTAAAACGTTCAATTGAAAATGTCCACACACATTCAGGTTAAGGCTTTTTGATTCATTACACAATTAAAAACGTCTGAAACATTTTCAGTATAAGGGAAAGTGAGTTATATTACTGAGACAGTAACAGGAATAGGGCAGGGCTGTCATTATGAAGCAACCCCTATTTGTTCAATCGTCAGCATGACATTTCTATATGCAGTAAAGCGCTAAACACGTGTACTTAAATCCATATAATGATTAACCTAATAAGGATACAACGTTTCGGTCAGGAATTTCAAACATCTTTAGAACAACCAAATGTATGTATGATCACCCGATAATGTTTGAAGAGTTGCGTCGATTCTCAAAATCTTATTGTCTTTGTATCAATGTTAGTTTCAAGGCATTATAATAACAAACCAAATGTATGATCACCCGATATGTTTTGATAAAGAAGTTTAGCCGGTCGATTCTTCAAATACTTGTTCTGTCAAGTTTGAAGACCCGTCTTAGAACAACCCAATGTATTGTTTGAAACCGATAATGTTTTGAGAAGTTGCTGTCGAATTCTCAAAATTCTTGTCTAGTCAAGTTTCCAAGCAGACACTTAGGAACAAACAATAGTATGAATCACCCGATTAATAGTTTGGAAGAGTTTGACACGTATCCCCCCCCCTGATCTCAATTCTTGGTAGTCTAGTCAAATCAGACACTCACTGATGATAAAACAGGATCATGTTACAAAAGCAGAAATCAAGCGATTTAGGATTTGCATTTGAAGAGATAAAAAATATCCTAAATCATTTTAAAGAGTCGATTTTACGTAGTCAACCGTTGATTAAAAAGAAATTCAAGGAGACAGTAAAGATTTTCCTTTAAGCCTGATTGGGAATAGAAGTCGGAAAGAGACCAGAAACATAGAGAGAGAGAGAAATGAGAGAAGAGGAAGATGAGAGCAGAGGTCGCAATTGAGAGACTAAAACAGGGACAGAGATCAGACACTAGAGAGACACAAAGGGTGGAACACAGACGCATCGCATCAGGCACAGCAAGGACCCAAAAAAAGAAAGGGAAACGCAAGGGATGGAATTGTGAGTCTGAAATAACTTGAAGAAGGTTGGATTCAAAAATCCCCCAGACTCCCCCCCACCTCCACTTTTGATACCACTATAGGCCATCCACTACATACCACCCATCCCCCACCCCTCTCTCTCTTGTATTCCTTACTCTCTACCTCCCTTACTCCATTCAAAAAACATTCAAAAAAGTTCAGTTTGTTTGTGAATTACTTCTATTCTTCAATACTGCGAATTTGAGTGACTCTCCTCTACGACGACCGAGTAACCCTCCCTTATTAATACCATCCTCCCACTCTAAGTTCCTTAAAACCTCGCCTCACCCCTCTTTCGGCTTTCCCCATAATAGAACAAACCATTCGACTACTACCGACGAGTGCTACTGAGAATGGACTGTTGCTAGTGGAGAAAGCTTCGATTAATTCTCGTCAACAATCAGAGACTAGGAATGAGAAACATGAGAAGAGAGTACAGATGAGATCCGACCAGAACGCAAAGATCTCGCCTTGACTAGCAATTATGGAGAGAGGAGATGAGAGATTGAGACGATAGAGAGCAGAAGAGAGAGACAGAGAGACAGGACAGACAGAGACAAGAGAGATGAAGATGAGAGATCTAGATGACGAAACGAATCTTGATGATGCATATGAGAGAACGACCGAGAGAAAATATGACTGAAGACGATAGAGACAGAGAAGGAGAGATGAGAAATACGAACGATCTGATTCTTTTTTTTTAAATATTATAGGGATGGTTAAGTATAATATGGCACATGGATTATTTACATCTTCACCATTCTAGCAG
>CM065701.1:23942858-23955358 GCA_017654935.2 Phymorhynchus buccinoides
TGCAATCTGCTATTTTAAGCGCATGGAAATCAGAGAGACACAGACAGACAGACAGACACACTGAGACACAAACACCGACAAAGTCAGATTGTCATTCTCTAAAAGCTCTTGAAGTGTTTCCAACAGGAAGAAAGGAAGCCCACTGTTTGTGCGAGTGTTTTTCACATGTTTGCACACAACAAGAGTTTGAATGCATTCAGTCCTTCCCCACACTTCAGCCTACACTCCTCCATGTGTTTTTTCCCTCTGTCTTGTATCTGTCTCCCCGTTTCCTCTCTGCTGAGCCCAAGTGAGAGAAGGGTGCCGCTGCGATGTGCCCCCGTCTCTGTGTATTTGGTCTTTTTGGTATTTGCTATTTGGTATTCTATCTATTCTACTCACAGACGCTTAGCACACGTTAAACCCAGTGGCAACGAAAAAGTTGTCATTTGGTCAAAATTTACCCCCCTCCCTTCTTTCCTCATCAGTCACACAAAAATTGCATGCAAAAATCATTATAGTAATTTGGCAAGTGTCCAGTGTGTGTGTGTGTGTGTGTGTGTGTCTGTGTGTGTGTTGTGTGTCTGAAACAACGAAACGGGCCTTATAACTCCGCCGTTTTTGTTTTTCGACCGAATCGCTTCAAATTTGCTGTGAGCCCTCACGGGGCGATGGCGATGGCGGCAAACCGAGGCGGCCGTATCATTTCATTTGTGCCGCGCAAATTCGCGCGGCGGAAAACGGCGCAATTCCGCCGGCCTCTCGCGCCGTAAATCCGAAATCCGCGCATCCGCCGTTAATCTAAATAAAAATCGGCGTCTCCCGCGTATCTCCGGCCAGAGTTCCGATCTGGGCGCAGAATGCCGAATTGCCCTTTCGAATTTGGCAGATAGATTGACACTGGGGGAGGGCACGGTGGACTATCGATGTTGCCACAACCTGCCAAACCGGAAGTGAATCGATCACTTAGGCGCATAACAGCAGCATGATGTGCAAAAGTGGGCGGGGCCTTATAAACTCTAACTCCGCCGGTTTTCAAACCGAATCGCGTCAAATTGTGCTGTCAGGCTTGCTGTCACTTCGGGGCAAAGCCTGGCAGCAAATTTGAAGAAAATCGGGGAGGATGGGAGCGCGTCAACTCTCAGAGCAGCGCCAACCTGGGAAACGGGGCTTTAAAACTCCGCCTTTTATTAACCGTTCACCTAACTCTGCCGTTTCTTAACGAAATCGCTTCAAATTTGCTGTACTCAGCCGTTACCAGTACTTGGCGTTAACACGACGTTACGTTACACAGTGTACTAGGCGTTACCGTTACTAGGGAGAGCGCATCACTCTCAGAGCAGTGCCAACGCGAAACGGGGCCTTATAACTCCACCGTTTCTTCCTTCCTTTTACCAATCGCTTCAAATTTGCCTGTACTTGGCTCCTCGTTACCAGTACTTAGGCTGTTAGGCGTTACCGTTACTACTTAGGCGTTACCGTTACTAGGCGTGACTGGTACTCGGCGGCTGCGTTTGCGCGCTAGTAATTATAAAAAAAATTGGGTGGCGCCCACGCCTCTGGCTGCGATGCGCTCTCCAGGTGGAAGCAACCCGAATTTCACAGAGACGCCTCTGTGACTATAAAGTACTTACCTAACATAACATAATCCTAAACTGCTTATCTTTGTGAAAATTTGGGCTGCTCCCACCTGAGAGTGTCGCCGCAAGAGCAGCACCATCCTTTTTTTATGGGAGGGGGGGGGGGGGCCGGGGTGAGGAGGGAGATGGAGCCGGACTTTGGAAACCTACCGTAGTTATGATTTTGGTCATACCAGGCAGCGGGATTTCTCCCTGCTTCTTATCGGACTTTTAACTGCGGTGGGATTTTGTACGTGCGTAAAAAAGCTCACGTGGTAAAAAATGCGGCAAGGGTCATCCGACGAGCTTTAAGTCCCCATCCGAAGGATTCGACGTTCGGTTCGATTTTTCTCACGTCGGTCGGACTAGAAAGAAAGAGCGAGGCCAGGATTCGAACCCGGGTCACTCACGCATTGAAATTGGCAGGAAAACGTCTTAAACATTCTGCCACCTTCCTTCCTTCCTATGTATCGCTGTTTTTATGTGTCCCTGTCTCTATGTGCCATCAATTTCGTCTTTGTGATGAAGATGAAAAATTGTGTTTTACGTCCTCTCGGTCTGGAACAGACACATATGGGACATTTGTAGATACAAAGATGGTGGGAACAATACTGGAGGCAATGCCCAGAGGCAGTGCAACACCAGTAAAGTCCCGATTTTTTAACAATACAGATAGGTGTAGCAGTAACCACGCCTCGGTTAAACCTCATCGGCTATGATACCGCCACACTTATATGTTTTGCAATTGCATTTCGTCTTTGTGTGTTTCCGCACCGTCTTTATGTCCTCATCCACTTGTGTCCCCGTCTGTATGTGTCCCCTTTCCTGCATGTCCCCGTCTGTATGCGTCCCCTTTCCTGCATGTCCCCGTCTCTATGTGTCCCCTTTCCTGTACGTCCCCGTCTCTATGTGTTCCCCTTTCCTGTACGTCCCCGTCTCTATGTGTCCCCTTACCTCCCTATGTGTCCCCGTCTGTATGTGTCCCCTTTCCTGCCCTGCATGTCCCCGTCTCTATGTGTCCCCTTTCCTGTAGTTGTGTCCCCGTCTCTATGTGTCCCCTTTCCTGTACGTCCCCGTCTCTATGTGTCCCCTTTCCTGTATGTCCCCGTCTCTATGTGTCCCCTTTCCTGTATGTCCCCGTCTCTATGTGTCCCCTTTCCTGTACGTCCCCGTCTCTATGTGTTCCCTTCTCTGTACGTCCCCGTCTCTATGTGTTCCCTTTCTCTGTACGTCCCCGTCTCTATGTGTCCCCGTTCCTGCTGTATGTCCCCGTCTCTATGTGTTCCCCTTTCCTGTACGTCCCCGTCTCTATGTGTTCCCCTTTCCTGTACGTCCCCGTCTCTATGTGTTCCCTTTTCCTGTAATGTCCCCCGTCTCTATGTGTCCCCTTTCCTGTATGTCCCCGTCTCTATGTGTCCCCTTTCATGTATGTCCCCGTCTCTATGTGTCCCCTTTCCTGTATGTCCCCGTCTCTATGTGTCCCCTTTCCTGTACGTCCCCGTCTCTATGTGTCCCCTTTCCTGTATGTCCCCCGTCTCTATGTGTCTGTCCCCTTCTCTGTATGTCCCCGTCTCTATGTGTCCCCTTTCCTGTATGTCCCCGTCTCTATGTGTCCCCTTTCCTGTATGTCCCCGTCTCTATGTGTCCCCTTTCCTGTATGTCCCCGTCTCTATGTGTCCCCTTTCCTGTATGTCCCCGTCTCTATGTGTCCCCTTTCCTGTATGTCCCCGTCTCTATGTGTGTCCCCCATTTCCTGTATGTCCCCGTCTCTATGTGTTCCCTTTCATGTATGTCCCCGTCTCTATGTGTCCCCTTTCCTGTATGTCCCCGTCTCTATGTGTCCCCTTTCTATGTGCCCCCAATTTCTATGTCCCCGTCTCTATGTGTCCCCCTTTCCCCTTTCCTGTATGTCCCCGTCACTATGTGTCCCCTTTTCTCTGTATGTCCCCGTCTCTATGTGTCCCCGTTTCATGTATGTCCCCGTCTCTATGTGTCCCCTTTCCTGTATGTCCCCGTCACTATGTGTCCCCTTTCCTGTATGTCCCCGTCTCTATGTGTCCCCTTTCCTGTATGTCCCCGTCTCTATGTGTCCCCTTTCCTGTATGTCCCCGTTAGAGTGGCACAGAGGTAATGCGTTCGCCTCGTATACAATAAACCCGAGTTCGAACCTGGGTACAGGGGATTTTTTCCTCTCACTCTGAACTAGGCCTTACGGTCTGAACGTGGAGTCTTTCGGATGAGACGATAAACCGAGGTCCCGTGTGCCCATGCACTTAGCACACGCTAAACCCAGTGGCAACGAAAAAGTTGGCATTTGGTAACAAAAATATATATATACCCCCCCCCCCCCCCCCTCCTTCCTCCTTCCTCCAGTCACACAAAAATCGCATGCAAATTCTAAAAACAATTGGGTGGCGCGCCTCTGGCTGCGACGCGCTCTGCAGGTGGGAGCAACCCGAATTTCACAGAGACGCCTCAGTGACTATAAAGTACGAAATACCAAATACCCTTTCCCAAAGAGACGGGGGACTTACGGGGACGGGGGCACAATGAGAGTGACACAAAGCGATGGGAGCACGTCGATGTGATCTGCAAGAGAATTTTTTTTTTTTTAAGCTAAACGTGCGCCAAATTTGAAGCGTTACTCTTGTGTCAGAGCTTTGTTTGCCAAGCGTGAAGTTTGATGTGTGCGTGTGTGTGTTTAAGGCTGAAATCTCTGGTGGAGAAACGAAGGTTTTGGTTAGTGGAAACGCGGGGAGGTAGGGAGGGAGGGAGGGGGAGGGGGAGAGACAGAGAGAGAAAGAAAAAGAAGAAGAGAGAGAGAGAGAGAGAGAGAGAGAGAAGAGAGAGAGAGAGAGAGAGAGAGAGAGAGAGAGGCAGATAAAGATGTTATTCTTAAAGGCCATAGTCCCTTAGAAGGGGGTACACTTTTATAACAAGATGTCCTATTACAGAATTAGGTCACTTTCCAGTGAAACCGAGAGAGAGAGAGAGAGAGAGAGAGAGAGAGAGAGAGAGAGAGAGAGAGAGAGAGAGAAGAGAGAGAGGAGAGAGGACACTGAAAAACTTTATTTAACAAGTAGGCGATGCCTATTCTTCCAGTCTGTCCTTGAGAGAGAGAGAGAGAGAGAGAGAGAGAGAGAGAGAGAGAGAGAGAGAGAGAGAGAGAGAGGAGAGAGAGAGAGAGAGAGGAGGAGAGAACGAGTGAGAGAGAGAGGAGAGAGCAGACACACAGACAGACAGACAGAGACAGAAAGCATTGTCTTTCTGTCCTCCCATCCGTCTGGAATCCAGACTGAAAGTTCTCCCAGGGCAGACGCCGACAGAACTGCACTGGCGCAGACTTTCGCGTTCACCATAGTTGTTCTAGACTACACTCTACTCAATTGTACCTTCTGATCTACGTTCCGATTGACTGGAATGACGTTGGGTGGTCTCTGTCCCCCATTCTCCAGAGATCAAGAGCAAACCGTACAGTATGCCTACACATGAATCATATATCAGTGCGAGGGTGCGGTGTTATCAGAGAGTGACAGTGCTGGTGAACGAGGGTGGATGTCTTTGTCAGTGAGAATCATGTTATCTTTGTTACTTTATTTCTTTGCACTGGAATGCTGGTAGTATGACTATCTTGTTGATTTTAATGCATGTTTGTTTTCATCTTCCAATGTTGCTTTTGTAAAGCGCATCGAGCATACTACTGTATGGATGTTTAGCGCTATATGAAATACAATTATCATTCTTATTATTATTAATGCTGTCTTGAAGTAGTAAGTAAATCAATACATCAATATATATCAATTCCCCTTTCCCTGTCATATTCTCCGTGGAATTCTCTTCCTCTGTGAGCGCAGATAGTGTCTGCTTTGGCACACTGTGATACAGTGGAAACTCCCTTACAAGACTCCCTCCCATATAAAAATTACCTCCTTTATAAGACACCTCCCTTATAATACCTGATTTTGGATGATTTTTGAAGGTCTTATAAGGGAGGTTATACTGTATTTGTGCGGGACGAAGGGTCTAGACCTACCATCAAAGACACTCTTCAAACCGAAACCATTGCAAATCAAGCACTGAATACTACAGGTTAGCTGTAGGCTGCTGCAAAGGCATTCAGCTATGGAAGTGTTCTATCCCTGTAGTGTCTAGACAGTTTTAGCCAGGTTCGCATTTATGAAGGCACGGGATTACCGGGATTTTACAAGAAGCCGTACAAAGTTAATAGGGAGAGGCTCGGGGTACGGGCCCGTATCTCACATTCTCCAGGCTACGGGTACGAGGCTCAATCACGGGACGCATAAATTGTGCGCCAATGTTTTCACAAACTACTAGCATTAATTCTGACATGTTCCTAACCCTATCCCTAACCCTATTCCTTACCAAGATGCGTTAAAAATACGAAATAAGAAAATGCATTTTGTTGACGAAAAATTCGACAAGGAAGAGTATACTATCCATGAACATGGTCTGAGTGTTGCAAGAACGCCGTACCCGTAGCCATTGTGAATGTAATAATATTACATGAATCCGACGATGACCTCAATCACGTCCAGATTTTTACAAATGAGGGCTTGGGCGTTGGTTTCCAACAAAATGCTCTAACAATATACAAAATCTAAATGCAATCTCGTTCGTAGTGTCTTAAATAGTCGTGACAAGTAACCTTAAGAATGAAATAAATTCAAGCATTTAGAAAAAAACCCAATCCGTACCCATATACAACTCCAGATATGTCACAGAATATCTTCCGGATATTGCACTATCTAGGTCTACGTTTTCATAACTTTTTCTAAAAAGTAGTTCTATGACAAACAGAAGAATAAATACAGGAAAAAAATCACATCTTCGATGACAATAAAATAAAACATACTAACTAAACTCTACCTACGATACTGACCACTCAACAAATACTACACTGCCAATCCCCCCCCCCCCCCCCCCTGCGTGCGCATCTCGACCCTTGCAACGGAAGTGTCGCCATCTTAGTCAGATTTGTGTGTAAACAGCATCGATCTGGCATTTTTCAAACAAAGTTACTGACTAAGATGGCGGTCTCCCATAATATGGCACGCTCCTTGTGGCCGGATATGACGACACGTGGGTACAAGCCATGCTCCACTTCCCCGGGTCTCTTGCAAGGCCCACTGGCCTCTGTAGTGGTGGTGTTATCTGGATGTAGATGTAACACCAATACGTCAGAAAACAAGATCCTTGGGGGACAGATTGGCGGGGGGTGAGTCATGACCAGTACTAAGATCACCAAGTTCGTTGTTCAATATTATGATGTCGTTTCTCTCTACCTTCCTCCCATATTTCTCTGATTTCCCTCAAGGCACGTGGCTGCCTACTCTGTCTTATATCCATCCCTCATCCATAGTTGATTCTCACTGGATTTGTTTCTGTTCCTCTGACCCTCTTTATGTCTCTATTTGTTTTCCGTGTCCAAATGTCCTTCATTCTCCCACTGTCTGTTTGCCTGTCTCTGTCTGTCTGCTTCTCCACCCCACCCCACCCCATTACTTTTGCTTTGAAAAACAAAAGCTAATTTGCTGATTTTTAATAGAATAGGACATACACAGGTCACGCCTGTTAACCCTATCGCCGCCAAAGTCGCATTTTAGCACCACAGTGATTTAACACCTATGTTACTAAAAGGCATCAAATTGGGGTGTATTATCCAAAGACCCTATTGTCTTAGTTTTGAGAAGTAAGGATAGACCTTATTTTATATATGTCACATAAGAATCCCCAATACTGCAGACAGATTCTGTTATCTACCCAAGTAAATGTAATGGACATTTTGGGCTGAAATGTGGCTGGCGGCGAAAGGGTTAAACAACGACACTGAAAGGGAATGAAACAGAAACACCCGAAGGTGCTGATGGGACCCAGAGATGCCTGCTCCGTGCCTGCTCCCCAGTCACACAACACGGACTTCATAGGCTGGAGCAGGGCTGCTCTCGTGTTGATAGGGCAGGCGTGGCTGGTGCATCTCTGGGTCCCATCAGCACCTTCGGGTGTTTTTATTTCTCTAGAATATGACATACACGGGTCACTATTGCAACACTTCGTAAATGTACTAATGTAGCATGTACCATCTTTCAAAAGATTCTCTCTATCGTTTATTATTTTAATTTTGCTATTTTGTTTTTATAAAGGAAAGCTGGAAAGCTGGAAGGGAGTAAAAATGAAAGTGCAAGTTGGAGAAAAGATATATTCATGTGCATCCAAGCCTGGCAGCATCCAAACATGTTAAAACACACTCCCAAACAGCAGGCTTTCTTCCATCGATACACTCCAAGAGCTTTTAGGAAATTACAGTTTTGTTTGATGTTAACCCCCCCCCCCCTCTTCTCTCTCTCTCTCTCTCTTTCTCTCTCTCTCTCTCTCTCCCCCCTCTCTCTCTCTCTCTCTGCTCTCTCTCTCTCTCTCTCTCTCTCTCTCTCGTCTCTCCTCTCTCTCTCTCTCTCTCCCTCTCTCTCTCTCTCTCTCCCTCTCTCCCCCCTCTCTCTCTCTCTCTCTCTCTCTCTCTCTCTCTCTCTCTCTCTCTCTCTGTCTCTCTCTCTCTCTCTCCCCCCCCCCCCCCCCAAATTAAACAAAGCTATGCAATCAACAATCCTCAACAGACACACGCAAACCCAAGGAGCATGGAGAGAGAGAGCAGGCCTAAAGGGAAATCACCCCATTCACTCCTTAATCGTCACTTCCGGGTGGAGATCTGATTGGTAGTTACTGCGTCGTCACGTGACGCCATGACGGGCAACAAAAGGCGTCCGTCTGTCAGTCGGCTCGGTTTGTCCCTGTTTTAGCAACTCTTCTTCGTTTATTCTCTACTCTTCACACACAATGACAATTCTACCTAGTTCAAGTTCTACTCCCAGTTCTGGAGCCCTATCCTTGACCCTAGCCCTTTCAACTGGAATGTCTGTGTTTCGATCTGAATTTCTGTCATACAAACATGCTAGAAGCATAGCTTGTCCACCGTCAGAAAAAAATCTTTCTCATTCATTCTCATTCTGAGTAAACTACAAATTCAATAAGAATTGCGTACATGCGTGCGTGCTTGTGTGTGTTTTGATTTTGTGTGCTGTGTGCGCACGCATGTGTTGTGTATGTGTGTGTCTGTATAATTTTTATTTTTTATTTTTTATATATGTGTGTGTGTGTGTCTGTCTGTCTGCGTGCGTACGTTGTGTGTGAGTTTACTTGTATGCGTATCCTCTAACGTTTGTGTATGTGTGTTGGTGTATGTGGTCAGTCCGTGCAACTCAGTTGCTATGGCTTACTGAATGAAAGATGAATAATAATGAGTCGGTGTCGATACATGTGTGTGTGTGTGTGTGTGTGTGTGCGTGTGCGTGCGTGCGTGCGTGTGCGTGTGCGTGCGTGTGTGAGTTGCTTTGTATATGCGTTGTTGCTGGTTTGTGTAATTCTTAAACTCTATTTTTGTTATCTACTTGTTGATGGATATTCGATTGTAAAGCGCTTTGGGCTCATTTAAGGTAAAGCGCTATATAAGTGTACCATTATTATTATTATTATTATTATTATTATTATTAGATAGTCAATCTGCACTGTACCTTTTCATTTACCTTTAATGCAAATGTTTTCAATGAACATTGAATAAATATAGTCAGCGGCAAAATGAAGAATGAAAAGGAAACACCCGGGGGTGATGATGAGACTCAGAGACGCACGAGTCTCACCTGCCCTACCAACACGAGAGCAACCCTCTCACTCACTCTCATCCCTTGTTCAGTGCTCACAAAATCCCAACCCGCAAACCGCCCCCTTGCCCCTTCCCCTCAAGCGCATCAATTTTACTATTCGCCCTTCTTTTCCCCTTCCCACAAAACACCCCCCGACCATTAGAGAGAGAGAGTGTTTACACACACAAACAGAGATCGAACTTAACACACAGAGAGAACACTTTCAGCAGGGCAAACATTGAGTCACTATAGGTCAACATTTGGGCAAATTTAGTGCAAGCCATCTTTCTGGGGTTTTCTCACAAGAAGGACTAAAAAGTCTGAAGAAAGGGTTAGGTCGAGCGAAGAACGTAACAAGGGGGGCGGGGGGGGGGGGGGGGGGGTGTAGCACAGACCAAAGGGGCGTGGTAATGGTGCCAGAATTTTCAGGAGAGAGAGAGCCTATTCAAGGCATTCAAGCGCAGTCAGGACCCCACGCCTCTAAAACACCTTTAAACGCACTGCTTCACCGACGGGTAAAGTTTGTCTTTTGAGGACCGATCATTCTTCGAGCTTTTTTTAGGAATGAAGGTCTGGTTGTTCCCCTATCTGGTTCAATCAACAAAGGGCTGTTTAGGAGGAGTTATTGTCCTTAGCCTTTGACACCAGGTGGCGTTCCGTTTGAAGGTTTCCTAGCGACGCCAAATTCTCTCTCTCTCTCTCTCTCTCTCTCTCTCTCTCTCTCTCTCTCTCTCTCTCTCTCTCTCTCTCTCTCTCTCTCTCTCTCTCTCTCTCTCTCTCTCTCTCTCGAGCAGCAGCAAACACAGATTTTCTTATTATTATTATTCTCCTTAGGCAGCCAACTTCATCACGTTGGAGATTCTGCTGCACTTTAGGGGGTAGTACGAAAAAGAGAGAAATAGCAAAGGATAGAGTACAAAGCGAAATGATAACATTATGGGGAAATAGAAAGAAAGAAATGATTGCAAGATAGTCAGGAAATAACTGAAGTATTTACATATACTTCCTAGTTGATGCTTCCTATTTGACCAAGGGAAGTAGAATAAGCCTCAAGAGTGATCTCTCGTCGGGCCACCAGAAAACCCCCATTGTCACACAACACAGAGACACGAAAACATGCACGCAAGCAAGCGCCCGCACACATCACCCTACTCCCCTCCACCACACACGCGAGGTCAAGGAGTGTGGAGGGAGTGTAGCAGCCCTGCAACTACTAAAGGGAAACAACCCTGTTCACCCCCTAATCGTCACTTCCGGGTAAAGATCTGATTGGTAGTTGATATTGCGTCACGTGATGTCATGACACGCAACAAACGGTGTCCGTTTGTCAATCGCTCAGGTTTGTTCCTGTCACTCACTGCACACTCTCTCTCCACTTTTCACGCACGCTTTACGCTTGCAGGCATTCCCTGTCTGTCTCAGTGTCCGTCTGTCTGTGTTCGTCTCTGTCTGTCTGTCTGTCTGTCTGTCTGTCTCTCCCTCTCTCTTTCATGAAGCTGCCGCTGTTTTGAAACTAAACACAGGATGCAAGTTAAAGATCGTAGCTTGACGATTATTTATGACTGTCTTATTCTCAAACGTTTGGGTTCATCTTTCGGTTGTTTTCATGAATAACGTTCTCCCGCTTTCTCTCACCAAACCCTCCCCCCCCCCCCCCCCCCCCGCCTCTCTCTATCTCACTGTATCTGTCACGTACGTACGCACGCACGCACACGGACACACACAAATGCGCGTGCCACAGAAACACACACACACGCACACGCACGCACGCCCCACGCACCAAAACGCAACACGCACACACACACACACAGAGTACATACATCCGTGCACGCACACATGCACAGACGCACACATATTAATCCTAACATCCCCACCTTCCTTATTTCATAACAATTTTTATTTTTTCTAAATCTACCGCAATCCGTTCTCTTGCAGAGGAAAATATCAAACCGAAAACTTCACAAGTTCAGATCATATATTTTTTCTCTCTTCTTTTTTTTTTTTAACACAGAGGGATTTGGTACACAAAAGGATGAGGAAGGGATTCCCAAATCTGATCCAACTGTGAGTCACGATCGGGGGAAATTGGGCAGGGTGGTGGTGGGGGGAGGAGGAGGAGTTGGGGGGCCGACATTATTTCTCCTCACGCTAACCAATCATACCTTAATTACCCAGGATTATAACACAAAGAGAGACAGAGACAGGGACAGAGAAGGAGATTTGTTTTAAAAAGAGTGGAAAAACAACACAATGGATAAATGTGGTAGTGTAATAATCTGGGAGGGGGGGGGGGGGGGGAAGAAAGAGAGAGAGAGAGAGAGAATGAGAAAGAGAGAGTGAGTGAGAGAGAGAGAGATAGAGAGAGAGAAAGAGAGAGAGTAAGAGAGAGAGAGAGAGGAGAGAGAGAGAGAGAGAGAGAGAGAGAGAGAGGGAGAGAGAGAGAGAGGGAGAGAGAGAGAGAATTGAATTGAATGAATTTTATAGAGGGTAATAGAATAAGCAATAACATGCTTTTTTACATCCAGCCCTCTAGAGAGAGAATGAGAAAGTGAGAGTGAGTGAGAAAGAGAGAGAGAGAGAGAGAGAGAGAGAGAGAGAGAGAGAGAGAGAGAGAGAGAGAGAGAGAGAGAGAGACGAGAGAAAGAGAGAGAGAGACAGAGAGAGAGAGAGAGAGAGACAGAGAGAGAGAGAGTGAGTGAGAGAGAGAGACAGAGAGAGAGAGAGTAAAAGAGAGAGTGAGAGGAGAGAGACAGAGACAAAGCTTTTAATTTCCTTCTTTGTTTCTCTAACCACTCAAAGCATGTTAGCCATTACTATCCCACACACTATTGCAATCCATTAAACCGAAGCACCGATCACATCACGAGACGTACGTGTCAGTGTGCATCAAGCTCACGCAGCCTGCACCATTGAAGATCGAAAGTTCCCTCGCCGCAAACGAAGGCGGAAACCACTGCGAGTCACTCACAAACAGTCGTCATTTCCGGTCAGAGATCCGATTGGTTTATGCCATGGCACGTGACCTAATGTCAAGTTCATTTGTTCAAACTTTCGGCAAATGGTAAGATCAGCTCCCTCCGCTGCTCCAGGGTGAAGTTGGCCAATCAGCTTAACGGAAAAGGTAAATAGGAGGGAGCTGATGGGCCCTAACCCTAAGCCTTCACCCTGGAACAGCGGAGGGACCTGATCT
>CM065701.1:23965358-23970358 GCA_017654935.2 Phymorhynchus buccinoides
AACCAGAAACCTTAGAGGAGGAAAAACCACAAATATAGGTTTTCAGAAGATTCCACTGGCATCTTCATCTAGAAGAAGAACAACATAAAAAAGAAGAACAACAAAAAACAGAAACCTTAGAGGGTGGGGGGACCATTGAAAACGCCATTGAGAGAGGTTTTTAGAAAAAGAGCAAATTCCAATGGCATTTCCATCTAGAAGAAGAAGAAGAAGAAGAAGAAGAAGAAGAGAAGAAGAAGAAGAAGAAGAAGAAGAACAACAACAACAACAACAACAACCAGAAACCGAGAGGGATGAAGCCAGTAAAACCGCCACTGAGAGGTTTTCAGAGAATGAGCCATTTCCATTGCAATCTCCATGTAGAAGAACAAGAACAAGAAGAAGAGCAAGAACAAGAACAAGAACAAGAATCAGAAACCTTAGAGGGGGGAAAACCACTAAAAACCGCCACTGAGAGAGGATTTCAAAGAATGAACAATTTCCTTCAAAACGTCCGGAACGCCTCTAAGACCATAAACTTTACGTCGCAGGGGAGAGAAATGATAGGCTGAGCGATCAGTGACACCGGTTGATTACAACATTGATTTTCCTTTCAACTTTCGACACATTTTATCTTGCCGCGTGTGAATGAACTCGTGTTATAGAGAGGGGGGCACTCGATCTGGACTGAACTAAAACGAGATTGATATCACAAAAGAAGCCGTGAAACCAGCAGTAGGACTGATGAAGGCTCTGGCTTTTGAATACGTGGAACAAACGAGATTCCAGTTCATCATCATCATCATCATCTTCTTCTCCATCAACATCATCTTCTTCTTTCTTCTTCTTGTTGTTGCGTGTTGCCGCAATCAACTCAATGATTTTTATACCACGTAGCCACGGTCTTCAATCATTTTTGCCAAGAGTAAGACTAGTAACCCTTGAATAACAGGCTAGTTAGTATAAGGGAAAAGACGTCATTCGGACGAAAGAAACAAAATAATAATGAAGGGGATGGGGGGGGGGGGGGTGATGGGGGGGGGGGGGGGGGGGGGGGGGGGGGGGGGGGAGGGTGGGGGGGGGGGGGAGGGGGGGGCGGGGGGGGGGGGGGGGGGGACGGGGGGCGTTTTGGTAGGGTGTAGTGCATATGGGTGAGTCACTGTCAACAACAATATTTTACAACCCTGCTCTTTATAAGGTCTAAATACACGTTGCTAGTGTTCACTCTTTCCTCGTGTAGTTTTCACACTCTTTCCTCATGTAGTTTTCACACTCTTTCCCCATGTAGTTTTCACACTCTTTCCTCATGTAGTTTTCACTCTTTCCCCATGTAGTTTTCACTCTTTCGCCATGTAGTTTTCACTCTTTTCACATGTAGTTTTCACTCTTTCGCCATGTAGTTTTCACTTTCCCCATGTAGTTTTCACATGTAGTCTTCACTCTTTCCCCATGTAGTTTTCACTCTTTCCTCATGTAGTTTTCACCCTTTCGCCATGTAGTTTTCACTCTTTCCTCATGTAGTTTTCACCCTTTCGCCATGTAGTTTTCACTTTCCCCATGTAGTTTTCACTTTCCCCATGTAGTTTTCACATGTAGTCTTCACTCTTTCCCCATGTAGTTTTCACTCTTTCCCCATGTAGTTTTCACCTTCCCCATGTAGTTTTCACTCTTTTCCCATGTAGTCTTCACTCTTTCCCCATGTAGTTTTCACTCTTTCCCCATGCAGTTTTCACTCTTTCCCCATGCATTTTTCACTCTTTCCCCATGCAGTTTTCACTCTTTTCCCCATGTAGTTTTCACTCTTTCCCCATGTAGTTTTCACTCTTTTCCCCATGTAGTTTTCACTCTTTCCCCATGTAGTTTTCACTCTTTCCCCATGTAGTTTTCACTCTTTTCCCATGTAGTTTTCACTCTTTCCCCATGTAGTTTTCACTCTTTCCCCATGTAGTTTTCACTCTTTCCCCATGCAGTTTTCACTCTTTCCCCATGCAGTTTTCACTCTTTCCCCATGTAGTTTTCACTCTTTCCCCATGTAGCTTTCACTCTTTCCCCATGTAGTTTTCACTCTTTCCCCATGCAGTTTTCACTCTTTCCCCATGTAGTTTTCACTCTTTCCCCATGTAGTTTTCACTCTTTCCCCATGTAGTTTTCACTCTTTCCCCATGTAGTTTTCACTCTTTCCCCATGTAGTTTTCACTCTTTCCCCATGTAGTTTTCACTCTTTCCCCATGTAGTTTTCACTCTTTTCCCCATGTACCTTTCACTCTGGGGTACTGGCCTTTCTCTGCACATAGCAGAGAATTACTTTGACATTATATATTAACGGGCTTTATAGCCCCTTTTCTCCATACCAACCAAACACCACTGAACAAAAAAAGAAGAAGTAATAACAGGATGACAACATCGGTTAAAAGACAAAAATGAGCAACATAACCGGAAATGAAAAGCCAAAAAAAATGCAGTGGCACAGTCTCTAAAATAATCATCAAACAAACCACGTGAGTTTACCCATGAAATATTAATGATTAATAGACACGAGATGACCTCACAATTGAGCAATACACCGTAGTTCAGAACTTAACCCAGTCCTCTCTTTTTGAAACAAAGACAATGTATGACTGACAAGTACAGGACAGCAAAGCTTGTCATGCCAATAGTCTGTCTTTCCGGACCAGATCAAAGCATCTGGGCCCGTAGCCACGAGTGCGGCTAAGACAGCTAATCCGGGATGGAAAATGCAAATCAGTCTAAACTACCAATCCGATTGGCAGTTTAGACTAATTTGCATTCTCTATCCCGGATTAGTTGTCCTTAGCCGCACTCATGACTACAGGCCCTGGTCCTGCAGTCATGAGTGCGTCTTAGACAGCCAAGACGGGTAGTAGTATGTAAATTAGGCTAAACAGCCAAGAGTTTGGGGAGTTTGGTCTAATTTACATACAGTTACTACTACTACCCGTCTTGACTCGTCTAAGACGCACCCGCGGCTACAGGGGCCTGAGCCATCTGTCAAGATGAGTAGAGCATATAAAATGAGCGAGCAGACACACCCCCCCACCCCCCCCACCCCCCCCACACCCCCACCCTAGCTCTTGTTTTCTAGTAGAAGTCCTTGTCATCTTGTCGGTTCTTCGATGGGTAGAAACAAAAGAGCGAGTAGCCAACCCCACCTCTACCTTATAATATATTAGCTCTTTTAGTTAAGGTCCTTTGTCACCTTGTCTCATCTCTGTCCGCTCTCAGAACACCCCCCCAAAAAAAAGTGGTGCGACGCTCTTCTTTTTAAAAATACGAAGAAGAAAAAGAAGAAGAAAAGAAAGAAGATAAGGAAGAAGATGACGGAGAACTGGCAAAATCTGACAATTGAAATGGGGGGGAAAAAAACAGAAAGAAAGAAAAAAGAAGGAAACGATAGAAAATAACAAAGGAAGGAAGGATGAAGAAAGAACAAGGTCAAGATCATCATGGCCATAATTTATGCTCGGATGTTTTCTACTCTAGGGTATACAGTACCACACACAATCTGAAGCGCTTCTGTTAAGTACAAATGTGGAAAATATGGCTTAAAACCCAATTTGTAGACCCCTACCACTTTCAAGGCCTACCGATCTCCCGGACCGTGACCTTGACCTTGATCGGTATGCCACCATCAGAACGGGCATAAGCCAAAGTACCTACATGCCAAATTTGAAGACTCTAACACCAACGGTGTGGGAGTTATGGCCCCTTAAAGATTTTCGGTTTTCAAGGTCAAACTTCAAGGTCAAGGTCAGTACGGTGTTGATTAACGAAAGGAAGCTTCCTTTTCAAGCTGTCTACCCCTCTGCCAATTTTAATCAAAATCCAAACAGTAGTTTTTAAGATAATCGATACACAGACACACACACACAGACACACACACAAACCGATCGCAATACCTCGGCCTCTGGCCGGGTAAAAACGACAGAAAGAAGGAAAGGACAAACGAAGAAAGACAGAAAGGAAGGAAACAGAAAGGTAAAAGAAAAGAAGAAGAAGAAAGAAACTACAAGACACGAGCTGATACCATTGGTAAATACAAAAGGGGCGAACGGATCAGACACCTTAGGAAAGTAAAAAGACCCTCACAGTCAGGAGGAATACGGACACTATAAAAAGGGAGAAATTAAACGCGGAGGAGTTAGGATTCCCTCGCAATGCCCCCTGTACTAATGAGGTCGCCGTCTCTCTATGGTCTTCCACGATTGGCTAGTCACTGTGTGCACAGACGTTTGACGGCTGTTGGCTGGAAAGACTAGGGGGGAGATTAGAAGCAGGGGGGGGGGTATATGGCAGTATGGAAATATGACGAGCGGTTGGTGGTTTAAAAGGCGCGGGCTTTATGATCGTCAGTACTGCCAGGACAGGGTTGCTTAAAGGTGGACCCTGACGGTTGATTTTTTTTGCAAGGAACACGTCCAGATCACCAGAAACACAGCCTTTTCAAGGATCTGAACGCTCGCTTTGCTCTGGTTTCCTAGAAATCAAACCGTCAAAACGGTGATTCCTCCTTGGCGGAGTTGCCGGAGAGAGAGGCCACTTTGGATGGGGTGGGTGGAGGCCACTCGAGCGGTGAAAGCTTTTTTCTTCTTTGTAGTGCAGTACAAAACAACAAATTGGAGCTATTTCCTTTGTTGTGAGCGAAACTCCTTTTGGTAAACTGTAAATAAAAAGGCTTGTATTGTGGAAATTTCGTGATTTGGTCAAAGCGACTCAGGCGGCCATTAAAAAAGAGAAGGCACTTCCAGCACCTCCGCTAAGGAGGAATCGCCGATTTGACTTCTAGGAAACCAGAGCAAACTGAGTGTTGCGATCTCTGTAAAGGGCGTTTTCCTGGTGATCTCGACGTGTTTCTGGCGAAAAACTCATCCGTCAGAATGCCCCCTTAAAAGGCGCGGGCTTTATGGTCGTCAGAACAGCCAGGACTTGGTTGCGTAAACATATCGTTTTCTGGCGTTTCTTAGTTAATCTCTATTTTGACCCTGCTTGCTGCTGAGAGCTCC
>CM065701.1:23982858-23992858 GCA_017654935.2 Phymorhynchus buccinoides
TAAAGACACCCCCCACCCCACCCCCCACCCCACGTATCACATTCCCTCTAATATGCTTGGAACATTTGTTAAGATTTCTTACCAGCGATTAGAGGGAAAACGCGTGAAAACCATGATTTTGACACGTGACGTGGTCAGACCTCTCTCTCTCTCTCTCTCTCTCTCTCTCTCTCTCTCTCTCTCTCTCTCTCTCTTCTCTCTCTCTCTCTCTCTCTCTCTCTCTCTCTCTCTCTTACTCTCTCTCTCTCTCTCTCTCTCTCTCTCTCTCTCTCTCTCCTCTCTCTCTCTCTCTTACTCTCTCTCTCTCTCTCTCTCTCTCTCTCTCTCTCTTACTCTCTCTCTCTTACTCTCTCTCTCTTACTCTCTCTCCTCTCTCTCTCCTCTCCTCTCTCTCTCCTCCCCCCTCTCTCTCTTCCCCTCTCTCTCTCTGTGATCAAAATTATTTTGGTTTTCCCCACTTGTTCCCAAACGAATTACCAATTGTTTTACTTCCAACGAATCCCCTCCTTTTTCCCCGCATCGCTTAATTCGTTTGTTGTCCTCGGTTAAATCAATTAGTCAGTACCATGTTTAAGCCTGTTGTTATTCCAGGCAGATTATCGTGTTTGCTTAGTCGGATTTTTGAGAGAGAGAGGAAGAGAGAGAGAGAGAAGAGAGAGAGAGAGAGAGAGAGAGAGAGAGAGAGAGAGAGAGAGAGAGAGAGAGAGAGAGAGAGAGTAAGAGTAAGAGTAAAAGAGCGTGAAAGAATGAGCGAGAGAGGGAACTCAAGACAACATTATTATCTCAGACAAAATAGAGATCAGAGATAGAGTGTGAGAGAGAGAGGATGGGGGGAAACAGAGAGACAGACACACAGTGGGAGAGAGGGAGAGAGAGAGAGAGAGAGAGAGAGAGAGAGAGAGAGAGAGAGAGAGAGAGAGAGAGAGAGAGAGAGAGAGAGAGAGAGAGAGAGAGAGGAACATAAGTTAATAATCGTCGCTATAAAAAGAATGCGCATCAAACAAACATAAACAATCAGAAACAACATCAAACATACACACAGAGAGAAAGAGAGAGAGAGAGAGAGAGAGAGAGAGAGAGAGAGAGAGAGAGAGAGAGAGAGAGAGAGAGAGAGAGAGAGAGAGAGAGAGAGAGAGAGAGAGAGAGAAGAGAGAGAGAGACAGAGAGAGAGAGACAGAGAGAGAGCGAGAGAGAGAGAGAGAGAGAGAGAGAGAGAGAGAGAGAGAGAGAGAGAGAGAGAGAGAGAGAGAGAGAGAGAGAGAGAGAGAGAGAGAGAGAGAGAGACAGAGATAGAGAGAGATGCGCGCGCGTGTGTACACACTCTCACACGCAGACAGAGATATAGACGGGGACACACACACACACACACACACACACACACACACACACACACACACACACCACACACACACACACACGCGCGCGCGCGCGCGCGCGCGCGCGCGCGCCGCACACACACAACCATCAGACCAACACAACCACATGAAAGGAAATGTGCCACAATCACAACAGATGCTCAGAGTTGATTGTCTTGCCAGGGGGTCAGTGTATGTAGTTTCTTTCATGAAGAACGCTCTAGGCTTTACTATAGCAACGCACACACAGCAACAGCACACGTCTGGTACCAACCTGCACACAGACAGAAATAAGAAGAAACATCACTGAACAATGACAGAAATATATTCATCATCATCATCATCATCATCATCATCATCACCATCATCATTATCATCATCATCATCAACCTCATCGTTGTCGTCGTCGCTATCATTGTCATTTTCGCTGACATCATCATCATCACCATCATCATCACCATCATCTTCTTCGTCTTCTTCTTCTTCTTCCTCCTCCTCCTCATCCACATCATAATCACCATCAACAATAGCAACAACAATATATTCAATCATTGTCATCATCATCATCATAATCATCACCAGCATCATCGTCGTAGTCGTCGTCTTCGTCGTCATCATCATCATCTATCTTCATCATCATCGTTGTTGTCGTCGTGCACGTAAGCAAATACTATGCCGGCTAGCGCTCATACCAGCACGCATACACACAAACGCATGCGCACACCGTGTATGCAAACGTGTGTTCGTTTGTGATGGTACGTGCGTGATTGCGTGCGTGATCACGTGTGCTCGCTCGGTGCGTGAGGGAAAGTGATCGAGAGAAGAAAGAAGCGACTCGACCATCTGGCCATCCTAACCGATCTTGACATCTTAACGCAGCTAGTCACAAAAAGTTAAGGATCACTCAGTTTCTTTTTCTGATCCAGTCTATGCCTTGGTGCATTCGGGTCAAAGTCATGGGGATCAGTGTGTTCTGGGGAGCTGTCGGTGGACGGTCGTGGTGGCGCCCTCGGATGAGGACCTCACTTACGCTGGCTCCGCGACTAAGACAATACTGTCGTCAGTAGGGGGCTTAGTAGGTGGTGTCCTGAACAGGCTCTACTGAACTCCACTGAAGTGACTCAGCAGCAGTGCAGTGTCTCCTCGGTTGGCTGCCTCCTGACGGCCTAACATAGATTCGGTCCTCTTGGACTGCTGGTCTCGGATTCTGCGACCTGAACGTGCGGAGGTGTGGCTGCGAATTGGGACTCGGAATGAGCGGCGTGGAGCAACGCCACTGTACGACCCAGAAGATGGAACAGCAACAAAAAACAAACAAACAAAAGTTAAGGGTCACCTTTGTTTTGCGCTACTTCGCAAACTAATAATGCTGTAGAATAAAAAAAAATTAAATGAACATAAAAGGACTAAACCCCGTTTATTGTTCCTTCGAGCATCCTTCATGACTTTTGATATGGTTCCACAACTTTTGCATTCCACTAAATTGGTATTGGTATTAATATTACAGAAATTCAGGTTGCTCCTACATGGAGAGCATGCTGCAGCTAGTGCTGCGCCACCCATTGTTTTGCATGCATGAGTGATGGGGAAGGGGGGGGGGGAGTACATTTTGACCAAATTACAACTTTTCCGTTGCCACTGCGTGCGTGTGCGTGCGTGCGTGTATGTCTGTCTGCCTGCCTGCCTGCCTGCGTAAGGGTGGGTACGTCTCTCTCTCTCTCTCTCTCTCTCTCTCTCTCTCTCTCTCTTCTCTCTCTCTCTCTCTCTGAGTGTGTGCATGTGTGTGTGTTGTGTGTGTGTGTGTGTGTGTGTGTGTGTGTGTGTGTGTGTGTGTGTGTGTGTGTATCTGGGTGTGATTGTGTGCATTGCCTGAAAAAAATAGAAAAAAAACAATATAAGAAAAAAAAAGAATAAGTGACCCATAACTTTTTGTGAGTAGTCCATATACTACTACAAAGTGCCTAGTAGCAGTAAACCCCAGTAACTGAAGTACGTAGAACAGTCACTTGACTTTTACTAATGCTGTAACTACTACTTTAACTATCACTACTACTACTACTACTAAAACCTAAGGGAAGGCGGGGGGGGGGGGGGGGGGGGGGGGGGGGGAGACAACTTCTTTGTAAGATGCAGACAGACAGAGCGAAGAGGAAAGACTTGCTCTGGGACTTTGTGAAGCAAAAAAACAAACAAAAAGACAACGAAGAAAACGACAAGATGGACAGAAAAAGATATAAAGTAAGACGAGGAAGAGGTTTTGGCAATCTTACACATTAGTCACCCCCCTCAACCTCAAAGTCTGCTTCTTTCAGCTTTATAAAAACAATACTAGGCTGGTCCTAAACCCTATCCCTTTCTCCTCCTCATCACTCCCCCCTCACCCCCCAAAAAGGCAGAATGTTGCTTCTCGGTGGAATGAAAAGTTCAATGCGAAGAGTTTTTTTTTTTTTTTTTTTTTTTTGAGGGGGGGGGGGGGGGGGGGGAGGGGCTACTAATGTACACGGTAGCCAGAGGAGAGGGGGGTTTAACGAAAGGAAAGGATGGTGTGCAGTGATCTCAAGGGATGGGGGGGGGGGAGAGAGAGAGAGAGAGAGAGACAGATATTGAGAGAGAGATAGAGAGAGAGATGAGAGGATCGAGAATCAAGGGGGAGAGAGAGGAGAGAGAGAGAGGCAGAGACAGAGATCTTTGAAAGTCTCAGTATAATAATTAGTTGCATCGATGAAGAATGAAGAGAGAGAGAGAGAGAGAGAGAGAGAGAGAGAGAGAGAGAGAGAGAGAGAGAGAGAGAGAGAGAGAGGGGGTGTAGAGAGAGAGAGAGAGAGGAAAGACAGACAGACAGAGACAGACAGAAAGAAAGAGAGAGACAGACAGACACAGAGAGTGAGAGAGAGAGAGACCAAGAGAGAGAGAGAAGAGAGAGGAGAGAGAGAAGAGAGAGAGAGAGAGAGAGAGAGAGAGTGGAGTGGGTTGGGGCATAAGAAGAGAAATAATAGCGCTCTTTAAAAGGCTCAGTATGGATTCGACGCCCGGGGAGTGATGCCCAAGGACGGGAGAGACGACGACATTCAACGGCTACTATAGCATTGTTATGTCCCCATCTCAGTGTGTCCCCTATGTCCCCTATGTGCCATCACAGGCCGAGAGGACGACATTCAACGGCTACATAGCATTGTGGCCCCATCTCAGTGTGTCCCCTATGTCCCCTATGTGCCATCACAGGCCGAGAGGACGACATTCAACGGCTACATAGCATTGTGGCCCCATCTCAGTGTGTCCCCTATGTCCCCTATGTGCCATCACAGGCCGAGAGGACGACATTCAACGGCTACATAGCATTGTGTCCCCATCTCAGTGTGTTTGCGCGTTTCCCCTATGTTCTCCTCCCTATGTGCCATCACAGGCCGAAGAGGAAGACATACAACGGACCCTACACAGCGAAGCATTTGTGGCCCCATCTCAGTGTAAGTCCCTCCTTGTCACCCTATGTGCCATTTTTTTTCAAAGGCCGAGAGGACGACATTCAACGGCTACATAGCATTGTGGCCCGATCTTCAGTGGATCACCTATGATGCCCATCCAAGGCCGAGAGGACTCGACATTAAAACGGCTACATAGCATTGTGTCCCCATTCTCAGTGTGTCCCCAATGTCCCCTAATGCTCTATGTGCCCATGCCCAGGCCGAGATCCCCCGAGAGGACGTAAAACACCATTGCTTGTTCCTTGTGTCCCCAATTTCGTCTCCTTGTCGATGCCTCAGAGTCAAAGCAGACAATCTTCGGATGGTCCATTTAGTTTTTAACTAGCAATAACCACGCATCGGTTAAACCCTTAACAATATCTGTATCTATATTAAAATCGTCTTTTCTGCTTAAATCGTTATAATTTCAAATGCCTCATATGGCCATTAAGTCTAGAAGGCGTAATTTTTACTTTTACAATAATAAAACCACATATTTTTCTCTCTTTCTCGGTTAAACCTCAGACCTGATTACCCCCTACACAAGTCTTGAGTAGTCTGGATAGTTGAAATGAGTAGCTTTGGCTCAAACTGTGTAGTTCTGTTCATTAAACCATCACACAATGTTCACTGAAAATGAGTAATTATAGCATTATTTTCAATTTTGAAGAATAGTAGAGGTCGAACTTGAGTAGAATACTACTCGAAAAGAGTAGAGTAAACAGGTCTGTGGTACCATTGGCTTGTTGTGGAACTTATTGCGAAAACTAATTTGATTATTTTTTTTAAAGACTGAAAAAAAATGTAAAAGGCATAACCCTCATTTTATTATTTTCAGTCTTCTTTGATACTAGTTATTATATTTCGCAGTATGTTCCATAATAAGTCAATGGACCATATGAAGATAGTCCGTTTTGACTCTAAGGCACCGATGTGTCCCCGTCTCTATGTGTCGCCAATTTCGTCTCTCAGTGTCCCCGTCTCTATGTGTCCCCAATTTCGTCTCGCAGTGTCCCCGTCTCTATGTGTCCCCAATTTCGTCTCTCAGTGTCCCCGTCTCTATGTGTCCCCAATTTCGTCTCAGTGTCCCTAATTTTGTCTCTATGTGTCCCCAATTTCGTCTCTATTTGTCCCATTCTCTATGTATGTCCCCAATTTCGTCTCTCATTGTGTCCCCGTCTCTATGTGTCCCCAATTTCGTCTCTATGTGTCCCCGTCTCTATGTGTCCCCAATTTCGTCTCTCAGTGTCCCGTCCCATTCTGTATCTGTCCCCGTCTCTATCTGTCGCCGTCTTTTATCTTTCCGACTCCTTGTTTATACTAACCCTAACCCTGTCCCTATCCCATAAACTCAATTTAAACACTAACCGTATACAAAAAAAGTCATAACCCGTACCTTTGTTCTAATCCGAAGGGACACATAGAGACGGGGATGGATAGAGACGGGGACAAGACGGGGACACATAGAGATGGGCACACAGGGAGACGGGGACACATAGAGATCGGGCACACAGAGACGGGGGGACACATAGAGATGGATAGAGACGGGGACAAGACACACATAGAGATGGGCACACACAGACACATAGAGACGGGAATGGATAGAGATATAAGACGGAGACATGCAGAGACGGGGACAAAACGGGGACACACAGACACGGGCACACAGAGACGGGGACACATAGAGACGGGGACAAGACGGGGACACAAAGAGGCGGGGACACATGGAAAGACGGGGACACACAGACCACACAGAGCCGCGGGAACACACAATGACGGGGAACACACAGAGACGGGGACATGTAGAAACGGAGTACATGGACACGGGGACATGTCGAGGACGGGGACTCAATGACGGGGACACGTATAGTGACGGGGGCACATAGAGACGGTGACATAACGTAGAGACAGGTGACATGTAGAGACGGGGACACATACAGAGGCGGGGACACATCCGCACATGACCCCACATTCAACTGGTACTTGAAGCAGATGTAATCACTCTCCAAGAGAGTCCTTCCAGATTAGGACACAGTATTAGAAACGGAGGAGAACTAACAGTGAGGACACGACAGACAGGCAAAGACCTGTGCGTTTTACGGAAACGAAAAACAACAACAGAACTCTCGTTAGCTACAAGGATTAGAATGACAAATGGCTTAGCTTACTTTTGAGGAAAACTCGGGTTTTTCATGAAAAAATACATGGATGGGTGGATGAGTGGGTGGATGAATGTGATTGGATGGATGGACTAATAGATAGAAGAAGATAGATAGATAAGATAGATAGATAGATAGATAGATAACAGATAGATAGACAGATAGACCAAGAGACAGACAGACAGATAGATAGATAGATACGATAGATAGATAGATAGAACAGATAGACATAGATAGATAATAGATAGATAGATAGATAGATAGATAGATAGATAGATAGATAGACAGATGGATAGATAGATAGATTAGATAGATAGATAGATGGATGATAGATAGATAGGATGGATAAATGGATGATGGATATGATAGATAGGATGGATATGATAGATAGATAGATAGATAGATAGATAGATAGATAGGATAGATAGATAGCATAGAATGGATGGAATGATTAATTAATTAATAATTAATGGATAGATGGATGAACGAGTGATTGATTGAATTGGTTAATGAATTGATTGAATTGGTTCATGAATTGATTGATTGATTGATTCATTGATTGATTGATTGACTGATCGATAAGAACAAAAATGACCGAACGATAAAGGTACTAACTGGCTTGATCAATGGATATACAAAGTAATACATAAACGTACACACACGTACACAAACATTCCTTGGTATTTTTGCTATGCTTATCATTTGTAATCAAGAGAGAGAGGAGAGAGAGAAGAGTGAGACAGGAGAGTGTGAGAGAGTGCGAGGGAACGAGAGCGAGAGAAGTCTTATCCACTCACTTCGAATCGACCATCTGTATACGTTGCTCCTTACACTTAACCAGGTGGTATTGATCCGCGAAACGACATCAGGGTCTAGTTTAACACAGGGTCTTACGTTACGTAGCGTGGAGAGAGGCCGCAATCGAGCAAAAACAATGGTACTCGTAAACACCTCTTCGGCCTCGCTTTCGCCCACACGTTTTTTTCTTTCCTTGTCTCCTGTATCCGGACTTCCTGACCTTTTCCCCCCCCTTCCCTCCTTGTTCCCCTTTTCTTGGCCCCCTGTGATGCACCCGACCCGAGAGCCACCGCACGACGGCGAGAGCACGAGAGAGACAGAACAGACAAGACAGGACAGACAGACAGAGGGAAAGAAGGAAAAAAACAAGAGAAAAGGAGAGATGGATTAGAAGCAGACAGAAGACAAATCGGAAATAAAGAAATGTAAAAAAAAAAGGAATTGCGGTGGTGAGAAGGGGGTGGGGGGGGGGGGGGGGCGGGGGGGGGGGGGGGAGGAGATAAGAAAAGGGGAAAGAAACAAAAATAAAAAAGGATGACGTCATGACGGTTTAAAGTCGATACAATCCGCACCCAACCCCCCCCACCCCCCCCCCCCCCCAATATTCACCCCCAGTTTTAGATACATCTCTTAAAGAGGAAAAAAAAACATAAAAACGAAGAAAAACGTGGGAGAAGAGAAGAAGAAGAAGAAAACCTCTCAATGACAAATCGATCGGTTGGTTTAGCTAATCATTTTCCCCTCCGCATCCTCCCTCCTCCTCCTCCTCCTCCTCCTCCCCCTCCTCCTCCCTCTCCTCCTTTTTCTTCCTCTTCTACTTCTCTTTTTCTTCTTCTTCCTATTCGACTTCCACTTTTTATTTTTCTTCTTCCTCTTCTACTTCTCTTTTTCTTCTTCTTCTTTCTCCTCTTCTTCTTCCTATTCTATTTCTCTTCTTCTTCTTCTTCTTCCTCCTATTCTACTTCTCTTTTTCTTCTTCTTCTCTTCTTCTCCTCTTCTTCTTCTTTCCTCTTCTTCTTCTTCTTCTTCTTCCTATTCCATTTCTTTTCTTCTTCTTCCTATTCTACTTCTCTTTTTTTTTTTTCTTCTTCCTCTTCTCTTCCTCTTTTTCTTCTTCTTCCTCTTCTTCTTCCTCCCCCTCTTCTTCTTCCTATTCTATTTCTCTTCTTCTTCTTCTTCTTTCCTATTCTATTTCTCTCTTCTTCTTCTTCTTCCTATTTCTATTTCTCTTTCTTCTTCTTCTTCTTCCTATTCTATTTCTCTTTTTCTTCTTCTTCTTCCTATTCTATTTCTCTTCTTCTTCTTCCTATTCTACTTCTCTCTTTTCTCTTCTTCCTCTTCTACTCCTCTTTTTCTTCCTCCTCTACTTCTCTTTTTCTTCAACTTCTCATTCCCTTCTTCCTCTTCTCCTCCTCTTCCTTCTTCTTTTCTCTCTTCTTCTTCTTTTGCTTCTTCTTTCCATCTATGTCTGTCTGTCTGTGTGTCTATTTGTCTGCCTGTCTGTATCTCTCCCCTTTTTTTCCATTCACCCCCCTCCTCCGCCCCTTTTCTCCTTTACTCCCCCCTCCCCTCACCTTCTCTGTCTCACCCGGAGTACGTTGATGAGCAATGAGAAACGTGAAGTATGATATGTGTGCAAATTATCCACGACGATCTTCGTGCTTCCTGGCAGACTAGAAACGAAGATCGGATAAAGGATTAAAACAAAAAACAACCCGAAAAAAATCAAATGAGAAGAAGAAGAAGAAGAAGAAGAAGAAGAAGAAGAAGAAGAAGAAGAAGAAGAAGAAGAAAGAAGAAGAAAAGAACAAGAAGAAGAAGAGAAGAAGAAGAAGAAGAAAGAAGAAGAAGAAGAAGAAGAACAAAAGAAGAAGAAGAAGAAGAAGAAGAAGAAGAAGAAGAAGAAGAGAAGAAGAAGAAGAAGGAAGAAGAAGAAGAAGAAGAAGAAGAAGAGAAGAAGAAGAAGAAAGAACAACAACAACAACAACAACAACAAACAACAACAACAACAACAACAACAACAACAACAACAAGAACAAGAACAAGAGAGTGGGGGAGAGAGAAAGAGAGAGAGGAGAAGGCGAGAGTGAGGAAGAGAGAGAGAGATATGTGTGCGCGGCGCGTGTCTGCGTGTGTGCGTGTGTGTGTGTGTGGTGTGTGTGTGTGTTTGTGTGTGTGTGTGTGTGTGTGTGTGTGTGTGTGTGTTGAATATATGGATGCAGAAACA
>CM065701.1:23997858-24005358 GCA_017654935.2 Phymorhynchus buccinoides
AGACATTATACTCCTATCAACTCATCGGTTGTTGTTTTCTTTCTATTGGCTGGTATTTATCTGTCGGAAGAGAGTTTGTTTTTGTTTTTTTCCCTCGTTCAATTCAAACACTTTTTCTGTCATTGTGAAATTTCTCTTTGCCTCAAAATGTTTTGTTTGTGTCTTTTTTTTTTTTTTAAACTGTTCACTTCTTTCTGGGGTTTTGTTGTTGTTGTTTGTGTGTAGGTGAGTTGGATTTTTTGTTCGTGAACTCAGCATTTTGCTACTTGTTTTGTGAAAATTTTGTTTTCTCCACGCAGTATTTCTTCACTTTATTTCTCTCTCTCTCTCTCTCTCTCTCTCTCTCTCTCTCTCTCTCTCTCTCTCTCTCTCTCTCTCTCTCTCTCTCTCTCTCTCTCTCTCTCTCTCCCTCTCTCTTTTTTTTTCTCCCTGCAGTTATTTCTTCACTTTATTTATTGCTCTCTCTGTCCCTGTCTGTCTGTCTGCCTGTCTGTCTCTCTCTCTCTTTCTACCCCCTCCCTCCCTCTCTCAGTAGTTTTTGGTTTTGCAGAGCTATTTCTCTACTTTCTTCGTTATGTTTTTTCATTATTATTATTATTATTATTTTTTCTTCGCTAATCCTGGTGACAAGAAAATTGGGAGTCCAGTTTCCGAGTGAGATTTTGTTTGAGCTTACAACTCCAATCTCTCGTCTGACGAGACGTCGTGTTGATGATTGAACCAGAAAACACAAAAATCAATCCTTTATAACTGTGTGTGTCGAGTGTTATATATGTTGTTGTTAGTTCCCGAGCGATGCTTCGGGAACTATTGTCTTTGTTTCGTCCGTGCGTGCGTCTGTCCGTCCGTCCGGTCGCGTTTTCTTGAAAACCATCCAGTCTATTTCAATTGTTAGTTCCCGAGCGAAGCTTCGAGAAGCATTGTTTTTATTTCATCCATCCGTCCGTCCGTGTGTGTGTGTACGCACGTCCGGCTGCATTTTATTGAAAACAGTCTATTTCAATCACTTTTAGGCCGGGTTCACATAAAACGCGTAAGTTCCGTACGGAAAACCCTAAATAAGTGGAAGAAAGAAGGATAACAGTTTACGCATATAGGGTAAATTCGGAGACGTGCGCAAATCTTTTCTCTTCTTTGTTTCACTTATTTATGGATTGCGCACGGGTTTCCGCATGGAATATCCGCTTATGTGTGTACACGGCCTTAATGTACACGTTTCAGAGGACATTACCTATCGACTGATTGCTTTAATTTTATTTCAAGGTCAAGGTCATGCTGATTAAAGAGTTCAAACCACCCAAACACTTAATCGCCAATATCTCACGAACTTCTGCATGTAAGTCAATGCGGTTTCTTTTTTCACGTTTTCTGATGAAAGGGCTATAACATTATAATCGTGAATTTGTCTGTGAGCTCGTGCGCGTGTGCGTGCGAATCGGGGGGTTCGAACCCAAAGGCTGTATCACAAGAACTGTTGCATGGACTCGCTTCAAATTTGCTGTGGTGGTGCATCACGGTACACAAAAGGTCCCATACAAAAACATTAACCATGCTGACCTTGACCTTGAAAACATAAATTTCTTCTTGTGGCCATATCTTTCACATAGTTGGACTTACAATGTTCAAATTTGGTATGCAGATGCATTGGTTTATGGTAATCCCAAATATGTAATACAAGAAAGGTCAAGGTCACAACGGCTATAGTCTGCCGATAGGACCATCTGTAACCGGTCATTTACAACCACACATTTTTAAGACATTCATTATTTATTAAGTATTTTGTCAATTGCTCAGTTTCTTGTCATTGGAGCGCACATGCGTCATGCTGCTGCTATGTGCCCAAGTTCAGGCGCTCGGGAACTTATCTGCCGCTCGGCGATACACTTGTTGCTGTTGATGTTGATGTTGCTGCTGCAGTTCTTGTCGTCGTTGTTGTTGCTGTTGTCGTTTAGAATAACAGTCAATTACCTTTCAAGTTCGCTGGAACTGTTTCTTTGAAACGTACTGTTGCTTTTATCGTCCCCCTAACCTATCAAGATAGTTGATCTAGACACAGTCCAACGTAGTACTAGACTATGCTCGCACGAATGCATGCATGAACTCAAGCGTAAGCATACGCGCGCGCCCACACGCGCGCACGCGCACACGCGCACACGCACACGCACGCACACGCACACGCACACACACACACACACACACACACATATTTCATTTTCCCAATTCGATGGCTTGGAGTCAAAACGGACTATCTTTAGATAGTCCATGGACGTATTGTTGGATTTATTACAAAAACTAATAACTTGTATCAAACAATGACTGCAGAAATATAAACAGGTTTTTTTAACTTTTTATATTTCATCAGTCTTTTTTTTTATATTCAAGTTATTAATTGTTGTAATAAGTTCAATAATATGTCAATGGACTATGTAAAGATAGTTCGCTTTGACTCCAAGCCATCGCCAAAATCGTCTCCCCTTTAAAGTTCTTTCAGCGACACTAACTCCGTGATCTACTCCTAAAGGATGGCCACACAGAAGCCAGGCCGGTTGGTGTCACGGGGACTGTGATGAATTGACCATCAGCGTGACTGCACATACTACTAACCAACCGAGCACCGCACTCCCGCAGTTAGAACAGCACTGGGGCAGTGGGTGGATGCCTTGTGCCTCCATGCAGGGAGCTGGACGACCCCGACCCCTCCACGAGTCTCTCCCTGTGGGGATACCGAGGGGTCTTTTGTATATATAAAAAAAAAAAGTTCCTCCACCTTTCTGGAAGTTCTATGCTTGTAACTTCCTCTAATCTGCCACTCTTTGACTCTGCCTTTTCCCTTTGCTTAGTGTCATCTGCTATCTTTCTGACTTAGTGGCTCATTCTCCTGCCTTTTATAAAAAATAAAAATAAACAAATCTTCCAACAAAACTTTTCTCCTTTGAGCTCCTCCGAAATCGGAATGTGTCGGCTGTACGCAGCGGGAGACCAGTGAAAACTGAAAACCGGACACATACGTACCTTACCCATTATGGCCTTATGGCCTGAGAACGTAGAAGAAGAAGAAGAAGAAGAAGAAAGTACTAACTTTGTGCAAACATCCACCAAAGAATTGCAAATCCACGGAGTAGGCCCAGCATGTCCGTCTTCGGCTGGAGAAAATCTTTGTAAGAGTTTTGGTTTGAATAGCAAATTGGTTGAAATAGCATTTTGTATTCTCGAGTATCACAAGTTAAAACAATAACGAGATAGGGCAACAAGAATACTTATACATAATCAATAACAAAAGTACATTCACAGACAACTAAGAGCTTGTAAGAGTTTCTTGATATATACAAAATAAAAATAAGGGCAGAAGAAGAATGGACCGGTAAGGCAGAAAGATAGATGACAGCAAGCAAAAGGAAAAAGGCAGAGCCAAAGAGAGGGACAGATGAGAGGAAGATACAAGCACAAAACTTCCAGAAGGTGGGGGAACTATTTGTACTAACGACCACCCGCAGGATCCCCGAGGGGTTACTTACTACATGGTTTGAACAACTTCCAGTTTGGTTTGTTTGCTTGTTTGTTTGTTTGTTTATTTTCTTCGATGTGGTAATACCCTAACCCTTATCAACGTCATCCTCGTCAAATCATTTCTCACTTTTGATGGCTTCAATGGTTCTCTCTCTATAACAACTCGAGTTCTTTTGAAACTGAAAGGAAGAGGAGAAAGGAAGAGGCAGAAAAGAAAGAGAAGAGAAGGGCTAAAGAAGATGGGGGAAAGTGTTCCGAAGAGGATATGGGTGGGTGCTGACTGTAGGTTCTTTAATGTGACACCAGACCCGTGACGGCACATCCTCCTGGCACTGTAGCAGTAGTCTCTTTCAGTCTTCGTCAGCCGTAAAATGACTTGAAACAAGAGCAAGAAAGGAGGAAAAAGAACTATTGAGACTCGACATCCCTGTTGGCATTACGAAATTATCTCTGTCTGTCTCTGTCTCTCTTATAAAACTAGCACCACTCCTCAGTAGAATGGTCAACTTAATCCTGCCAGACCCCCCACCCTCTCCCTCTCCCTCTCTCTCTCTCTCTCTCTGTGTGACTGACTGACTGTTCAGTCTATCTATCTATCTTTAAAAAAAAGTAAATCAGCACAATTTATATAATTTTTTTTTTTTGTTTTTTGGGGGGAACACGGAACATTACTCAAAGTTAACCTTAACTGGTTTTGTTTCTGAGGTTCACAAATAAAGACATTGGACACAGAAAAGTTTTATCAAAGCAAACTATTCTGCATTTCAAATGCACTAACTTTTCAGTCCTTCGGAGTAGGGGTAGGAGCTGGCTATTCACTGAGATTTTTCTTTCATACTATTTTTATCCTTAATTTGGATATCATCTCAGTAGTTGGCCCTCTCTAGTCATGTCTATTAGATTTTGAAATAAAAATTTCAGAACATTATTATTTTGTTCATTTTACATAAGATTTTCATAAGATTTTTACTATTTCTGGTTTAACTTTTTGCTGGTTTGCTTTTATTGTGGATTTTCGATTTGATGCAAAGAAGACACCATTCTCTTGTAGAATGTCTTTTTTGCTCAGGTTGGCATCCACTGGACAGTCAAATTGCAGGCCGATCATGCAAACTGATGAGACCTTCTCTTAGGTCGAAACAGCTGTCTTTGCATAAGGCACTGTCCCTCCCCCATTGGGAGAAAAAGTAAATCAGCACAATTTATATTTTAAAAAAAGAATTTAATTTTGTTATTATTTTTTTTTTTTTTTACACGGAACATTACTCAAAGTTAACCTTAACTGGTTTTCTTTCTGAGGTTCACAAATAAAGACATTGGACACAGAAAAGTTTTATCAAAGCAAACTATTCTGCATTTCAAATGCACTAACTTTTCAGTCCTTCGGAGTAGGGGTACCGGGTACGGAGCTGGCTATTCACTGAGATTTTTCTTTCATACTATATATATCTATCTATCTATCTATTAGATGATGGTGGTTGTTCAAAGAAAGAAGGAGGATCTCTCTCTCTCTCTCTCTCTCTCTCTCTCTCTCTCTCTCTCTCTCTCTCTCTCTCTCTCTCTCTCTCTCTCTCTCTCTCACTTCCCCTTTCCACCACCACCACCCCCTCTGTCTCCAAGCCAGTCCCCTTACTCCTCTATCTATTCAGCCATACCAACAAGCAGCCTCTTCAATGCCCAGAAACTAGGTTAATCTCCTTAACAATTAACAGCGAGGATTATTGATGCACCTTTCAATAGTCATTTTGCGAAACGTCATTCATAACCATGTTTCATTGTCTGCCTGTTTGTCTATCTGACTGCTAGTTTGTCCGCGGTCTGTCTGTCTGTCTGAGGAATTATTGATGCGCTTTTTCAATGGTCATTTGGCTAAACGTCGTTCATAAAACAATGTTTGCGTTCACACACACTCTCTCTCTCTCTCTCTCTCTCTCTCTCTCTCTCTCTCTCTCTCTCTCTCTCTCTCTCTCTCTCTCTCTCTCTCCCTCTCTCCCTCTCTCTCCCTCCCTCCCTCTCTCTCTCTCCCTCCCCCCCTCTCTCTCTCTCCCTCCTCCCTCCCTCCCTCCCTCCCTCTCCTCTCCCTCTCTCTCTCTCCTCTCTCTCTCTCTCTCTCTCTCTCTCTCTCTCTCTCTCTCTCTCTCTCTCTCGATTGCTTGCCTGTCGTTTCAGTAGCACGTTCATCATTTAGCGTGTGAATAAACGAAAACAGAGGATGAGCCACACAAGCTCGCACACGCACGCACGAACACATTCGCGCGCGAGACCGCACACACACATCACCACACACACACAAACATACACACACACACGCACGCACACATGCGCACGCGCGCGCACGCACACACGCACACACACACACACACACTTCACGATAAGATGTAATTAACCTGCGACTCCCATCAGGACAATGAAGGGGACTGGGTTTTAAGACATCAGAAAAATAATTGGATTTCCAATTTGCATCCGCATAATCAAGAATGTTAAATAAAGTGCTTAATCATCATCATCATTGCATAAAATTGTCTTTAATAAACTTGCAACAGACGATAAATTGAATTACTCTTGAAATATTTAACAGCCCCTTTCCCTTTTCTGGAAGAATATTTGTATTCAAACATTAAAAACTAAAAACGGTACTTCTAGAGGCGGGACAAGATTGTGGCATATCTTTATTTGCAGACAGAAAGACTTGAAAACTGTTCTACAAGTTTGTAGCGTCTGTCTTTCGATAATTGTTCCAAGGCGAGGGATAGGTGGGTGATTGAAGAAGAAGAATAAATCCTCCTAAGTCGGAGTGTGGCTGCCCAAAGTGGCGGGGTAATCACAAAAACGGTGACACACGTAATGTTCTCATCCCTAGCTGGTGCATTTGCTGCACCATAGTGTTCAATGCTTTCGGCTGTTGGGATTATCCCTGGAGTCTTTTAGCCAGGGTATGAAAACAAACAACAACAAGAAGAAAGTGATGATGATGATGATGAGGAGGAGGAAGAGGAGGAGGAAGAGGAGGAGGAGGAGGATGGTGATGGTAATGATGATGATAAAAATGAAAATGTTCACAAGATCCTTATTTTTACTACTTTGTTTTTTAGATCTCCGTGTTAATATGTTAACCATAACTCAAAAACTTTCTCACTTTCAACAGGTGGTTTATTTTACGTTTAAAAAGCCCGTCATTTGTTTTAAAATGCACACACACAATAACGCATATAAGAACTTCTGTGTCCGAATGGTGACATACATTGTCTCCCAACTTTCCATGAATTGACGTCTGGTTCATACCTCAACTATTAATCAAAGCTTTCGGATGAGACGATAAACCGAGGTCCCGTGTGCCCATGCACTTAGCATACGTTAAACCCAGTGGCAAGGAAAAGTTGTCATTTGATCAAAATTTACCACCCCTCCCTCTTCCTTCCTCATCAGTCACACAAACATCGCGCTCTCCAGGTGGGAGCAACCCGAATTTCACAGAGACGCCTCTGAGACTATAAAGTACCTAATACCCTAATACCTAGTGTCTGGTCAAGTAAACTGTCGTGTAGGGAGAGTGAAGGGGGATTGGAACAAGAGGGAACTGGGGGAGGTTGAAATAAGATTCTATCAGAGATAGTAGCGTCCGACTGTATGATTGTAGTCTACAGGCGGTAAGAGAGAGAGAGAGAGAGAGAGAGAGAGAGAGAGAGAGAGAGAGAGAGAGAGAGAGAGAGAGAGAGAGAGAGAGAGAGAGAGACAGAGAGAGAGACAAACAGAGAGAGACAGAGAGAGAGACAGAGACAGACAGACAGAGAGAGAGAGAACACTGAACACTGGAAAACAATATTTAACAAGGATAAAGATTTTAGGCGATGCCTATTCTTACAATCTGTCCTGAGAGAGAGAGAGAGAGAGAGAGAGAGAGAGAGAGAGAGAGAGAGAGAGAGAGAGAGAGAGAGAGAGAGAGAGAGAGAGAGAGAGAGAGAGAGAGAGAGAGAAGTCGGAAATGTTACTGAA
>CM065701.1:24020358-24022858 GCA_017654935.2 Phymorhynchus buccinoides
GGGAGGGAAGGAGGAGGGAGGGAGAGAAAGGGGAGAGGGAGAATTTGGGAGAGAGGGGGAGAAGAGACAGAGAGAGAGCGAAAAAGAGAGAGTGGTGGGAGAGAGAGAGTCAAGGGGAGGAGGGAGAGAGGGGGGGGGGGGGAAAAGAGAGACAGACAGACATAGACAGAAACATTGAGAAGGAAGACAGGAAGTGAGATAGAGAAACAGAATCAGAGAGAGAAACAGAGACAGAGAGGCAGAAAGAGAGACAGAGACAGGGGGAGAGAAACAGAGAGAGAGAGAGAGACAGAGAAGAGACAGAGAGAGCAAGACAAACAGAGAGACAAAGAGAGAGAGAGAGAGAGAGAGAGAGAGAGAGAGAGAGAGAGAGAGAGAGAGAGAGAGAGAGAGAGAGAGAGAGAGAGAGAAGAGAGACAGAGACAGAGAGACAGACACAGACAGAGACAGAGAGAGGGGGGAGCAGAGAGGGAAACAGAATCAGCGAGAGAAGGAGAGAGAGCCGCTCTTCGATCTTCGATACGTCTTTTCTTCCCTATTCCACCCTAGCCCTCCTTACCACCACCCCCACCACCACCACCCTCCCTTCAATAAAATAAAAAAACAACAACAACCCACACACAACAAAACAAGTAGGTCAGAGCAGGGGCAATCGAAACAAACATAAGAAGAAGAGGAACAAGAATAAGAAGAAGAGAGGAGGAAGAGAAGGAGGAGCAGGAGTATAAGAATCAGAAATAATGTTCTCGTGTTCACAATTAAATTAATTGATTTTATCTGCAGGTCTATCGACTGCTGAGTATAACCAATACTTTTTACCTTCTCTACCCCCCCCCCCCCCCCCCCCCCCCACCTCTCTATCTCTCTCTCTCTCTATATATATATCTATTTATCTATGCGTCTCTCTCTCTCCATCCCTCCATCTCCCCCCTCTCTCTCTCTCCTCCAGCCCCACCCCCTCTCACTATGCGTTCAAGACTGCACATGATCATCTCCAAACATGGAACACTCAATTTTTAGTAAAATTTTAATTTGTGTGTGTATTTGACGGTTTATGGTTTTGGTTAGGGATAGGGATAGGGATAGGGTTAGGGTTAGGGTTAGTGTGAGTTTAATTTCAGATTCAAAGGTTAAAAGATACAACTTCTAAACTTTCGCTCATAAAAAAACAACACCACGACATTGTCACGCGAATGACGTCACTTTCCATATTTGGAGATGACCATGTGCAGCATTGAACGTCTTGTCCCCCTCTCTGTCCTTCACAATCTCTTTTGGGCAGTCCTTTCATTTTTCCCACGGTTCCGACTTTTGCAGATCAATGGGTTCATGACTGAATATAATAGGGTAAAAGACAGAAGGAACTACTAGCCTTCCTGTTCTCTTTTTTTTTTTTGTTGGGGGGGGGGGGGGGGGGGGGGGGGGGGGTGATAGTACGGCATTCTCAAAATGGATTTGTTCTCAACATGTCTGCGCATGTGCGAAGAGTTAGGATAGGGTTAGGGTTAGGGTTAGGGATAGGGTTAGGGTTAGGGTTAGGGTTAGGAATAGGGTTAGGGTTAGGGATAGGCTTAGGGTCAATTTAGTGTCGAATACACAAAAGATAACATTTGATGGTACGTCATGATCGATTTCCCACACCGGTACCTTATGGTTTTTATCCGACCTAAGTAGGCATTAAAGAGTACTACAGTAGTGATGTTGAGGGGGGTGAGGGAGGAGAGAAAGAGGGAAAGGGGAGCTCATTGACCTCAGGTCACCTTCTTCCCCCCCTCCTCCTTGACTCTACCCTACCCCCTCCTATCGCTCCCCCTCCCTCCCCCTCTAGCTCTGCATCTTTATAAAGTTCTTCTCCCCGTGGGGATACCGGGGGGGGGGGGGGGCTTTTGTATAAATAGTTCCCACCTTCTGGTAGTTCTGTGCTTGTAACTTCCTCTAATCTGCTAATCTGTCACTCTCTTTGACTCTGCCTTTTTCCCTTTGCTCGCTGTCATCTACTACTATCTTTCTGCCTTACTGGTCCATTCTCCTGGCTTTTTTTCAAAGAAACACTTTCAAAAAGATTTCCTCCAGCCGAAGTCGGACATACGCGTGCGTGTGAAGGGGGGCGGGGGGGGGGGGGGGGGGGGGGGGGGGGGGGGGGGGGGGGGGGGGGGGGGGGGGGGGGGAAACGAGGGAAAATGAATGAATGAATGAATGATTATTAATTAATTAATTAATGAAGTTATTTGCTTAGGCTTTCTGCCCATTGCAGATGTGTAGGTAGAATCGAAGGGGAATATAGTCGAAGCTACAAAACTTTCAGTTTCTAAAATGGACATACCACGCATGACATGAACGAGAACGAGAGATGGGGAGAGAGAGAGAGAGAGAGAGAGAGGACTGAGGAGAGAGAGAGAGAGAGAAGAGAGAGAGAGAGAGAGAGAGAGAGAGAGAGAGAGAGAGAGAGAGAGAGAGAGCGACAGAGACAGAGACAGAGAGAGACAGAGACAGAGAGAGA
>CM065701.1:24035358-24047858 GCA_017654935.2 Phymorhynchus buccinoides
TTTTCAAGGATCGGAACACTCACTCACTTTGCTCTGGTTTCATAAAAGTCAAAACGGCGAATCCTCCTTGGCAGAGTTGCCGGAGAGAAAAGCCATTTTGGACGGGGTGGGTGGAGGACACTCAGAGTGGTTGAAGCTTTTTCTTTTTTGTTGTTCAGTAACAAAACAAAAACAATGGAGCTATTTCCTTTGTTGTGAGCGAAACTCCTTTGGGTAAACTAAATAAAAAGGTTTGTATTGTGGAAATTTCGTGATTTGGTCTAAGCGACTCAGGCGGCCATTAGAAAAGAGAAGGCACTTCTTTTTCACTGAAAGAATTTGACTTCCCACACCTCCGCCAAGGAGAAATCGCCGATTTGACGGTCTGGTTTTTAGGAAACCAGAGCAAAGTGAGTCTTGCGATCTCTGTAAAGGGTGTTTTCCTGGTTTTCATGGTGATCTCGACGTGTTTCGGCAAAAAACTCATCCGTCGGGGTGCCCTTTTAAGAACAAAACGCTGTTTATTATCGAGCGAAGATGGGTGGTTTGTTTGGAGAGAGAAAGCAGGTGCGATGCGTGGTGGACGGGGAACGGAGATGGGTTGGAGAAAGGATCATCAATCATAAAACAATTATTCTATTTCCTGTTTAGTGTCAAACGGTTTTGTTATCAGATGTCCACAAATTGATTTTTGGACCTGTATACTGATATTAAAAATTCAAATGGTCAGCACAATCGTACATTTTTTTTTTTTTCTCTCGCCCGCCATCCTCACCCTTTCCCCCTAGCAGTGCTAGCAGCACTCTCTTCATTTTCTCATTATTAGTTATGCACTATGCCTGGATCTGTGTTCTTATGGGATTTTTTTAATAAATTCCGTGCATTAGCTCTGAACGACAGAACAAAATCGCTTCAAAATTGGTACGATAATATTACTGCATACAGCTGAAAGTGTCCTGACGAATAAGTATCGCAGTATCCTTAGTGATACCCTGTTTTGCGGGTCCCTGGAATAACGTGGAAAATACAGTTCGTCCTAACGTGGAAAAAGTGCAAAATCGGCCTAAGGTGGAAAGAAAAATGGCGTCTTGTACATTTCGTCCTAACGTGGAATGTCCCATTGGGCCTAACGTGGCAAAACTCCGTTAGGCCCAACTGTACATTCGACGTTAGGACGAAACGAATTTTCCACGTTAGGACGATGTGTACATTCCACGTTAGTACACATTCCCCGTTTTGCTGCATCAGTCCAGAGAGGAGACAAGCAAGGGACTCGGGCGATGAACGCTCAAGCGCTTAAGTGTGTGCATGTGTGCGTATTTGTTGGGAGTAAATGTATGTGCGTGCGAACATTTCAAAATTATTTGTGTGACCATTTCAAGATATTTTAAAGTTTATTTTTGCTTGAGTCCATGTGTCTGCACTCATCAAGGAATGGGAAAAGGGATCAACGCACATATTTATTATTTATTATTTTCTCCAGGGTCCGATATGTTTACTTGGGGTTTTTTTTCTGTTTCTGCATTCAAAGATCGAGTATGGTTTGTGCTATGCACACAGCTTTGCATTGCAGTCTCAAGGGACTGAATTACAACGCTCAACCTACTTAACCACCACCACCTCTCTCTCTCTCTGCGTATCTCTCTCTCTCTCTCTCTGTCTCTCTCTCCCTCCCCCTCCCTCCCTCCCTGACCATTTCCTCCCCCTCCCCCCCCTCTTTTTGCTTGAGTCCATCTCTCTCTAGGAATCTCTCTTCACTTTCTCTCTCTCTCTCTCTCTCTCTCTCTCTCTCTCTCTCTCTGTCTACTTGGGGTCTCTCTCTCCTCTGTTTCTGCATTCAAACAAGCGTATATTTTGTGCTATGCATTTGCATCTTTCTCAGGGACAATTACAACAAGATTACGTTCGTTCGTTCAGTTCTCTCTCTCTCTCTCTCTCTCTCTCTCTCTCTCTCTCTCTCTCTCTCTCTCTCTCTCTCTCTCTCTCTCTCTCTCTCTCTCTCTCTCTCGCTTTTCCATCAACTTCGCTTCTTTCCTTGTCTGTCATTGATAGTATAATTATTATTATATTATTGCTCATCCGCATGTTGATTTTTTTGGGAGTTTATATGCCTTAATATTGTCTTGATTACTTTTCTATGTTATGTTCTGTATATATGTTTTGTTGTGTGTTTTTCCCTCTCATTTTTTTTATATACAAAAAAATGTATTACACAAAAAGGATAAATAAAAAATATAAATAAAACAAAATTTATGTGCATGCCATCTTGTGACCCACCCACCCCCAGCACTTAAAAACAACAACAGGTTTTCCCAGTTAAAACAAGTAGTTGGTTTGATTAGGTGGAGTGCTTTACTTTCCATTAGTGGTGTGTTGACACTGGCCGTTTTCTTTCACAACACCGATGATCCTCCTCAGTCCATTGACCAGACTCCTCCACAATACCCCCCCCCCCCCCCCACCACCACCACCACCACACACACACACATCCCCTTTTTCAGGACCACCAACGGCTGGCTCCGTATCAGTATTATGTAAGCTACCAATGGTCACCCCGTGGGGATACCAGGGGGTGGGGTCTTTTGTACAAATAGTTCCCCCACCTTCTGGAAGTTCTGTGCTTGTAACTTCCTCTAATCTGTCACTCTCTTTGACTCGGTCTGTTTCCCTTTGCGTTCTGTCATCTGCTATCTTTCTATCTCACTGGTCCATTCCCCTGCCTCTTTTTCTAAAAATTCTTACAAAGATTTCTTGAGCCGAAGTCGGACATGCAGGGCCTAACTATTTCTTAGTTAGGCGCAATAACGGCAGCATGACGCATCTACGCTCATATGACAGGAAACTGTCTGAGCGAACGAAGAAGAAGAAGAAGCTACCAGTGGTAGTATTCTGTGCTTTTTGTCCTTTGCTCGACTACGTTGGCAAAGGAGTATACACGTTTTGTCGCGGCCTGTCACTTTTTGTTTGTTTCTTTGCGTTTTGCTTGTTTGTATTTAAATTGAACTCTAGCTTCCTGTTTTCTCTTGAAAAAATGCATAACACATCGGTTAGGTACCTCATATTCCTCATGCATGCATGCACGAGCGCAAAGAGGGTCAGAGAGAGAGAGAGAGAGAGAGAGAGAGAGAGAGAGAGAGAGAGAGAGAGAGAGAGAGAGAGAGAGAGAGAGAGAGAGAGAGAGAGAGAGAGAGAGAGAGAGAGAGAGAGAGAATGAGATGCGAAACTTTAATTCTGTTAGGCCATAGCCTGTTGGGGGTGGGGGGGGGGGGGGGGAGAGAGAGAGAAGACAGACAAGAGAGAGAGAGGGAGAGGGGGAGACAGAGAGAGCGAGAGGGAAGAGAAAGGAGGAGAAAGAAGACAAGAGAGAGAAATGAAGAGAGTACAGAGAAGAGAAAGATAGAAGCAAACTTTAATTCTGTTAGGCGACTAGCCTGTTGGGGAGTGGGTGGGGGGGAGGTAGAGCAGAGAGACAGGACAGAGAGAAGGACAGAGAGAAGGACACAGAGAGATGAGTTACAGTAAAGTGCACAAACAAGCAAGTCACACTGTGACAGAGACCGCATAAGGCCTTTGAAAAAGATACAGACCGCAGATCACTCTGATGATGAGCAGGAGGAGAATGGGAAGAAAACAAAGGAATAGAGAGATGAGGAGGAGGAGGAGGAGGAGGAGGAGGAGGAGGAGGAGGAGGAGGAGGAGGAGGAGGAGGAGGAGGAGGAGGAGGAGGAGGAGGAGGAGGAGAGGAGGAAGGAGGAGAGCAACGAGAAAGAGAGACGACTTTACTAACAAAGTTCCTTAATTAAGTAATTACATTTTCTGGCATCAACAGCTTAGCAGCACGGGGGGGGGAACCAATTTCAGACACGTTACTAATACGATTCATCTACCCCACCCCACCCCCACCCCCCCACCACCAACGCATTTCTTCTCTTTCTTTTTCCTTTTTTTGAGTGGCATCATACCGACGCGCCCGCGTCACGATATGTCCCTGACTATATGTCCCGAACCTACGTGCCCCCTTTACTTGTCCATATTCCTTCTGCATTATGGACAAAGTAATGTCTCATATCTTATGTCTCTCTGTATGTGTCCCATCGGATTGGGGCTAGGGTTAGAATTAAGGGCCAGCCACACGTCAGCTAAAATCGCACGACTGTACGATACGATTCGATCACGACGCGATCTCCAAGCGCGAATCACATCTGTTCCTGGAGACCCCGCGATCGAATCGTACCGTAAAGTCGTACGATTTTAGTGGACGTGTGGCTGGCCCTTTAGGGATAGGGTGAAGGTTAATGTTTATGAATACGATTTGGGCAAAACCGGAGCCACACGGCGCGTAAAATCGTACAGGGATGCGATTGTGATTGTGTCACGTGAGTCACGATTCACGTGAAATACTTCCGTCCAAATAACAGTTCTGCCATTTTCGCTCACTATACTCAAGCAGACCCAGTACATGGATTTCACGTGAATCATGACTCACGTCGTCAAAATCGCATCGCATTCAGATGCGATTCGTACGTCGTGTGGCTGGCCCTTAACCCTTTCGCCGCCAGCCACTTTTCAGCCGAAAATACCGTTAAGAAGAAAAAAATCTGCAATATTGTGAATTCCTCTGTGATGCGTATAACATTAGGCCTATCCTTACCTCCCCAAATTGAGAAAATAGGGTCTTTGGATAACAGGCCCTGATTTGATGCCTTTTAGTGACACGGGTGTTAAACCATTGTGGCGCTAAAATGCGACGTTGGCGGTGAAAGGGTTAAAGGGAAAACAACCGATCCCAGGGATCGGGTCTTTCTCGTCAGAAAAGCTCTGCCTCGCGGTGGCTCGCACAACAGGGAACAAAGAAGGGCGGTGTGTGTGTCTCTCGCCAGCTGCGATTCAAATGTGGCGCGGGGTATAAAGCTAAAGTTTGATGTCCTCTCGGCCGAAGCCATACGGGCCATACGCGTCAACGCCTCCCGTCTTTTATAGTCCTGCCGTGCCTTTAAGGGGTTCGAGTTAGGAATAAGAAAGAGATTGGGAGATAACAAGAAAGGGACACATAGAGACGGGGGACAGAGACGACATTAGTGATACATAGGGGAAGACGGGGTAAAAAGCGCATGGGCGGGTAAGAAGCCCACCCCAATTATCTCATGAAATGAAGCAAATTTCAGTCTCATTTTGCCCATGAGACGAGCGTTAATGTCTAGCATTCGTCTCATGGGCAAATTTGACTGAAATTTTCTTTATTTCATGAGATAATTGGGGTGGGCTTCTTACCCGCCCATGCGCTTTTTACCCCGTCTTCCCCTACTGACATGGGGACAGGGGACACACACATAGAGATGGGGGAACATCGCTAGGTATCCCCCCCCCCTTTTTTTCCCTTTCGTGATGGTCTTCGCATGCTACTGTTGAATGTTGATGGGGGTAGGTAAGGACAGGGTCTTCTCTTAGCCTTTGCATGAAGGAAGACGAAGAAGAAGACCATGCAATCCCTCGCTGCTTGAAAGACTCTGGAAATAATGAAAGGAAAATACAATACAAAGCATCGCCGGTGCCTGCCGTGATTTCAAAGAAAAACGAAAGGGTAGAAACCTAACAAGACCTTGAAATTTGAAGGAAGGAAGGAAGGAAGAAAGAAAGACAGACAGAAAGAAATAAGGGGGTGAAAATGAGAAAAAGATGATGAAGTTTGAAAGGAAGAAAAAGAAGAAACTTTTATGTTGCCATGGTTTGAGAGAGGAGGGGGCAGGGAAAGTGGGAGGGAAGGAGAGAGGAGAGGAGAGAGAGAGAGAGAGAGAGAGAGAGAGAGAGAGAGAGAGAGAGAGAGAGAGAGAGGAGAGGAGAGAGGGGTGGGGGGGGGGGGGAGGGGGGGGGAAGTGGGAGAGGGAGATAGAAATAGAAATCGTAAACGTAAGTGTGGGTGAAACGAGGGAGAAACAAAGTGCATGTATCATGTAATGTCAGTGTGATATTCGAAAGATTACTGTTTATTCAAGACTAGACATGATGATTTAAGCATGACTGGAACACGTACGCATTAAGAAGTACACGGTTCCTAGTTCAACACAGCGGTTTTACCATAAGCACCACAAAGTTATAAAACATCCCCTTAACCCTTTCACCGCCAGACATCTTTGAGCCAAACGTTTCCATTAAGCTTACTTGGCTACAGAAAAGATTTCGTCTGTAATATTGTGGGATTTCTCTGTGACACATTTAGAATAGGGTCAATCCTTACTGCCCATATTTAGGAACACAATGTCATTGAATAACAGACCCTGATTTTAAGGGTTTTAATGACATGGGTGATTAAATCCTTGTGGTGCAAAAATGCGACGTTGGTGGTGAAAGGGTTAATTAACATCAACGTTTTCAAATGAATAGTTATACAAACAACACTCTTTCCTAACAACTGTGCACGTTCGGGTTTGTGTTGAAACGAGATACAGCACCCCAAAAAAACAATTAAAGGAAGTTAATTTATTTCCGTTCTGGCATCATCAAATCCCTTCCTTTAATCCCGAGCCCAGGCAAAGAATCAAATTTCCAATATTGATAAGGAAATATAAAAAATATATTCCATATTATTTCAGCCACCTTCTTCTTCTTCTGCGTTCCCAGGCCATAACATTTACGGCCATAGTGGGTACGGTAAGTATGTGTCCGGTTTTCAATTTTCACTGGTCTCCCCGCCGCGTACAGCCGACACATTCCGATTTCGGAGGAGCTCAAAAGGAGAACAATTATTTAGAAGATTTTTTTAAAGGCAGGAGAATGGGTCAATAAGTCAGAAAGATAGTAGATGATAGAAAACAAAGGGAAAGGCAGAGTCAAAGAGAGTGGCAGATTAGAGGAAGTTACAAGCACATAACTTCCAGAAGGTGGGGGAACTATTTTTACGAACTGGTATCTCCACGGAGGGGGCGGGGTTGGGTTGCCCAGCTCCCCGTATGGAGGCACGAGGCGGCCACCCACTGCCCCACTTTCAGCCACCATTGTCTAGTTTCTGAGAGAGAGAGAGAAAACAAATATCGCCTGCTGATTTGAGGTGTAAAGTTTCAGTCATCTTACGGTTGTGTTGCATCTTTCACATTGTTACGGAAACGGTGTACAATAGAACCTCCCTTATAAGACCTTCAAAAATCATCCAAAATGAGGTCTTATAAGGGAGGGGTCTTTAAGGGAGGTCATTTTCATACTTACAAAGAAGGGCAATGTCTCAGAGAAGTAGGTCTTATGTGGGAGGGAGTCTTATAATGGGAGGTTTTATAAGGGAGGTTCCACTGTACTAGACTCGTGCGTAGTCTATCGCTACGCTGCTTCTATTCATCTTTTCTCGTTGAAGATTTCTCTCCGGGTGGATAAACGTGAAGACAGTACGCGTTCTGGTCATTGCCGTTTTGCATTCAAACGTTTCATTGTTGAGTTCTGTTGAAAGAGGATGAGAAAGGATGGGGATAGGGTGCGTGTGTGTGTGTGTGTGTGTGTGTGTGTGTGTGTGTGTGTGTGTGTGTGTGTGTCTGTCTGTCTGTCTGTCTGTGTGTGTCTGTCTGTCTGTCTGTCTGTGTGAATGAGAGAGATAGGAGTCACGCTTGTATGCGCGATGGACAAACTTATGAAAGAAAAGACCAGATGAGGAACCACTCGCCATCCAAAACAACAACCAAGAAGGAACTATTAAAACCAAAACCAACAATCAGAGGGGAGAGCCCCCCGTGGGGATACCGGGGGGTCTTTTGTATAAATAGTTCCCCCACTTTCTGGAAGCTCTGTGCTTGTAACTTCATCTAATCTGTCACTCTCTTTGACTCTGCCTTTTCCCTTTGCTAACTGTCATCTACTATCTTTCTGCCTTACCGGGGTCCATTCTCCTGCCTTTTTTCAAGAAACACTTTCAAAAAACATTTCCTCCAGCCGAAGTCGGACTTGCTGGGCCTACTTAGCAAGGCGCATAACGGCAGCATGACGCATCTGCGCCCATAATTGACAGGAAACTGTCTGAGCGATCGAAGAAGAAGAAGAAGAAGGTTGCTGGCATGGACTATGACAGACACACAGAGACACAAAACAGGGGGGGGGGGGGGGGGGGGGGGGGTAATAGTAATAAAACAAGTCATGACAAACACAAGCGGATGGGAGTGGGGTGGGGGGTGTTTAGAAATGGGGTTCAGGGATGGAGACCATCTCCTGGGATGATGCTGATCAGATACTGACTGATGGACAGTGAATAGTCCGTGTTGTGGACACTGCTAATGAGAGAGAGAGAGGGAGGGGGGGAGGGAGAGAGAGAGAGAGAGAGACAGACAGACAGACAGAGACACAGAGAGAGAGACAGACAGACAGACAGAGAGAGACAGAGAGAGATACACAGAGAGAGAGAGAGACACACAGAGAGAGAGAGAGAGAGAGAGAGAGACACACAGAGAGAGAGAGAGAGAGAGAGAGAGAGAGAGAGAGAGAGAGAGAGAGAGAGAGAGAGAGAGAGAGAGAGAGAGAGGAGAGAGAGAGAGAGAGAGAGAGAGAGACTCAAATGACTTATTTTTAATTGCAAAGGCCACCGACTACCGACTTATATGCAAGATCAAAGAACAAAAGTAAATTTCACATACGCATACACATACATACACACACTCGCGCGCGCGCACGGCGCGCCGCGCGAGAGAGAGAGAGAGAGAGAGAGAGAGAGAGAGAGAGAGAGAGAGAGAGAGAGAGAGAGAGAGAGAGAGAGAGAGAGAGAGAGAGAGAGAGAGAGACATACAGACAAAGAAAGTAGACAGTAGAACTATCTATTTATTTACCTGTCTGTTTATTTCTCATTTAATGACCATTTGGTCAGTACTATCCCAAGAGACTATCTTCCCTTTGTATCTGTCTGTCTGTCTGTCTGTCTGTGCTACAACTAACGAGACAAACAGGACATACAAGCAGACATACAGAGATTCACAGACAGACAGACAGATACACAGGGAAGATTGTCTCATGGGATAGTACTGACCAAATGGTCATTAACCCTTTCACCGCCAACCATATTTCAACCAAAAATGTCAATTAAATTTACCTAGAAAGAGAACAAACTCCATCTGCAGTATTGGGGATTCTTCTGTGACAGATAGAAAATAAGGTCTATCCTTACTTCCCAAAACTAAGACAACAGGGTCTTTGGATAATAGACCCCAATTTGATGCCTTTTAGTGACATAGGTGTTATAATCACTGTGGTGCTCAAATGGGACTTTGGCGGTGAAAGGGTTAAATGAGAAATAAACAGAGGCCACAATGTGGACGATGATAACGAGAAACACAGATGGACATAGACAGAGAGAGAAAGAGAGACAGATAGACAGACACACATAGAGACATATGTACGCATACACACACAGAAGATACTGTCCATGTATGTTGTTGCTCAGATGGTGAGTGATCAGAAGAAAACAAGTGGACAATTACTGAGATAGACATACACAGACAGACAGACAGACAGACAGAAAGAGGAGAGAACGTAGAGTGTCCAGGGACGCTGATCAAAAGTGAGAGTGACGGACGGATGATGATCAGCTTAGCGTCCAATCGGTCAGAGACCCTTATGGACGGTAGTCCTCAAAAGAGTGAGGGACAATGAACGGGCCATTTTGTACACTGTGGTAGACACAGCTAAAGACAGAGAGATACAGAGACACCGAGAGATAAGAGGGCTATTCTTCTTCTTCTTCTTCTGCGTTCCCAGGCCATATGACCATAATGGGTAAGGTACATATGTGTCCGGTTTTCAGTTTCCACTGGTCTCCCCGCTTCGTACAGCCGACGCATTCCGATTTCGGAGGAACTCAAGAGACAAATGATTTGGAAAGAATGGGCCAATAAGTCAGAAAGATAGTAGATGACAGAAAGCAAAGGAAAAAGACAGAGTCAAAGAGAGTGGCACATTAGAGGAAGTTACAAGCACAGAACTTCCAGAAGGTGGGGGAACAATTTTTACAAAAGACTCCCCGGTATCGCCACGGGGAAATAAGAGGGGTATAAAGACAGGGACAGGGACAGATAATAGACAGACATCAGAAATGAACAGGCCAGGTTGTTGATGCAGCTAAAGAGAGAGAGGGAGAGAGAGAGAGAGAGAGAGAGAGAGAGAGAGAGAGAGAGAGAGAGAGAGAGAGAGAGAGAGAGAGAGAGAGAGAGAGAGAGAGGGGGGGGGGGGGCAGAAAGAAACAGAGACACACACAAAGAAAAAGAGAGAGATTGAGACAGACAGACAGATATACAAGCAGACAGAGAAGATAATTGTCCAGGGATACTGATCGGATCTTGAGTGATGAGAAGCGAAAAGGCCACAGTCATTGTGGACACGGTTAATGAGACACAGAGAGAGAGAGAGAGAGAGAGAGAGAGAGAGAGAGAGAGAGAGAGAGAGAGAGAGAGAGAGAGAGAGAGAGAGAGAGAGAGAGAGAGAGAGAGAGAGAGAGAGAGAGAGACAGAGAAAGAGACAGAGAGACAGACAGGAAGACTGATGAGAAGGGAACAGGCCTGGGTGTGGACACAACTAATGAGGACGGGTCGCCCCATTGGGAATTCGCTGGCCGGACCAACGCTGAGGAGACTTTAATGATGACAAAACATACCATACACACACACGCGCGCGCACACGCACACGCTCGCTCTCTCTCTCTCTCTCTCTCTCTCTCTCTCTCTCTCTCTCTCTCTCTCTCTCTCTCTCTCTCTCTCTCTCTCTCTCTCTCTCTCTCTCTCTCTCTTCTTGTGCCCCCCTACTTGCTAGTGATTTGTTTAGATTATTTTGCTCTAATTGTGTTTACTTTGATGCCTTGTATTATCATGCATGTTCATATTATAATTATCGTTTTGTATTAGTCTTGTTTCCGTCTCAAGGACATATTGTAAGAATAGGCCTGGCCTAAAATCTCAATCCTTGCGTAATAAAGTTTTCAAGTGTCAAGTGTCTCTCTCTGTGACACATACACGCACGCACGCACTCACGCGCGCACGCGCGCACACACGCGCGCACGCACGCACGCGCACACGCACACACACACTCTCACACACACACACACACACACACACACACACACACACACACACACACACACACACACACACACACACACACACACACACACACACCACACACACCACACACACACACACACACACACACACACACACACACACACACACACACACACACACACACACACACACACACACACACACACACACACACACACACACACACACACACACACACACACACACACACACACACACACACACACACACACACACACACACACACACACACACACACACACACACACACACACACACACACACACACACACACACACACACACACACACACACACACACACAACACACACACACACACACACACACACACACACACACACACACACACACACACACACACACACACACACACACACACACACACACACACACACACACACACACACACACACACACACACACACACACACAACACACACCACACACACACACACACACACACACACACACACACACACACACACACACACACACACACACACACACACACACTGATACACACAACCACGCACAGAGAGAGGAGGAGAGAGAGAAAGCTTCAAAGAAAATAGAAGAGAACAAAGGAGGGTAAATGGAGAAGAAAAACAACAACAAAGAAACAGACACTAAATCGCTGGACTAGTTTCTCACTACAGGCTTGCAAAGTCAAAATTTTCATTTTTTATCAATTTTCAGTCATGAATTTTTGTGTGGTCTCAAACATCTTATTTTTTAAATCTATAAAGGATAATCTTTAATATCGTATCCAAATACTAAAAAAAAAACGCTTTAAAATTAGTAGGCTGATGCATTATCTTAGGACAGGTTAGACTTTAGACTGAGATTTCTCAAAATGGCCGACAGTCACCTTACCAACTTTAAACGCTCATAACTCTGCAACAAAAAATGATACAAGAATGGTTTTTATAACATTAGAAAGAGAATTGCTTGAAGTTTCCAACTGTGCCATTTTCTCAGAATTGTCATTTTGATACTTAATGTCCCTTTCCTGATGCTGGGTCATATTTGTGAGTGTATGTTTGCGTTGTTGTTACTTGCTTTGTTGCTTGCTTTTTGTTTTGCTGTTGTTTGTTGTTGTTGTTACTGTTGTTGTTTCTCAACCCCATCCCACAAAACTGTCCAAAACAGAAGAAAGAAACAAATAGCAGTAACAACAGACAATTGCAAATCTCAACAGGAATATTGACAGAGAGGGGTGGAGGGGGGGAGGGAAGAGAGACGGAGCGAGAGAGACAGATAGACAGACAAACAGATTGATAGGAAAAGACAGACGTGGTCAGGCAAGACTAGACAACAACAAAAACACAAACAGAGAGATGGATAGATAACAACAACGACACAATACTAACAAATCATCTCTGATTTCTTGATTATCGGGTGCAATTTCCTTCCAAATAGCCCGCTCTCACATTCACTTCTCAACCC
>CM065701.1:24052858-24055358 GCA_017654935.2 Phymorhynchus buccinoides
CTTACTTCACAAAACTAAGACAATAGGGTCTTTGGATAATAGACCCCAATTTGATGCCTTTTAGTGACATAGGTGTTAAATCACTGTGGTGCTAAAATGCGACTTTGGCGGTGAAGGGTTAATCTACTGATAACATTCACTTTCTCTCTGTCTGTCTGTCTGTCTGTCTGAGTGTCTGTCTGTCATCCTGGAAACGAGGGTACAGAGTAGTCAACAAAATAGGCCAAAGTGAGAAACACAAGTTTTGCATGTAAGTCTGCATAGAGAGACAAGCACACAGGGTGGTGAACAAAATATGCAAAAGTGACAAACAAAACTCTGTCCAACTTATAACATTCAGTTTCTGTCTGTATGTCTGAGCTTTTTGTCTGTCGTCCGGGAAACAAGGATAAATTATGGTCAATAAAATATGCACAAAATGTCTAGAATCTATTCTACTTTTAACGTTCATTTTTGTGCTTGGCTGTTTGTGTGTCTGTTCGATCCGCGGGCAAGCGGGCAGAAGGGTTAGATCTCCGTTGCCTTACACCCACCCAGACCAAATGCTCAAAAGCTGAAGGAAAAAGACCTTCAATTACACTTTAACCCCTTGACTGCCAGAGAAAATTAAAGAAAAAGTCATTGTACAAATCATGCCATGAAAAAGACAAGTACTGATAGAGCCAATCTGGCAAAATGGTCTGGGGGTATTACTCTCTTGACTGTGTTAGAGCAAAAGCCAGCATATCAGAGTTATTCCTCTTCATCTGATGACGTCATCAGTGATGTCATCAGCTCAGTACGTAATACGTTGGTGGCAGTCTTGCTACACGTTAACATCATTCACAAAATATCTCTATTTCCTCTGGGCAACACAGTGTTAGGCCACTCATAATATCTCTTACAACTCACTGTGTTGCCATGAGGAAATGGAAATAGTTTGTGAATATATTAACGTGTACCGAGACCTTTACTATTTTTCAATATAGTTTCCATCACCTTTCCTTTTTTTTCTATACCTGTATCCATATTACATCGTTGTTTCTTTGTTGGTTTTTGCTTCAACCCTTGTTGCTCTTTTACAGTTGGACCTATAGCTTTATTAACTTTTTCTCTTTTCTACACGTCCATACAAAAGAGCTCGCAGTCCGCAGCTGATTGAAGCCGGGTTTTTTTACTCCCACCTTTTCACCTACACTACAGGTGGGGATCATTGTGAACTCACTGCCTACTGTTACCATGCTTAACAATCACTTCCCACCTACCACTTTTTCACCGTCCAGGTGGGAAGTTGTTGTACGCTGGATAAAAGACTCCAGGGATCATCCCAACAGCCGAAGCATTTGAACACTATGGCACAAATGCACCACCTGGGGATGAGAATATTACGTGTGTGACCGTTTTTGATTACCCCGCCACGTGAGCAGCCACACTCCGACTTCTGAGGCAGGTGGGAAGTGAGAAAGTTGGCTTCATTCTTTGCAAGATTGGTAGTCTGCGAAGTTATCACTCTTTGTGTCATTTAGGCTTTTTGACAGCACTCTTGTTCTTACTCTTTTACAGCATGGCGTTTTAAACCAGCCTCAAAGCGAAGGCTGGTTCAAGTTTTCAGGGCTGTCTGTCTGTCTGTTACTGACTATCTATCTGTCTGTCTATGTATGCTACCACGATAGCGTTTGAACGGGAGAGACCCAGGACCCTCAAATTTCGCATGCTGGTAGGTAGTAAGGATTCTAGTCCAAGGCCGAAAATGAAAGTCATTGATCAATGGTCAAGGTCAATGGAGCCGAAAATGCAGCCGCGCGGCTGCTTGATCTAACGTTTGTCACGCTCTAGTTGGTTTTTTTCTTTTTGCCAACGCTTTCAGCACCCTTTGACCCAACTGACCGCCCCTCAGGAGCCGACCCTCTCGCCATCTGGTGATCGAAGGGCGACCACTCTGACCCTTCCGGACAGCTCGCATTACCTCCCTTGGGCACTGCCCTTGGGAATCCGGGGTGGTGTGGGGTGTGTGGTGGGGGGGGGGGGGGGGGGTCTTGAAGAGCCAAAGAAAGGAAAACTGTAGAGCCATGTTTCTTTTTAGCTACATGATCTCTGACGAAGCTGGCGTAAGATTGCCCACATAAAGTTCATCGTTAAGTTTGACAATGTATATCATTGATTATGTCAAGCTTAGCTGTCATATGATATGAATAGCTTTTCTATCAACATTACATCGTGAAACTTACGAATGAATATCTTTCTCGTGAAGATGACACAGGTCCTTTTGCCTAAATCAGTATTTATTTCCAGCCCTCTCCTACCGAGCATGTTTATTTCTATAACGGACCATTTATATGTACTAGTAACGGTAACGCCAAGTACTGGTAACGCTGAGTACAGCAAATTTGAAGCGATTCGGTTAAGAAACGGCGGAGTTATAAGACCCCGTTTCCCGTTGGCGCTGCTCTGGGAGTGACGCTCTCTCCCGATTTTTTTCCAATTTGCTGCCAGGCTTTGCCCCGACCACAGCAAGCCTGAC
>CM065701.1:24060358-24077858 GCA_017654935.2 Phymorhynchus buccinoides
TGGCCTAAAGACATTAAAGTATTTCAAGTTTCAACTCTCTCTCTCTCTCTCTCTCTCTCTCTCTCTCTCTCTCTCTCTCTCTCCTCTCTCTCTCTCTCTCTCCTCTCTCTCTCTCTCTCTCTCTCTCTCACAACACACACACACACAACATGTACACACACTATACCGCACTGCACTTGTTTTCTCCTCCCACGACAAATCACACTCAGTAGTCCATCACTTTTCCTCTCCAAGACAGTGAGTGACATGGGTCACCTCCGAACACCACACATCGACAGATGGGGTGCGGGCTGCCTACCCCCCCCCCCCCCCCCCCCCCCCCCCCCCACCCCCCCCCACACACACACACACACTCTAAATCCCAAATCCCCTCCTCCTACCCCATTGCTGACGCCCCACATTCCCCGTGGGACACCCCCCCCCCCCCCCTCCCACCTAGTACACAAGTGTCAACTTTGATACGTTAATGAATACTCGTGGGTCATTAAGCTTAACACGTTAATGAACATAAATACACAAAGGGTGTGAACACGGTTAATGAAGAAATAATTACTACCAAAAAATCCGTTCAAATTAAGCAAAGTGACAGCGCTCCTTAGTTAGATTCATCTCGCAGCTACTTTGGATCAGCTTCTTCCTGTAGAAACATGCTTGACATGCGTGGGTGGGTAAGGTGTCACACAGTGTGCGAGTGCACCTTGTCGACTTTTGCGTTTCGTAAAGGTCTGTGTACACGTTAACACTATTCACAAGATATTTCTATTTCCCCATGGCAACACAGTGAGCTGTAAGTCACATTAAGAGTGGGCCATCACTGTGTTGCCATGGGGAAATAGAAATATATCATGAATAATGTTAACGTGTACACAGACCTTAATGTGGTAGACCTAATGTTTCAGTGACATTTAGTCGTTTCGGTGCTTTCAATATGATTGATTTTGAAGCCTTCTGGGCTGGAAGTTATAAATAGACCTTCAAACTTGAAAAGACTTTTGTGGTATATTTCAGTAAATAAAAAGTACTTAGAACTTATTGTTCTTAAACGTTTTTGGGTTTTTCCCCCTTGATAGTCCCCTTACAATGGTTCCTTCATCCAAGTTTGAAACTCATAGCCATTCATCAGCATAACTATTTCTAAAGCGCCAAGTGCTTGCTCTGGTTCTTTATAAACATCCAAATGACATTGATACAACAATAATAAACATGAAAAAATACATTACTGAGCCTTATTCCCTTGACCCCTTTATTAGAAGCCATGCCTATGGCCTTTCAATACAGTTCTATTTACATCTTATAGCAAAAAGACACATAGAGAGACAGAGATGGAGGGAGAGAGAGAGAGAGAGAGAGAGAGAGAGAGAGAGAGAGAGAGAGAGAGAGAGAGAGAGAGAGATAGAGAGAGAGATGAGAGAGAGAGAGAGAGAGAGAGAGATGGGGGGGGGGGGGGCAGACATACAGAGACAGAGGGAGACATGATGCTGAACTAGTAGAAAGAAAGTGTTATATCCTCATGCCATTTGCCCGGAGGGAAAAGTTCTTCTGATGCGGTAGTCTTCGTGATATGCACGCACATCCTGGAGGTACTACAATACCAGGCCAACCCTTGGCGATTTTTTTCACCGTCGTTCAAGAGAGGCAGAGATGATGAAAGTTCGCTTAACGTCCTCCGGCCTGGGACAGGCACATATGCCTGGTGATATGGGACATTAATAACTATAAAGATAGTGGAACGATCCTGGAGGTACTGCAATACCAGGAAAGTCCCGAAGTCTCTCAACAATCGAAATAGAGAGAGGCAGAGACACAGAGAGAGTTATCTTTAAAGGGAAATCAGTGGACGCCATGTTGTTGTACACTCGAGTCACGTGACAGCCAACCACCCTGGGACCCACGACCCACCGGGCAGAGTGCGGAAATCATGTTAATGGAGGAGGTTCAACAACCACATTATACAGAAATCTAAAACGACATGAAAAACGAGAAGGGAAAGCTGAAAGGCATAAAGAAGAAGAAGAAGAAGAAGAAGAAGAAGAAGAAGAAGAAGAAGAAGAAGAAGAAGAAGAAGAAGAAGAAGAAGAAGAAGAAGAAGAAGAAGAAGAAGAAAGATCAGGGGTTAGTGAGTGACCTTGGGAGTATTATGCACACACAGAGAAAGACAGAGAGACAGAGAGAGAGAGAGACAGAGAGAGAGAGAGAGAGAGAGAGAGAGAGAGAGAGAGAGAGAGAGAGAGAGAGAGAGACAGACAGAGACAGACAGACAGACAGACAGACAGACAGACAGACAGACAGAGACAAAACAAGGTGGTGGGGTGTTTTGGCATTGGTTTTCTGCGACCTTTTTGAACAATGGCACCTTTTTTCAGAAGCTTCATGTCTAGAATCTTCTAAACGTTTTCACGGGACGCTTATTCCAAAGAGACCATGTTGGTACTCATCGCACCAACAGAATTAGCAAACCTACCATAACAATCGCCCGTTATCCTTATTCAGATGCCCTGGACTGCTGTTCCACAGGATAAGATTATGAGTGTGAATCTCTCTCTCTCTCTCTCTCTCTCTCTCTCTCTCTCTCTCTCTCTCTCTCTCTCTCTCTCTCTTTCTCTCTCCCTCCATCTCTCTCTCTCTCTCTCTCTCTCTCTCTCTCTCTCTCTCTCTCTCTCTCTCTCTCTCTCTCTCTCTCTCTCTCTCTCTCTCTCTCTCTCTCTCTTTCTCTCTCTCAAGGACAGATTGGAAGAATAGGCGTTGCCTAAAATCTATATCCTTAGAAAATAAAGATTAAGTTTTCAAGTTTTCTCTCTCTCTTTCTCTCTCTCCCTCTCTCTCTCTCTCTCTCCCTCTCTCTCTCCCCTGCCCCTCCATCTCTCTCTCTCTCTCTCTCTCTCTTCTCCTCCTCCTTCAAGCACCAACCAGCTCAACCCCTCGGGGGACTGTTCACTCCGTTTCAAAGTTAAAACCCAGTGAAGTGCATTCCACTCCCCTCACACAATGCAATACCATAATGCTGTAACCCCCTACACCCCTACACCCCCAGCAAAAAGTTGTCATTTGGTCACAATTTTACCCACCCACCCTTTCCTTCCTCATCAGTCACCCCCCAGGACTGAGTGATGCCCGAATGGCAGGGGTGGGTGTGGCTGTGTGGGTGCAGAAAGAGCACAAACAGTGGGTGCTAGAGCAATTCTGTCAATCACACTGACACAGTGGTAGTGGCACAGTGGTAGCGCGTTCGCCTCGTGTCGAGTAAACTCGAGTTCGAACCTGGCTACAGGGGATTTTTCCTTCTCATTTTCCTCCTGCACTAGGCCTTACGGTCTCAACGTGGAGTCTTCCGGATGAGACAATAAACCGAGGTCCCGTGTGCCCATGCACTTAGCACACGTTAAACCCAGTGGCAACGAAAAAGTTGTCATTTGGTCAAACTTTACTCACCCACCCCTTCCCTTCCTCATCAGTCACACAAAAATCGCATGCAAAAAATGGGTGGCGCGCCTCTGACTGCGACGCGCTCTCCAGGTCTATCTCATGCATTTCTTTCTTTCTTTGTTCTTTGTTTTCTTCCTTTTGCGTGTTTAGGGGGGGGGGGGGCACAAACAAAGGACTGTTGTGCCCTGGCTTAAAGACTCCAGGGATCATCCAAACAGCCGACGCACTTGAACACTATGGTACAAATGCATCAGCTAGGGATGAGAACATTACGTGTGTGACCGGGTTTTTTGGTTACCCCGCCATGTGCGCAGCCACACTCCGACTTAGGGGGAGTACAAAGTAGGGTCTACTAAAAGTCAGGGTTTGTTTTTCGGAGTGGGTGGGAGTGGGGTAAAGGAATATTTTTAACAGGTGGTTTTTTTAGTTAGACCGTGTGCACACATATGCGGAGATTCCGTGCGGAAACCCGTGCGCAATCCGCACATCAGTAAAAGAAAGAAGGGAAAATAGTTGCGCACGTGTCCGAATCTCCCCTAATCCGTAAAGTTTTACCCTTCTTTCTTCCACTTATTTACGGATTGCGCATGGGATTTCCGCACGGAATCTCCGCATATGTGTGTACACGGCCTTAGCATAAAATATTCAACTCGTTAGGGGGGTGGGGGGGGGGGGTGGGAGGGGGGGGGGGTGTGAGACAAGAAATGGATTCAAGGGCATGGAATACACAGAGGATTTACAGCAGGACCTAGCCAGACCCAAAATAGATATATATTCATCAAATGTTGGTGTGTTTGTTTTTTCTTCTTCAATTTTTGTACGTTTATTTCATCAAATGTACATATAAAACTTAAAATCCAAATATAAACTCAAAACTTACATTTAAAAAGAAAAGACAGATGTGTCGTTTCAAGAATATCAGTGATGCACACAAAAATTGACAGACCCCTATCTTTTGTTGATATCTGTAGATGGGAAACACAGACCGCTGGCGAGAGGAGAGGAGATGAGGGGGGGGGGGTGTTAATAAAGGAAGCAGAAAGAGTAGAGAGGGTGGTGTACAGAACCAAAATGACAGGAAAAGACAGACAGACAGACAGAGAAAATTGGAGAACACTAAAACTAAAACTGTCCACACAAATGTGTCGTTTCAAGAATATCAATCATGCAAAAAACATTTGTTGAGAAAGCCCTATCTTTTATTGATATCTGTAGATGAGAAACAGAGACCGGTCCGTTGGCTTCAAATGCCAGAAGTGGTTACTGCCAACGTACCGACTACAGATACAGACCGCTGGCGAGAGGAGTTGGGGGTGGGGGGTGGGGGGAGGGGGTAAGAAAGGAAGCAGAAAGAGCAGAGAGGGTGGTGTACAGAACCAAAATGACAAGAAAAGACAGACAGACAGACAGAGAAAATTGTCCAGCACTCAAACTTAAACTGTCCACACCGAAGGGTGTCAACCTCCTTGCCCTGTAAGGGCTCTTCCTTCCTTTCTGTCTTTTCTTTCCTTCTTCTTCTTCTTCAGTGTCCCCAAGGAACCCTAGCAGAAAATTGGTACTGTGGGGTCGGGGGAGGAGAGAAAGAGGGAGATCTGTGTCTGCTTTAATTCCTACTGCACCCCCGTTGCGCACGTGCACGCAGTAACAGACACGTGACGAGGGAGGGAAGGAGGGAGAGGAGAGAGAGAGAGAGAGAGAGAGACAGACAGACAGACAGATAGAGAGAGAGAGAGAGAGAGACAGAAAGAAGGGAGGGGGGGGGGGGGGGTGCAAGGACAGGGGAGTACCGAAACGCTCTTTAGCATGACACCCTGTGAAACGATCGCACAGATTTTCTTTCTTTTTCTTTCTCCTCGTTTTTTGTTGTTTTGTTTTGTTTTTTGAGTGGAGGGTGGGGTGGGGTGGGGTAGGAGGTGGGGCTGAGAACGAGCAATTGGGGGGGGGGGGGGGTTGTCGTGGTGGTGGTGGGTGGTGGTGGATAGTGAACATTACATGGGAACAAGGGAAAAAGGGGGTAGAGATTTGAGGGGGCACTATAATGCTCTGTGTGTGTGTGTGTGTGTGTGTGTGTGTGTGTGTGCGCGCGCGCGTGTGTGTTTGTGCGTGCGTGCGTGTATGTGTGTGTGCGCGCGCATGTGTAAGCATGCGTAGGTGTGCAAGGAAGTGAAAGAGCGGGCCAGGAATAGACGGAGAGACAGTAGAGAGAGAGAGAGAGAGAGAGAGAGAGAGAGAGAGAGAGAGAGAGAGAGAGAGAGAGAGAGAGAGAGAGAGAGAGAGAGAGAGAGAGAGAGAGACAGACAGACACAGACAGACAGACACAGACATACAAACAGACAGAGTCAGAAAGAAAGACATACGGACAGAAAGACAGACCGACGACAAAGAGAGACAGACAGACGGACCGAGACAGAAACGCCGAGACAGAGAGATCTGAACACAGAGAGACAATGAAAGAGAGAGACAGAGAGCACAGAGGGAAAATCCACCAAAAAGTAAGAGTTGGTTGAGGGACGCATGGCAAAGGAAACATGGGATGAAGGGAAAAGGGGGGGGGGGGGGGGGGGGGGGGGGGGGAAACGTAAAAGGAAGATGAACTCTAATGCCACACAGACTCCACACTCTTGGATCCCATAAAAAAAAGTCACACAGGAGGTTCCCTTTGACAGTCTTAATAGAGGGAACTTTACGTCTTGAAGGGAACTTTACGGCTTAAAGGGAACTTTACGGTTTTCTCCGCCATGTTGGGACAAATTAGAATGACGCCATTCGCAAACACAGTTACTACCAAACATTCTTTTTATATTGCCTGGGATCAATTTGCCCAATCGCTGCACGCGTCACAAAGCACGTGCGTGTGTGTGTGACTGACACCTTTACTATTGGGCATTAAGACTGAAGTGGCTGGGAAATAAATCTAGCACTCGTGCTAGTGCGCGCGCGTGCGTGTGTGTGTTCGTGTGTGCGTGGTGTGTGTGTGTGTGTGTGTGTGTGCGTGCGTGCGTGCGTGCGTGCGTGCGTGCGTGCGTGCGTGCGTGCGCGCGCGTGCGTGTTTGTTTCATGTCATCGACTCGGGCTGAAACTGAAATTGGCTTGTTTAGGTTTAAAATCAATAAGTATGTTTATTGTGGTTTAAATAATCCCGTTTATCAAAACTAGGGGCTTAAAGTCATTGAGCTTCTTGCCTAGACTATTTGTTTTAAGCTCATCCAAATTGTTATTCTTTTATGTTTTACAAAACATTCAGTCAGGTTCTTACATCTTCGAACTAAATGACTTTGCTACGTTTGGGAGAGAAAAACCCCGGCAAATCTGCTTCATTTTCATTAATGGTATCGATTTTTTGGTAGATTCTGGTCTAAAGTAGGGTAGCTTCGTTCCAGTTTGGTTTACAGTCAGAGTGGTTTTGCTCCATTCCAGTTGAAAGTCTCCATCCATCAAAAAGTCCCAGCACTAAAAGAGATAGACATCTCTTTGGAAGCGAGGGAAGGAGAGTGCGAATGATGAAAGGATATACAGATTAAAGGAGAATGGGAGAATAGGAGAGAATATCAAAGGAACTATCATTCTGTTTGTCATCGCCGCTTCTCTCCCATATATTCGAAACAAAATGTCTCACTTCCATCACAATAAATTGTGATCACCACTTTCCATCACTTTCGCTATACAACACACTCCACTCTTCGATACACACACACATGGACGTACACATGCCCATACGCGCATATATGAATGCACACGCTCGCGCGCGCGCACACACACGCACGCACACACACACACACAGATAAACTTTCACACACTCACAAAACAATATGTCACTACTTTCATATCCCTCCTCCTCCTCCCCCCTTCCGCTTTTTTCCCGTCTAATATCACTTAAGGGTGAAGAGACACGAAAACTAAGCAACGCGCGCACACGCACACGCACAAACACGCACACTAACACACACTAACACTAACACACACACACACACACACACACACACACACACACACACACACACACACACACACACACACACACACACACACACACACACACACACACACACACACACCAAAAACACAACACGATAACAGAAATCAACACACACCCTTTATTGGCAAACAATAAACATGAAGATCTCTTCGACCACAAAACACACAACACGATCAAAGAAAATCAACACACATCCTTTATCGGCAAACAATAAACACAAACATCTCTTCGAACACGAAACACAACACGTTAAAAGAAAATCAACACACATCCTTTATCGGAAAACAATAAACGCAAACATCTCTTTGAACACGAAACACAACACGATCAAATAAAATCAACACACATCCTTTATTGGCAAACAATAAACATGAAGATCTCTTCGACCACAAAACACAACACGATAAAAGAAAATCAACACACATCCTTTATCGGCAAACAATAAACATGAAGATCTCTTCGACCACAAAACACAACACGATAAAAGAAAATCAACACACATCCTTTATCGGCAAACAATAAGCACAAACATCTCTTTGAACACGAAACACAACACGATAAAAGAAAATCAACACACATCCTTTATCGGCAAACAATAAACACAAACATCTCTTTGAACACGAAACACAACACGATAAAAGAAAATCAACACACATCCTTTATCGGCAAACAATAAACGCAAACATCTCTTTGAACACGAAACACAACACGATAAAAGAAAATCAACACACATCCTTTATCGGCAAACAATAAACGCAAACACGATCTCTTTATCGAACACATCTCTTTGAAACACAACACGATAAAAGAAAATCAACACACATCCTTTATCGGCAAACAATAAACGCAAACATCTCTTTGAACACGAAACACAACACGATTAAAAGAAAATCAACACACATCCTTTATCGGCAAACAATAAACGCAAACATCTCTTTGAACACGAAACACAACACGTTAAAAGAAAATCAACACACACCCTTTATCGAAACACGAAACATCTCTTTGAACACGAAACACAACACGTTAAAAGAAAATCAACACACATCCTTTATCGGCAAACAATAAACGCAAACATCTCTTTGAACACGAAACACAACACGTTAAAAGAAAATCAACACACATCCTTTATCGGCAAACAATAAACGCAAACATCTCTTTGAACACGAAACACAACACGTTAAAAGAAAATCAACACACATCCTTTATCGGCAAACAATAAACGCAAACATCTCTTTGAACACGAAACACAACACGATAAAAGAAAATCAACACACATCCTTTATCGGCAAACAATAAACGCAAACATCTCTTTGAACACGAAACACAACACGATAAAAGAAAATCAACACACATCCTTTATCGGCAAACAATAAACACAAACATCTCTTTGAACACGAAACACAACACGATTATTTATCGGCAAACAATAAACGCAAACATCTCTTTGAACACGAAACACAACACGTTAAAAGAAAATCAACACACATCCTTTATCGGCAAACAATAAACGCAAACATCTCTTTGAACACGAAACACAACACGATAAAAGAAAATCAACACACATCCTTTATCGGCAAACAATAAACGCAAACATCTCTTTGAACACGAAACACAACACGTTAAAAGAAAATCAACACACATCCTTTATCGGCAAACAATAAACGCAAACATCTCTTTGAACACGAAACACAACACGATAAAAGAAAATCAACACACATCCTTTATCGGCAAACAATAAACGCAAACATCTCTTTGAACACGAAACACAACACGATAAAAGAAAATCAACACACATCCTTTATCGGCAAACAATAAACGAACACGAAACACAACACGATAAAAGAAAATCAACACACATCCTTTATCGGCAAACAATAAACATGAAGATCTCTTCGACCACAAAACACAACACGATAAAAGAAAATCAACACACATCCTTTATCGGCAAACAATAAACATGAACATCTCTTCGACCACAAAACACAACACGATAAAAGAAAATCAACACACATTTTATCGGCAAACAATAAACGCAAACATCTCTTTGAACACGAAACACAACACGTTAAAAGAAAATCAACACACATCCTTTATCGGCAAACAATAAACACAAACATCTCTTCACAAAACACAACACGATAAAAGAAAATCAACACACATCCTTTATCGGCAAACAATAAACACCAACATCTCTTTGAACACGAAACACAACACGATAAAAGAAAATCAACACACATCCTTTATCGGCAAACAATAAACACAAACATCTCTTTGAACACGAAACACAACACGATAAAAGAAAATCAACACACATCCTTTATCGGCAAACAATAAACGCAAACATCTCTTTGCATACTCGTTCGGTGCATCATGTTCTGAGTTAACAATTCTTTCAAAAACACGACCCCCGTAGTAAACTGTCCTGTATTGTTTTATTTTATGCTATGAAATGTAATGTTATTTGGACATTTGCGGTCTATCCAATCATTACATACACTGAGTCGCCTTGTACGTAAACCAGAATGTTAAAATTTCGAAGAAACATTTAAAACATGAAAGAAGCACCGCATGCTGTCTGTTGCAGTGTCAGTATACAATTCTTTCATGTACTCTAGTATACAATTCTTTCCATACCTAAGTACTGTAGATATGACAACTGAAATGTTACTTTATGCCCAAGTATTTTTTTACTCTTTTACAATATGTGCGACAATTTTGTCAATATGTGCGACAATTTTGGACCGACAGACGACACCGACAAAGTGAGTTATAGGTTTGTGGCTTGAGCCACAAACAAAACAATTAAGCTCTTAGCTACTTGGAACAAACTCCCTCTGTCTCTCAGACATTCCAACTCCCTGTCAGTTTCAAAACCAACCTGAAAACTCATCTATTCTCTGAACACTACTGTCCACCATGATCGGATTGTGAGAATGAAAGCGTGTGCGGATGATGAATGGCATGGGAAAGTTGGGAGACAGAAAGTGTGTGTGTGCATGCGCGCGCTGGCATGTGCTTATGCACGTGTGTGTGGGGATGTGTGTGTGTTTGTGTCTGTGTGAGTATGTATGTATGTACGTAACGTACGTACGACGTACGTATGTATGTATGTATGTATGTACTGTGTGTGTATGTGTGCGTGCGCGTGTAAATGATATGCTGTGTTCGTCAGTGTGTGTGCTTGTGTGCATGTGGGGCATTGGGTATTGATGTGATTTGATTAAATGTTTTTTTTTTTTTGTAAAGCGCCATGAGCAGCTAGCCTGGAATGTGCGCTATATAAGTTTTCTTCATTATTATTATTCATTATTAGCGCTTTACACGCAGAGATTGATACAAGATACTCTACCTTGGGGAATCACATTAAACAAGAAACAGGCCAAAACATGCATTTTTATTTAACTTTCGTTTTCTTATGCATAACTATTACTACTATTATGCTTGAGCCACAAACAAAACAATTAAGCTCTTAGCGCTTTACACGCAGAGATTTATACAAGATACTCTACCTTGGGGAATCACACAAAACAAGAAACAGGCCATAAACATGCATTTTTATTTAACTTTCGTTTTTCTTATGCATAACTATTACTACTATTGTTATTATTATTTTCTACTACTACTACTACTACTACTACTACTACTACTACTACTACTACTACTACTGTTGCTACTACTGTTACTACTTCTTCTTCTACTACTACTACTACTACTACTACTACTACTACTACTACTACTACTACTACTACTACTACTACTACTACTACTACTACTACTACTACTCTCCTCTCTCTCTCTCTCTCTCTCTCTCTCTCTCTCTCTCTCTGAGACGGCTGAGTGTAAAAACGCAATGCTTATCTCATTACCCTGCATAAATAACAAATCGTTTCGTTTCGTTTCTCTCTCTCTCTCTGAATAATTATACGGCTTCCTTTGTTCCATTCTGTTTGTGTGTGCGTGCGTGCCCGTGCGCGTGTATGAATATAAACATTTATATATAAATGCATCGGTGTATTAGTAGATCTCTCCCCACCCCCCTCTGTGTGTGTGTCTGTCTGTCCGCCTGTCCGCATGCCAGTCAGTCGATATGCCTGTCTGTCACACTTCAGTGTGAGTGTCTTGTGTCCAACTGACTGACTATCTGCTTATTGTCTGTCTTCCTCCACAAGTCTGTCTGTCTGTCTGTTCCCGGCTTGTCTGTCTATCTGTCTGTTTGCTGTCTGCCTACATGTCTGTCTGTGTATCTGTCTGTATGTCTGTCCGTGTCACACTTGCATCTGTGTGTGTGTGTGTGAGTGTCTGTGTCAAACTAACTAACAAGACTATTCTGCTTACTTTCGTTGTCCCCACAAGACTGTCAGTCTGTCTGTCTGTCTGTCTGTCTGTCTGTTGCCTGTTGCCTACCTGCCTGCCTGTCTGTCTGCCTGTCTGTCTGCCCGCTTCCTGTCTGTTTATCTGTCTGTCTTTGCCTGTTGCAGTGAGGGCCTACCACGGGTTTCTGTACATCAAGGGGGGCAACGACAAGGCCCGCTTCATCTTCGACCACCTGGGAAACTTAGCGGGCATTCAGACTGCGGTGAGTTGCTGTTTAATTCATACTTATATATATGCAAACGTATTCACAAACAAACAAACAGTCCAACACACACATACACACACTTACACTTAAACCCATGGAGAAATCCCGTTGCCTGGTATGCAACACATTGATTAGCTAGGTTTCCGTTTTATCTTCGAGTGTATGTGACTAGAAAATACGAAATACTGAATAACCTTCCATACGCACTCACGTACGTACGCACGCACGCGTGCTCACACACAGTTGTCACACACACATGCACACGCGCGCGCGCGCGCACACACACACACACGCATGCACGCACTGGCGCACACACACACACACACACACGTACACACACGCATGCACGCGCACACACACACGCATGCACGCACGCACACCCACACACACACACACAGAGCTTCTCCACCCAAATATCATCACCACCACAACCACCATCATCATCATCAATTATCATCATCTCAATCATCATAACTAAGCATTATAATTAGTCGTTGTTTTTTAAGTATCGTTTTGTAATCCTAAACTCATGGCAACATCCGTGGTCGAAAGATCATCATCATCATCTTTATCGTCGTCGTCGTCAACGTCGTCATCATCATCCTCATCATTACCATCTTCTTCTTCTTCTTCTTTTTCTTGTTCTTCGTCGTCGTCGTCGTCGTCATCTTTACGCAAAAAAAGGTTTTATTGTTCTTTTGTAATCCGAAATTACAAGCAACATTCGTAGCCCAAACATCCTCATCCTCATCAGTCTTATCATCATCGCCATCGTAAAAAATCAGCCCAAATCACAATACACGACTGAATTGTATATGATGTGTTACGAATACAGATTACAGGCAGCATGCGAGGCTTCAACTCATTGATAGATGGCCGATTGTACATTCTGACTTTTACACTAACTGTGTAACAAAACAAAAATATGTATAGTACCATCTGGCTTTTATCGAGAGAGAAAAAATATAGTACCTTCTGGTTTATAATTCACGTTATGTTGTTGTGCGATGTATACAGATTCCTGGCAATATGCGAGGCTTCAACGCTCTGAACGAATCCATCGAGGTGCCGGCCCAGGAGGTCATCCCTCCAATACTGCTCAGTGACGACCTGGATGCCTTTGGTGTGCAGATGTACACTACTATCAGAGGAGAGTGAGGGAGAGAGAGAGGGGAGAGGAGGGAGAGAGAGAGAGGGAGAGAGAGAGAGGAAGCGAGAGAGAGAGAGAGAGAGAGAGAGAGAGAGAGAGAGAGAGAGAGAGAGAGAGAGAGAGAGAGAGAGAGAAGAGAGAGAGAGAGGGAGAGGGAGGATCGAGAGAGAGACAGAGAGAGAGAGAGAGGGGGGAAGCAAGAGAGAAAGATAAAACCTCATTTAGACTGCCCCCTTGTGTCTTGTAAAATCCCCTAAACCCGAGCACACATCGTCAGATCTTGAATGCTGTAAACACTTTACTTCCCTTTTCTCTCCAACTCTAAGCCTCCTCTTAATAGTTCAAATGTTTCGCAATATATCCCTCGTGTGATTGCTTTAAAAGAGGTTTACACCAATAGTAAACCGACAATCTTTGGCCAACCTTCAATTTCAAACAATGTTTTCACGCATCAAGCACACACACATTAGCATCCTCATTCTTAAACAAACAGAACAGCAATGGAGACGATTTCTGTTGGGTAATAATACGATTTATAAAAATTATATTCTTCAGCCAATTTCAAAAACATCAGAAAGACAGACTTTCCAGACAACAGGAATCCTTAAAACACAATAACATGCAAATAAAATAAGAATAGTTTAAAAACTTGAAATCAAGAGAAAAAATAATATTATCAAAATAACGGTAGATCAAACCAGCAAACAAACTAAACAGAAAGAGATAAAGATTCCAGTGGAATTTATAGAACCTTTTTTTGGTTTTTTGGCGATTATCAGAAACGCAAGCAACAAGGGTGGACTTAAGTCTTCGTCGTCGTTTTTGCAGGATGGGATCTCTTCTACCCTATAGCAACAAATCTGTTCCATTTAAATCGGCTCTCAAGGACTTGTGTGGAATAAATGAAGTGAACGAACGAGGGTGATGATGGAGTGAGTGGTAGTATAGGGGGGGGGAGTGAGACGGGGGGAAAATCTAGAACAAAGAAAATCTCCAAACACCCCCACCCTCCATCACCCCCCCCCCCCCCAACAACAAAAAAGAAGAGAGAAAGAATAAATAAATGTGTTTTGAACAATCACCAAGATAAAACAAAGCAAACAAACAAAAAACTGAATTGTTTAAAAAAACACAGAAGAAATGCCTTTATAAACAAAACAAAATATCGCCTTTGTTTCACACCCGATGTAAATAAAATCCTCTACATGAAACACGAGCTTATGGTCTAACTCTTACACTGTATGACCAAAACATGCAAACATTCATGATTGAAATCAGAGAAAACGCGACAAAATGACATACAAATACAAATAAAACCAATAACATATACAACCTTAAAACAAACAAGGGTATCACGTTGCCAATTATTTTGCAACTATTCGCATTTAACTCCCAAACAAATAAAAGCGGTCGCCGAAAACAATAAGTTGGATACTCGGTATACACATCTGTATTGTTAATAATTCGGGACTTTCCTGGTATCGCACTGCCTCCGGGCATTGCCTCCAGGATCGTTCCCACCATCTTTATATCTACTAATGTCCCATTATGTGTCTGTTCCAGACCGGAGGACGTTAAGCAGAATTTCATCACAATACGTTATAGGTTATAGAGAGTGTGTGTTGTGTGGGGGGGGGGGGGGGAGGGAGGGGAGGGGGGAGGGGTACACTGAAGGAAAGAGCCCTCTGACACAACATCCCTACTACCTCCCCCACCAATAAAATTATTTTTTAAAAAGGGAGTAGACAGGGGAAGGGTGTAAAAAAACAAACAAACAAAAAGATCATGACATCGACAACGACAACGACGAAGAAGAAGACGAGGACAACAACGAAGAAGAAGACGAGGACAACAACGAAGAAGAAGACGAGGACAACAACGAAGAAGAAGACGAGGACAACAACGAAGAAGAAGACGAGGACAACAACGAAGAAGAAGACGAGGACAACAACGAAGAAGAAGACGAGGACAACAACGAAGAAGAAGACGAGGACAACAACGAAGAAGAAGACGAGGACAACAACGAAGAAGAAGACGAGGACAACAACGAAGAAGAAGACGAGGACAACAACGAAGAAGAAGACGAGGACAACAACGAAGAAGAAGACGAGGACAACAACGAAGAAGAAGACGAGGACAACAACGAAGAAGAAGACGTCGACAACAACGAAGAAGAAGACGAGGACAACAACGAAGAAGAAGACGAGGAAAACAACGAAGAAGAAGACGACGACAACAACGAAGAAGAAGACGAGGAAAACAACGAAGAAGAAGACGAGGACAACAACGAAGAAGAAGACGAGGACAACAACGAAGAAGAAGACGACGACAACAACGAAGAAGAAGACGAGGACAATAACGAAGAAGAAGACGACGACAACAACGAAGAAGAAGACGAGGACAACAACGAAGAAGAAGACGACGACAACAACGAAGAAGAAGACGAAGACAACAACGAAGAAGAAGACGACGACAACAACGAAGAAGAAGACGAGGACAACAACGAAGAAGAAGACGAGGAAAACAACGAAGAAGAAGACGACGACAACAACGAAGAAGAAGACGACGACAACAACGAAGAAGAAGACGACGACAACAACGAAGAAGAAGAAGAAGAAAAGAAGAAGAAGAAGAAGAACAAGAAGAAAAGAAGAAGAAGAAGAAGAAGAAGAACAACAACAACAACAACAACACCACAACAACAACAACAACAAGAACAAGAACAAGAAGAACAAGAAGAAGAAGAAGAACAAGAAGAACAAGAAGAAAAACAAGAAGAACAAGAACCAGAACAAGAAGAAAAACAAAGAAAGAAAAAAAGAAAGAAAGAAAGATTGCTGCACTAACGTGCTTTCAATGGCCCTCAAGGGAAGACACTGGTCCGTCTGTTCAGAGGATTACTTGGACCTCTCTCGGGGTGGCTAGTTCACAACTTGTCTGGGCCGTTTAAAGACCCCGCAGACCGATGAAAATAAAGACCGCTCGTGGAAAAATATTATGCAAAAGACTTTTGTGTCACATTTTCTTTAAAATGAGAGATATAGAGATAAGACAGAGACAGGCATTAAGAAAAAGATGGAGACACGCACTCAAACATATTCTCTCTCTCTCTCTCTCTCTCTCTCTCTCTCTCTCTCTCTCTCTCTCTCTCTCTCTCTCTCTCGTCCTCTCTCCCTCTCTCTCTCACACACACACACACACACACACACACACACACACACACACACACACACCACACACACACACACACACACACACACACACACACACACCACACACACACACACACACACACACAACACACACACACACACACACACACACACACACACACACACACACACACACACACACACACACACACACACCACACACACACACACACCACACACACACACACACACACACACACACACACACACACACACACACACAACACACAACACACACACACACACACACACACACACACACACACACACACACACACACACACACACACACACACACACACACACACACACACACACACACACACACACACACACACACACACACACACACACACACACACACACACACACACACACACACACACACACACACACACACACACACACACACACACACACACACACACACACACACACACACACACACACACACACACACACACACACACACACATACACACACACACACACACACACACACACACACACACACACACACACACCACACACACACACACACACACACACACACACACACACACACACACACACACACACACACACACACACACACACACACACACACACACACTAATAATGATAATAATAATAACAACGAATTCTTCTTCTTCTTCGTGTTCTTTTTCTTCTTCTAAAAGTTAACTTGCCAACTAGATCCTTTTTCGTGTTATTCTTAAAACTTTTCATCAATTTCGGCGCCAACCTTCTTAAAGGTTTTGTTATCATAAGTTGAGTTTCCCTCATAATTTAAAAACAAATTAAGAAAACAAGAAGCATAAAAATTTTAAAAAGCAAAAACAAAACCGATCGCCTAGAGACGGAGACGACAAGTCGCACAAATCGTATTTTAAAGGGGCATTTTCTGTATTTTGATTTCTCTTTAAAGGTGGACCCTGACGGATGAGTTTTTGCCAGAAACACATCGAGAGCACCATGAAAACACCATTTACAGAGATCGCAACACTCACTTTGCTCTGTTTCCTAGAAATCAAAACCGTCAAATCGGCGATTCCTCTTTGGCGGAGGTGCTGGAAGTCAAATTATTTCACTGAAAGAGAATGCATGTGCGTCTCTTTTGCAATGGCGACCAAATTGTTTGCACGAACTTTTCGCAA
>CM065701.1:24082858-24092858 GCA_017654935.2 Phymorhynchus buccinoides
CTCCTCCTCCTCCTCCTCCTCCTCCTCCTCCTCCTCCTTCGATCGCTCAGACAGTTTCCTGTCATATGAGCGCAGATGCGTCATGCTGCCGTTATGCGCCTAACTAAGAAATAGTTAGGCCCAGCATGTCCGTCTTCGGCTGGAGAAATTCTTTGTAAGAGTTAAAAGGCAGGAGAATGGACCAGTAAAGCAGAAAGACAGTAGATGACAGTAAGCACCGGGAAAAAGGGCGAAGTCAAAGAGACCGAGAGAGTGACAGATTAGAGGAAGCTACAAACACAGAACTTCCAGAAGGTGGGGGAACTATTTGTACGAAAGACACCACCACCCTTCCGGGTGTGGGTGTTCTTTTTATGATCTGAAACTCGTGCAACTCATGTTAAAGGCAAAACTAAACAAACAAAGCAAGGGCACTGCATTAAGATATGGGTTCATTAGTTTGTTTTTACGGTAGCTTGGATGTTCTTCTTTCAGCTTTTTGTTGTTTTCTCAAAATAAGATTCGCATCGTAAAAGAAGAAGCATAAGCATACTCGTTATCTTTTTCTCTACCTCAACGATGATTTCAAGCATCTCGTGGCTTAAATACACTCATAAACTCATACACAAAGATTAACTTCTGCCATTTTTGCCTCTGGATCATGTGTTACTGTTAGTAGTTACTCCTTTCTTTTTTTACATAGACAAAAGCCTTGTTTTGTTCCTAGTAAGAAAACACAAACTTCATGATTTTTTTTTCTCTCCAAAATCTCAATTTCAATTGGCTTAATTCATTTTAAGATGCACAAAAACTGAACGCGCGCGCGCGCGTGTGTGGTGTGTGTGTGTGTGTGTGTGTGTGTGTGTGTGTGTGTGTGTGTGTGTGTGTGTGTGTGAGGCAGAAGGGGTAACGTAACGTGCGCGTCCACGCGTGCGTATGCGTGGTTTAAAGAACAGCTAAGGCTTGATTAGGAACATAACAAAAATGAAATCACCTCCAATATAAAAAAAAAAGGAATTTGATCAAAGAGAGAAGGGGTTACGAAGGACAAAAAGAGAGAGAGAGAGAGAGAGAGAGAGAGAGAGAGAGAGAGAGAGAGAGAGAGAGAGAGAGAGAGAGAGAGAGAGAGAGAGAGAGAGAGAGAGAGAGAGAGAGAGAGAGAGAGAGGATGGAGAGAGAGAGAGAGAGAGAGAGAGAGAGAGAGAGAGAGAGAGGAGTGGGGGAGAGAGAGGATGTGAGCCGTGATGTGGTCATCCAATGGCTTCATAACAAGAGACAAAAAAACCCAAGGGAGTTAATTATTTATCATCGGGCCATTGTGCTGGTGGTGGGGCGGGGTAAAAAAATTTCCTGTATGGGTATGGCTATACTGAGAAATGAAATATACAAAAACAGTTGTTAGGCAACATCTGCTCACTATACTTACATCCATCCGTTATCTTTGAAATAACCAGTGTCTTTTTCATATTCAAAAACATTTTTCTCACTGGGATTACGTTGATATGGCTCGTCGTTCCGTGAATCTGACATCGTGTGGCGGCATCAGCGAGGTCTAAAATATCATAACCAAGTTTCATTACGATCGGTTCAGTGGTTTAGGCGCTATGAGCTGGAACACATTTCTCGTGCACGGACACACACACACACACACACACACACACACACACACACACACACACACACACACACACTCACACGCACACTAACTCACTCACACACACGCACACTCACTCACTCACACACACGCACGCACGCACACACACACACACACACACGCGCACACACGGACACACACACACACACACACACACACACACACACACACACATATATACATATATATATATATATATATATATATATATATATATATATATATATATATATATATATATATATACGCGTATATAACGCGCGGACAGGACAACGCACACCTGTCGTCCTCATCCCAATATACTCCCCCCGTTCTGTAAGAACTGGGAGCACGTTCTTGTCTTAAACATGATCTCGGATCAGACCTGGCATTGCAGTCAGTACTTCCAGGATCTGATCCGAACATTGAATGATGGTTCGTCCCATATACGCTGTTTTGCAGCCGAGTGAACGTAAAATCTAACTTTCGTTCACACAAAAAGGGTGGGTGGGGGGGTGGAACCATACAACAAAACAACAAGACAAACAAACACATAAAAATAGCACGAATTCCTTTCCTTACTGCTCTCTCAACACGCGAAATAGTCGTAGTAACCAAGGTGAACCGACGCAACAAGCTTTCGATCTCTGGTACCCCACCACCCACCCCCACTGCTACCCTCCTCCCACCCCGTACGTATCTACTCTATTCTTAACTTGTCCCTCCCCACCTCACCACATCCTACAGGCCTACTATCTGCCTGGCTGAATTTTTCCGTCTGTCTCTCTTTCTCTCAATACATGAATTTCACGTGAATCATGACTCACATCGTCAGAATCGCATCGCATTCAGATGCGATTCGTATGTCGTGTGTCTGGCTCCCTTAACACTCTCTCTCTCTCTCTCTCTCTCCCTCTCCCTCCCTCTCTCTCCCTCCCTCCCTCCCTCCCTCCCTCTCTCTCTCTCTCTCTCTCTCTCTCCTCTCTCTCTCTCTCCCCTCTCTTCTCTCCATCTCTCCCTCCCTCCCTCCCTCCCTCTATCCTCTCCTCCCTCCCTCCTCTCTCCCTCCCTCTCTCTCTCCTCCCTCCCTCCCTCCCTCCCTCTGCCTCTCCTCCATCTTTCTCTCTCTCTCCTCTATCTCTACCCCCACCCTTTCTATCTCTCTCTCTCTCCGCTCCCTCCCCCCCCCTCTCTCTCTCTCTCTCTCTCTCTCTCTCCTCCCTCCTCTCTCTCTCTCTCTCTTAACTGGATGACGAATGGAAAATGCTCGGGGGGGAATCCGATGATCCGACTTGATTGAGTTTTTCCCCCGCATGTTTTAATAAAACACGGGTTCTGGTAAAGTTAAGGCTACTGCAGGTTTCTCTTTAAAATTCAAAACCTCTTTTCCTTCCTCGAATGTCCGCCCATCTCTGAATTTCCCCTTTTACCCCCTAAGCCTTAGTTGAGCTTACGACTTAAAAGGGAAAGGTGTGTGATGGTGTGTGTGGGGGGGGGGCGTACGTGCGTGCGTGCGTGCGTGCGCGTGAGAGAGAGAGAGAGAGAGAGAGAGAGAGAGAGAGAGAGAGAGAGAGAGAGAGAGAGAGAGAGAGAGAGTGTGTGTGTGTTCGTGTGTGTGTGGTGTGGTGTGTGTGTGTGTGTGTGTGTGTGTGTGTGTGTGTGTGTGTGTGTGTGTGTGTGTGTGTGTGAGAGAGAGAGAGAGAGAGAGAGAGAGAGAGAGAGAGAGAGAGAGAGAGAGATTGTGTTTGTGTGTGTGCGTGCACGTGGGTGTGTGTGAGTGCGCACGTCAGAGAGAGGGAGAAATGAAAGGAGAAGGATAGATAGTATGAGTTTGTGTGTGCGTGTGCGCTCGCGTTTGTTTATAAGCAAACAAACATGCGTGCATGTGTATGCATGTCTTTGCGTACACGCGCGCGTGCGTATGTGTGTATGCAAGAAAGAGTATGGGAATGAGTAAATAAGAAGCTCAATCAGAGGTCACCCTGATACCTCTGATAGCCGTGCTCGCCAATAAACGACGTCGTAAAAATCGAGCTTTTTCCCCTTCACCTAAGCCCCCCACTTCAACCGCCATTCCTCAACAAAGGTGTATTTGAGACACCCCCCTCACGTTTACGAATCTCCATCTCAAAGTCTGGCTCTTTCAGTCTCATGACAATAACCCTAGACTGATCCTAACCTAGTATACTATCGCTTTCCCGAGTGTTGCCAAAGAGACTGTAATGGGAATAAGACAGACAACTGGAGTTACGGCGAGTAGGGTTAACGTTCGTGATCCCATTAACAATGGCGGCTCTATCCAAAGACTAGAATTTGAATCGACTTTTTTTTTAAATACCACATTCAAATTTGAGTGCTTGGGCAAACCTTTTTCTGTTTTCCTGAAGACAAAGAAAGGTAAGGAAGCTGCAAATACGGCCAGAAAATCTATGAAACAGTAACAGTCAATGTTAGATTACTGCTGATGTTCATGGTTCAAGGGAGTGCATAATCAGGGTTTCTGTCCTCACTACTCATAATGGGGAAAATGGCCGCTCGTCTGTCTTATTCCCATTACAGTGTCTTTGGTGTTGCTTCTCAGTGGCCATTTTCAGTGCGAAGATCTGATTCGGGGGTGTCCAAACTACCACTGTCCCCATCCCTCTTGTATCCACCCAACACTGCTTCATTTGTCTGTTACACAGTTCCGTTCCTAACAGTAAACGTGCAAGCAGAAGCAATGGTATAAACGTGACCTCTGATTCTCTTACAAAGTAATACTCTCTCTCTCTCTCTCTCTCTCTCTCTCTCTCTCTCTCTCACACACACACACACACACACACACGTACACACACTGTCTCTCTCTTCTTTAAAAGGCGATCCAAACATTTAACTGTAATATACACCTACCTTGGAGTATTTGCAATATAATGGTTAGAACATTTTTCAAAAGGAAACTCGATGTTAAAACTCATTTTCTTTTACTTTTGTTCGTTTGTTTGTTTGTCTTGTTGAGGTTTTTTGATGACCTGATTTAATTCCATTCCTCTAATATAACGTGTATCCCAATCAACGCTTCACGGAACAATATACAAGAATAAGAAGGTTGTTAGCTCCCCTGCACTTCTGGAACTTTAAAATCCTCCTTTTCTTTCATTTGACCTGACGAGTCGCGTGGCAAGCCAGCCTGATTCTTAAGCTTAATTATGTATGAAGAGACAAGACAAATTCCTTCCTCCATGATTTCTCCGTCCGTAAGGAGGGAGCTAACAGCATAATAATCTTCCAGTTTATTGCCCGGAAAGAATCAAATAACTTGGCAACAAATAACAGCCAGGCAACGTTACGTTTCTGTGGCTTAAAGGGACACCCTGACGGATGAACTTTTTTTCAAGAAACACGTCATCACCAGAAAGACAGCCTTTTCAAGGGTCGGAACACTCACTTTGCTCTGGTTTCCTAGAAATCAAACAGTCAAAACGACGATTCCTCCTTGGCGGAGTTGCCGGAGAGAGAAGCCATATTGGACGGGGCGGGTGGAGGCCACTGAGAGTGCTTGAAGCTTTTTCTTCTTTGTAGTGCAGTAAAAAAAAAAAGGAGCTATTTCCTTTGTTGTGAGCGAAACTCCTTTTGGTAAACTGTAAATAAAAAGGCTTGTATTGTGGAAATTTCGTGATTTGGTCTAAGCGACTCAGGCGGCCATTAGAAAAGAGAAGACACATGCCTTCTCTATTACTGAAATAATCTGACTTCCAGCACCTCCGCCAAGGAGGAATCGCCGATTTGACGGTTAGATTCCTAGGAAACCAGAGCAAAGTGAGTGAACTGCGATCTCTGTAAAGGATGTTTTCCTGGTGATCTCGACGTGTTTCTTGTAAAACCTCATCCGTCAGGGTGCCCCTTTAATGCGGGTTGTGTTGTATGCATTTTTACTGCATGAGCTCTACATAGTCTCACCTTGAATGTCTCCCCAGCGTCCGATAATGAGTCAGTGAGGAGTTGTGGCATAATGTTGAAATCGTCTATCACAAATCATTTACAGTGCTTAAGTTTATAATACTGGCGATGATGTTGTTGTTGTCGTTGTTGTCGTACCCTGGCTTAAAGACTCAAGGGATCATCCCAACAGCCGAAGCGCTTCTTCTTTATTGAAGCATCCTCCGTCATCATGTTGACGATTCTGATACATAAACTTGAACACCATGGTACAAATGCACCAGCTAGGGATGAGAACATTACGTGTGTGGCCGGTTGGTTTTTTATTACCCCTCCACGTGGGCAGCCACTCTCCGACTTCGGAGGATATACTGGGGATAAAAATGCTTCCTGAGTTCGACGTTCATTTTTGTTTCCCTCTCGTCATATAGTACACGTACCGCATTTTGATTTTCAACAAAATATTAATTATTTTCTTCTTCTTCTGTTTGCCTTTAAAAGAAATGGAGATAAAAACCTGTCTCTGCCCCCCCCCCCTTTCTCTCTCTCTCTCTCCTCCGTCTCTCTCTCTCCCCCTCCCTCTCTTTAAAAAAAATGGAGTTAAAAACCTTGTCCCCCCCCCCTCTCTCTCTCTCTCTCTCTCTCTCTCTCTCTCTCTCTCTCTCTCTCTCTCTCTCTCTCTCTCTCTCTCTCTCTCTCTCTCTCTCTCTCTCTCTTTCAAAAAAGGGAGTTAAAAACTTGTCCCCGCCTCCTCTCTCTCTCTCTCTCTCTCTCTCTCTCTCTCTCTCTCTCTCTCTCTCTCTCTCTCTCTCTCTTTCTCTTTCAAAAAGGGAGTTAAAAACTTGTCCCCGCCTCCCTCTCTCTCTCTCTCTCTCTCTCTCTCTCTCTCTCTCTCTCTCTCTCTCTCTCTCTTCAAAAAAGGGAGTTAAAAACTTGTCCCCGCCTCTCTCTCTCTCTCTCTCTCTCTCTCTCTCTCTCTCTCTCTCTCTCTCTCTGTCTCTCTCTCAAAAAATGGAGTTAAAAACTTGTCCCCCATGCCTCTCTCTCTCTCTCTCTCTCTCTCTCTCTTTCTCTCCCTCTCTCTCTCTATCTCTCTCTCTCTCTCTCTTTTAAAAAAAAATGGAGTTAAAAACTTGTCCCCGCTTTTTTTTTTCTCTCTCTCTCTCTCAAAAAAATGGAGATAAAAAACTTTCCCCCACCCCTCTCTCTCTCTCTCTCTCTCTCTCTCTCTCTCTCTCTCTCTCTCTCTCTCTCTCTCTCTCTCTCTCTCTCTCCCCTCCCTCCCTCCCTCTCTCTTCAAAAAATGGAGATAAAAACTTGTCCCCGTCTCTCTCTCTCTCTCTCTCTCTCTCTCTCTCTCTCTCTCTCTCTCTCTCTCTCTCTCTCTCTCTGTGTCCACCATCTTCACGTTAGTTGCCACAGATCTCTCCACAAGGGGCTGATTACTCATCCTTGAGATGGCCAATTTATGTCACTCACTCACACCACAAGCAATACTTTCTCTTACGCTGTACTTAGTTGCGTGTACAAAACGCCCCGCGTCTAACGTTCTTCTTCTACTATGATAGCTCTGAACTACAACAAGCTTGACACGTTGGTGACATTAAAAAATCTCGTATCTCAATTTTGGTAGTTTTGAGAAAAATGAAAAAAACTTTTTAAAAATTAACCGTGTTGACCACAATTGATTAACTATGATGAATATTATGTTGTTCAAGACATTGCGAGTTTAGTCCTGCATTTTGCTAAAATTACTTTTTTTAAGTTTTAGACTTGAAAAGAACGAAGATACGAGGTTTTTGTCCTTAACTAGATCTGAATTTGGGACTTCAGAGTTTTTCTTCTATTTACACAACCTCATTGACCCCAGATAGAAAGTCGTTGGAGATACGAGCTTTTGGTGGAAGGTGACGGGGAAAATTAGAGAGCTGACAATGTATCTAACTATAAAATAAAAAATCGAGATACGAGATTTTTGAATTTCACCGACGTTGTGCTACTTTTTGTCCAAAGGAAGATGGTTCTCATTTTCTTGCTTCAGCAAAGAAACATAAAATTACCAGCCACAGTGGGCTTGGGTCAGAGTTCGTTTTCATTCACGAATATTTTCCACACATGTGTAAAACTGAAAGAAAAGCATTCTCTCAATCCTGAAATGACACGTTTCAATGTTCTCTGAATCTTCCCAATCCTGAAGTGGTGACCACATTAAAAAATAATTTCAAATGTGTGTGTGCCTGTGCACTCAGGATGGGTGGGGATAATGTTAGAATTGCATGTCTATCATCTTGTTTTAATCTAGATAGTATGTGTAGTATGACTTAAATAATAAGACTTTGTCCTACTTTCCTTCCGTTGGCTTGAAAAGGTCGGTGACGGTGGAAGACGATGCCTGGGAGTTTGCAGTTGAAAGCAGAATTTTATGGACTGAGCCGAAGGGCGGAAGAAATATAGTCTGAGCTGAAGAAATTCCGCTCAAAACGGAAAAGTTTGCAGGTCTGAAAAGAAAACTTGCATGAAATTCATTATAAAAAATCGTCCTGAAAAAATAATGACACCAGAAAAAAAATAAAAAGAATGCCAATATAACAGCCCAATTCCAACTCAAAATGTTTGCTGACAACTTGACTCTCACCAACAATTCGAGATCTCGAATTTTCGCGCGAAACCATGATTCATGATGATGACGCAAACGCTACTGCATTTCTGTTCTTGCAGCGTTTTCACCAAACAACCCCACTCAGGTAGTAGCTACATGACAGTCATATACCGGACAGCAAACGTAAATCACAGAAGTTGAACAACAACGGGACTTGCAAAAGTACCTTAAGAGGTTAATAAATAATACAAGAATCGATGACAGTCATATGCCGGACAGCAAACCTAAATCACAAATGTTGAACAACGACGGGACTTGCAAAAGTACCTTAAGAGGTTAATAAATAATACAAGAATCGATGACAGTCATATATGCCGGACAGCAAACCTAAATCACAAATGTTGAACAACGACGGGACTTGCAAAAGTACCTTAAGAGGTTAATAAATAATACAAGAATCGATGACAGTCATATATGCCGGACAGCAAACCTAAATCACAAATGTTGAACAACGACGGGACTTGCAAAAGTACCTTAAGAGGTTAATAAATAATACAAGAATCGATGACAGTCATATATGCCGGACAGCAAACGTAAATCACAAAAGTTGAACAACGACGGGACTTGCAAAAGTACCTTAAGAGGGTAATAAAATACAAGAATCGATGACAGTTATATATGCCGGACAGCAAACGTAAATCACAAAAGTTGAACAACGACGGGACTTGCAAAAGTACCTTAAGAGGGTAATAAAATACAAGAATCGATGACAGTTATATATGCCGGACAGCAAACCTAAATCACAAATGTTGAACAACGACGGGACTTGCAAAAGTACCTTAAGAGGGTAATTTTAAAAAATACAAGAATCGTAACTCAGAGAGAGGGAGGGGGGGGGGGGGGAAGACAGAGACAGATAGAGGGAGACAAATTTGTGGCCATAAATCAACAGGCCTTGGAATTCCTAATTTCACATTATTCAACAAAGACTGACTCGCGGATGGATCATGACAATGATGCGATTGTCGATGCGGCGGCACCCGAGTAGGATATTAGACCCACATACAGAACGAGAGAGACAGAGAGAGAGAGAGAGAGAGAGAGAGAGAGAGAGAGAGAGAGAGAGAGAGAGAGAGAGAGAGAGAGAGAGAGAGAGAGAGAGAGAGAGAACTGGTGAGAGAGAGGTGGATGTGAGCCATGATGTGGTCGTTCTTAGGAATGTGATCGTCCAATGCTTCATAACAAGAAACGAAAAAACAAACAAGGGAGTTAATTTTTTTATCATCGTGTGTGTGTGGTTTTGCTTTAAAAAATTCCTGTATCGGTATGGTAACACTGATAAATGAAATATTTTACCCAAAAAAGTTGTTAGGCGGCATCTGTTTACTATAACCAGTGTCTTTTTCATATTCAAAATTGACTCAATGAGATTACATTGATATGGCTCGTCGTTCTGTGAGAGAGAGAGAGAGAGAGAGAGAGAGAGAGAGAGAGAGAGAGAGAGAGAGAGAGAGAGAGAGAGAGAGAGAGAGAGAGAGAGAGAGAGAGAGAGAGAGAGAGAGACAGAGACGTTGTTATTTTTGTTATACATAAATGATATTGTTACTGACATTGAAGCTACAATTAAACTTTTTGCTGATGACACTAGCTTGTCACATGCCTTAAACGATCCCTTAACTAGAGCAGCCATTCTCAATGCAGATCTTGAAAGAATCTCCCAATGGTCCAAACACTGGAAAACCACATTTAACGAAACTAAGACAGAACTACTCAATTCAACACGTGATCATACTCATATTGCACCCCTAACATTTGGAACACACATTTTAGAACCATCAAAATCACATAAACATCTAGGTGTAATTCTACAGGAT
>CM065701.1:24100358-24107858 GCA_017654935.2 Phymorhynchus buccinoides
TCAATACATCTGTATCATTAAAAATTCGGGACTTTCCTGGAGTTGCACTGCCTCCGGGCATTGCCTCCAGGATCGTTCCCACCATCTTTACATCTACTAATGTCCCATATGTGTCTGTTTCAGACCGGAGGACCTTAAACGGATTTTCACGGATGAACAATCAATATGAAACACACATATCGGGTGTTGGTAAAAATGCAGAGTAACACCCCCTCCTTCATTACTTGGTTCTTCCGTTTTGGATTTTTTTTCTTTCCAATCTTGCCTTTCTTACTGCATACTGAGCATTTAAACACTCTATCGTTTTCTATATATAACGTTCATTTTCATCCATTTACACGACCGAAACACGTTGATTTAAGCTTACGTACATACGGATGAACAATCAATGAAACACACATATCGGGTGTTGGTAAAAATGCAGAGTAACACCCCCTCCTTCATTTCTTGGTTCTTCCGTTTTGGATTTTTTTTCTTTCCAATCTTGCCTTTCTTACTGCATACTGAGCATTTAAACACTCTATCGTTTTCTATATATAACGTTCATTTTCATCCATTTACACGACCGAAACACGTTGATTTAAGCTTCCGTACATACGGATGAACAATCAATGAAACACACATATCGGGTGTTGGTAAAAATGCAGAGTAACACCCCCTCCTTCATTTCTTGGTTCTTTTCGTTTGGTTTGGGTTTTGTTTTCTTTTCAGTCTTGCCTTTCTTACTGCACACTGAGCAATTTAACCCTTTCACCGCCAGCCATTGTTTTTAGCAAAACATTTCCACTAAACTTACTTGGCTAGAAACAATCATCTGCCTGTAATATTGGGGATTCTTCTGTGACATGTTTAAAGTAAGACCTATCCTTACCTCCCAAAATTAAGAGAATAGGGTCTTTGGATAACTAGCACCCTGATTTGATGCCTTTTAGTGACATGGGTGTTAAATCATTGTGGTGCTAAAATGTGACGTTAGCGGTGAAAGGGTTAAACACTCCATCGTTTTCTGTATCTAACGTTCATTTTCATCCATTTACACCATTAAAAAAATATGCATTCATTTCAATAATAGTAGAAGATTAAGACAAGAGGGAAAGAACGCAATGAACCAAGACTGTGACAGCGGGGGGTGTTGATATGCATCTTTACCCGGGTCTTTCCTGGTATTGCAGTGCCTCCAGGATCGACCCACTATCTGTGCATTTACAAATGTCCCGTATGAACTCTTGGTGAACGTTCTTTTTCTTTCCAAGCTCCTTCCTCCTGGAACGGCCTTCCTTCTGCACTCCGAACCTCAAACAGCCTCTCTTCTTTCAAGTCCTCCCTCAAAACAACTCTCTTCAAAACATAATCTTTCTCCTCCTCCTCCTGCAAAGGTTATCCATTGAGTAATGTGTGTGTGTGCGCGCGCGTGTGTTTTTGTTGTGTGGTGGTGTGTGTGTGTGTGTGTGTGTGTGTGTGTGTTGGTGTGTGTGTGTGTGTGTGTGTGTGTGTGTGTGTGTGTGTGTGTGTGTGTGTGTGTGTGTGTGTGTGTGTGTGTGTTTGACCTCAAGTTCGTGTGAGTGTTTTGTGTGTTGTCTAGCTTTTCATTTTGTTAGTATTGTTTGTATCATGAGTGTAAGCGCTTAGGGCTTTTGTTAAGATTAAGCGCCCTAAATATTCATTATTATTATTATTATTATTATTATTATTATTATTATTATGTACCTCTTCCAGGGCGTTAAACATTTTCCTCTACGAACAATCAATCGCACAAACAAAGCTTCGCATGATTGTGCTCCTTACTTTGCTACACTTGCAAAAATAGTCTAGTCCTTTTTCTTGAAGAACTCAAAATTCAAAATTCAAAAGAAAAGAAGATTTAAAAATTTAAAAAAAAAAAAAAAAAATTTAAAGGCCGAAAAAGAAGTCAACACAAAAGTCTATAATTGTCCATCTATACAATACAACCCTCTTAGCCAGCACAACAACAACAAAACAAGAGGCAAGGCCTTCAAGGCTCACTCGCTGTGTTGTTCGGGGGAGATAGATATAAATGCCAGAGATAGATCTAAATGCCAGAGATAGATCTAAATGCCAGAGATAAATCAAAATGCCAAATCGTTTACTTTCAAATAAACTCCATACCAACATTTTGCTCGACTCATCAGGTTCATGCGATATATCACCATACAACATTTTAAGGGAATCCGTGCAGCGGTTCATGTGGCATTGTCAAAGACAAAAATTCAAGGTCAAAAGTCAAGGTGATAATGGTCACCGAGGTCGACAACATTTCGCATTCCATTTGATCTTAAGCTAATCTACCTGCTTGCCAAATTTGGGGGCTCTATCTGCCAGGTTATGAAATATACTTTTTTTTATGGCCCAAACAAATAATTGACGATGTTCAAGGTCAAAGGTCAAAGTTAAGGTCAAGAGAGTAAAAGTCACAGTAGATACCATATCACCTTAGGCTAAAGCACCACCGTGCCAAATTTGGGGACTTTAACTGCGAAACTGTAACAGATGTGGCCAAGACAAAAATAAGCGTTAAAGGTCAAAGGTCAAGGCCATTGGTTAATTTTAATACGCAAATCACCTTTCTTGAAAGCTTGCCTAAACATCTATGTGTATGCAAAGTTTGAACAATGTATGCCTTGTAGTTCCCGAGAAAAGGCCTACGTTAAAGTTACCACAGACACAGAGAGTGTCGTTGACACGAGTGAGCCAAAAACAATCATCACTAAAAACGTAACCTAACCCTCTCCGTCCCCCCCGTCCCCTCCCCACCCCACCCCATCTTACCCTTTTAGACCCAACCCCTCGCTTTATATCGCTACACACTCTCTACATCTCTTTACAACAAGGCACGAAATATTAAAACGGTAACCTTAGACACCCGACTCCAGTTTTATGAAAGCCCCTGAGGGAAGAAGGAAAATGAACGAACGAAAGAAAGAAAAGAAGGAAGATTTAGAAAAGAAGAAAAGGAGGAAGAAAAGAAAGTAATGATACGAAGACGCTGCTGTTCGTTTTCTTCTTTTCGTTTCTACTTTTCATCAACAACAACAAAAAAGCAATGATACGAAAATATCATCTTTAAAAGCACTTAAACGATACAAACTTGAAGCGGTCCAATCAAATGAACACACACACGCGCGCGCGCATGCGCGCACTCCATGCACGCACAGAGAGACAGAGACAGACAAACAGACACTCAGATGGAGACAGAGGTAGAAAGACAAAGAATCACATAAAAAAAAGGGTCTCTTTTCACTTAAGTCAACACAATTTAAAAACATATTACGGTCAAAATTGAAATAGGTACTGAAATGAGTACATTTCGGTATTTCATTTGGCGTTTCTGGCATTTTTCAAACAAAGTTACTGACTAAGATGGCGGTCTCCCATAATATGGCACGCTCCTTGTGGCCGGATATGACGACACGTGGGTAGCAGCCATAAGCAGATGGGATTACGGCTGGGTTTCCGCGTGTAATGGGCACACTCTTTCAAGTTTCTTACTTCCAGATTTTTGCTTTGCGAATTGCGCACGGGTTTCCGCGCGGAACTTGCGCGCATACCGGCACATAGCCTTAATCAGAGTACCTAATTCTTCTTCTTCTTCGATCGCTCAGACAGTTTCCTGTCAATTATGAGCGCAGATGCGTCAAGCTGTCGTTATGCGCCTAACTAAGAAATAGTTAGGCCCAGCAAGTCCGACTTCAGCTGGAGGAAATCATTTTGAAAGTTTCGTTAGAAAAAAGAAGGCAGAATGGGCCGGTAAGGCAGAAAGATAGTAGATGACAGCTAGCAAAGGGAAAAGGCAGAGTAAAAGAGAGTGACAGATTAGAGGAAGTTACAAGCACAGAACTTCCAGAAAGGTGGGGGAACTATTTATACAAAAGACCCTCCGGTATTCCCACGGGGTGGTGGGGGTGGGGGGGGGGGGTACCTAATTAATTGTCAAGCCTGAAGCACAAAACGGGTGCTATATAATAATATATCAAAAGGTGTTCTCCTTCTTCTCGGGTGAAAGCCTCAGAGTTACTATCAACCTTCAGGTCACACACGTAATGTTCTCACCCGTAGCTGATGCACATGTACCATGGTGTTCAAGTGCTACTGTTATTGGGATGAGCCCGGGAGTCTTTTAGCCAGGGTACAACAACAACAACAACAAAACTATCAACCTTCTTTATTCCTACTTACTATGACAGTACCTTCTGGCTTTTACCCGAAAAGAGTGAAAGCATGAATACCCTTTTAAGGCGGATAACCCTCGAAAAATCGTTGGCAGTTAAGTTGCACGATATAGCAGCAGTTTTCATGGGAAGATAACAATCCTCAATTTTCCAAGCGCATGGCAAAAAAGTTCCAAAAAACTACTCGGAAAGAAAAATAGCAACGCAAAAATCACGAGAGAGAGAGAGAGAGAGAGAGAGAGAGAGAGAGAGAGAGAGAGAGAGAGAGAGAGAGAGAGAGAGAGAGAGAGAGAGAGAGAGAGAGATGAGAGAGAGAGAGAGAGAGCGGATATAAGAGGAGCGCGAGGGGGGGGAGGGGTGTTGGGGTGGGGGGTGGGGGGGGGTGGGGTAATCATGGAGAATCGCCGCATGGTTTGTTATCATGAAAACTGCCATCATCTGGTACTTTCGTAAATAATTATGCCCATTTCCACAAATTCCAGATCGATTGGAAAGTGTTTTCCCTCTCTTTTCCACGCACGCAAGAAAAACGTACGGACTGTTTTGAGGCAAAACTGGAACTCCACACAAGTAAATTCCAGACAGCTAAACCGTACAGTTGGTCACTTGTTATCATTACTTTAGCTGGGACCACTCCCCCCTCCACCCCCCCCCCCACCCCCGTGGGGATACCGGGGGGACTTTTGTATAAATAGTTCCCCAACCTTCTGGAAGTTCTGTGCTTGTAACTTCCTCTAATCTATCACTCTCTTTGACTCTGCCTTTTCCCTTTGCTTAATGTCGTCTACTATCTTTCTGCCTTACTGGTCCATTCTCCTGCCTTTTTTCATGAAAACTTTTTTTTTTTTAAACATTTCCTTCAGCCGAAGTCGGACATGCTGAGCCTAACTATTTCTTAGTTAGGCGCATAACGGCAGTATGACGCATCTGCGCTCATAATTGACAGGAAACTGTCTGAGCGATCGAAGAAGAAGAAGAAGTTAGGACCCTGGCTTACTTTGCTCGAATTGTCAATGCTGAAACGTGAGGCACCCCCCCCCCCCCCCGCCCCACCCCCATCCCCCCAATTCCACCCGTCCTAACCCACACCCCACCCGCCCTTTACAAAACAAACTTTAAAATGGAAAACACTCACGTACATAGAGAGAGAAAGAGAGTGAGAGACTGAAAGAGAGACGGGGACAGAGAGAGACGGAGAGACAGACAGAGACAGGGGCGGAGAGATGAAGAAAGACAGTGCGTGTCGTCTCCCATCTCCTCTCTACCCACCCCCACCCCTTTACTTTCACGCTTCCATTTTAAAACCTCTGCCCTCCACCCCCATCCCCACCCCTCTACCCACCATCCCTTTTCCTACCCCATTCACCCATCCTCCCCCGCGCCCAGTAGAAGAAACAACTAAAACGCTGTTTTCTGTTTTCATTCCATCACCTCGGGCATCGCCCCCACCCACCCCAACCCTCCCACCCGCTCAAATATCTCTACAATACCCCACCCACCCTCCCCCTCCCCTGTGTCTCTTAACCCTTCTACGCACCCACTATATCCTCGACTCTCGTTAAAAATAAAGTTTTCCAGTGTCCTCTCTCTCTCTCTCTCTCTCTCTCTCTCTCTCTCTCTCTCTCTCTCTCTCTCTCTCCTCCCTCCTCCCTCCCTCCCTCCTCCCTCCCTCCCTCCCTCCCTCCCTCTCTCTCTCTCTCTCTCTCTCTCTCTCTCTCTCTCTCTCTCTCTCTCTCTCTCTCTCTCTCTCTCTCTCTCTCTCTCTCTCCTCTCTCTCTCTCTCTCTCTCTCTCGTTGAATAAATTTTTCCCAGTGTCCAGTCTCTCTCTCTCTCTCTCCTCTCTCTCTTCTCTCTCTCTCTCTCTCTCTCTCTCTCTCTCTCTCTCTCTCTCTCTTCTCTCTCTCTCTCTCTCTCTCTCTCGTCGTGACTCTCTCTCTATCTTTCCGATCACCTCCCTACCCACACACCCCCAACAAACACATGCGCATGCACGCATGTGCAATCACGCACGCATCTCACACACCCCTCCCCTCGTTCCTTTGTCAAAGGCGAAAGGGAGATATTATGAAGGAAATCTTGCGAATATTATGGATTTCAATTAGGCAGAGAGGGTCTTCGTAGTCTTTGAAGTCTTTTCCCCCCAATCATCTTCATTGAAGAACAAGAACAAGAAGGGGGTTGGCTGTGCACTGGATTATGGCTCTTTTTTATGCTAACAAGACGAGACAGAGAGAGAGAGAGAGAGAGAGAGAGGAGAGAGAGAGAGAGAGAGAGAGAGAGAGAGAGAGAGAGAGAGAGAGAGAGAGAGAGAGAGAGAGAGACAGACAGACAGACAGACAGATATACAGGCAGACAGAGAGGGTGTAAAGGGTAAAAAACGGGAGAAACAGACCAAATTAGAAGGCACTGATGCAGTGTAAACCTCCTCCAAGAGAGAACGCTCAGCTTAAAACTGCTTACATACAGTCGACCGCATGGCTCTAAAGTACTACTTCTTCCTTCTCTTCTTCTTCTTCTTCTTTTTTCTTCTTCTTTAACGTCATAAGATGAACATCCCATCACCCAAAGTAAAGGTAAACCTACGCCGCAAGTCCTCAAGGTTACCGTAGAGCTTCTGGGTAAATGGAACGGGTTCTGGCCACGTGCTCTTCCTCAGCTGACCGAAGAGAGGGCAAGACTGAAGAAGATGCTCGCTAGTTTGTTTGTCACTGCCTCAAGGACACTTTCTCGGATTGGCCAATATGGAGTTTTGTGAACAGATTGTGGCCAGTCCTCAGTCTCCTTCTTCTTCTTCTTCTGCGTTCCCAGGCCATATGGACATAATGGGTAAAGTACGTATGTGCCCGGTTTTTAGTTTTAACTGGTCTCCCCGCTGCGTACAGCCCGCACATTCCGATTTCGGAGGAGCTCAAAGGGGGAAATTAGTTGGAAGATTTTTTTTTTCAAAAGCAGGAGAATGGGCCAATAAGTCAGGAAGATAGTAGATGATAGAAAGCAAAAGGAAAAGGCAGTCAGAGAGAGTGACAGATTAGAGGAAGTTACAAGCACAGAACTTCCAGAAGGTGGGGGAACTATTTGTACGAAAGACCCCCGGTATCCCCACAGGGAAAGTCGTCAGCCCCTACGCCCGAGATGCCCACCCCGGGAAAAGGCTGCACATCCAGCTAGGCTAATAGTAATACACACACAACAGAAAAATCATTACTATAAATAATAATGATATTGCTAACTCCTGTTGTTAACAAAGAATCTGTTCTCTCTTTTGTGCAGCGTACTTCAAGCACCCCAGACTGATCTGCAGCCCCTACGCTA
>CM065701.1:24115358-24117858 GCA_017654935.2 Phymorhynchus buccinoides
CGCTCGAACCCTGGCGCACGCGCACGCGAGGTCACAGTCAAGGTCAAGGTCAAGGTCACTTCACCAGCCGGAAGCCCCCCAGTTTGGACGACACGATCATCTTGGACGACATCATTCGGAGGCGACAGAGCTGCGCCGCCTCGCTGCTCCGCTTTTCGGGTCAGACGCCTCTGCACGTGCTGCTCCTGGCGACCTTGGCCTTGCTAGGGGCGCACGCGCTCCTCGCGCCGCGCGAGCTACTGCTGAGAGGGGTGGAAGAAGAGGTGGAGCAGGAGGAGGAGGAGACTGTGGTGGTGGGGAGGGGTGGTGGGGAGGAGAGGAGATAGCTGTGGCATTAGTTAGCGGGAGAGCTTTGTTCATTGAAGGTCCCAATACACGTTCACATTTTTTTTCACTCTTTCCCCATGGCCAGGCAGCGGATAGCCACTCATAAGATTACTTGCATATGGGAAGACGGGGCAAAAAGCCCATGGGCGGGTAAGAAACCCATGCCAATTATCTCACGAAGTGAAGCAAATTTCAGTCACATTTTGCTCATGAGACGAGTGTTAATGTTTAGCATTCGTCTCATGGGCAAATTTGACTGAAATTTTCTTTATTTCATGAGATAATTGGCATGGGCTTCTTACCCGCCCATGGGCTTTTTACCCCGTCTTCCCCTATTACTGTGTTGCCATGGGGAAAGAGTGAAAAATGATAACGTGTATTGAGACCGTTATCCTTTATTGTTAGCTTTTGACTGTTGTTCTTTTTAACTGCTATTTTCTCCGTCTTTCTTTCTTCTTTCATTTTCAATTTCTTGTAAGAAAAAAATAAGGATTATAATTGTTTTACGAATGGGGTAAGTCTACCGTAAAGATTAGCGGGGGGGGGGGGGGGGGGGGTGTCCTTGTAAAAGTGTATAATGGTGAGGGGAAAGGGTAGGGAGTTTGGAAGGGGTGGCCGGGGGGGGGGGGGGGACAAATGTGTGTGTGAATGCGTGTATACATCTTACCTGTGCACAACTGTGCACCAGCGTGCGTGCGTATGAAAGGGAGAGAGAGGAGGGAGGGAGGGAGGGAGAGAGAGAGAGAGAGAGAGAGAGAGAGAGAGAGAGAGAGAGAGAGAGAGAGAGTTTCTGGAGAGCGATCGAGCATGTGCATGTGAAGTCGGGTTGGGTGGTGGTGGTGGTGGTGGTGGTGGTGGGGGGGGGGGGTAATGGACAGAGAGTACTCTATGTATTCGCCTTGGCATAAGCCTGTGTCAGACCAATTGACATAAGCTAGAACACCAAGGCTACATCAAAATGTTGTTATGATCTGCATAGTTATGCGGGGATTGTCTTTAGCCGTGGCAAGCTCCTAGAATAACATCATCAGTCAAAATCCTCCGAAGTCGGAGTGTGGCTGCCTACGTGGCGGGGTAATCAAAAACGGTCACACACGTGATGTTGTTTTCATCCCTAGCTGGTGCATTTGTACCATAGTGTTCAAGTGCTTCGGCTGTTGGGACGATCCCAGGAGTCTTTAAGCCAGGGTACGACAACAACAACAACTCTTTGTATACTTTGGCCTGTGTCATTTTACTGCTTTTTATATTCTTGGGGTTTTTTGTGTGTGTGTTTTTAAAGATCACCTCTATTCTTTGGTGCGAGTGTCTTAATTAAGATTTCATGACCAATTATGTCTACAGTACAAACATTGCCATCGACTCAAAGAACACAACATCATGGGTGCAACTCTCCAAAATGAAACAAAAACTGAAAGGCAGGGGTCCAGGGACCATGGCCCCGGCAGGGTCACAGGGGCAGAGCCCCGTCGGACAATTCAGTGGGGAAAGATAAGCGAGAGATAACGAGATAGACAGCTAAAATGATAAGACAGTTTGAGTCTGATAAGCCTTGTAAAATTATTACATTGCCTTTGAAACCTTCCAAGACAAAACAACCAAGTTCAAAATGCCCCAAATCGCTTGTGGTTTTTCTTTTTTTTATGAATTAAAAATATGAAGTTCAGTTTCTGGTAAAATTAAAAATACTGAAATCAGTGTAAAAATGAAAGTGTGGCACCCATGCAACATACATGTGAAGAGACAGTACAAGAGAAAGCAGAAAGGAGAGAAAGAAGAGCGGAGAAAGGAGAGAAAGAAGAGCGGATGGGGACAAACAAACAAAAATCGATGGGTATATATTTATGCTTGCTATCATCTACTATCTTTCTGACTTATTGGCCCATTCTCCTTGCCTCTTTTCAAAGAATAAAATCTTCCAAATAATGTTTCTCCTTTGAGCTCCTCCGAAATCAGAATGCGTCGGCTGTACGCAGCGGGGAGACCAGTAAAAACTGAAAACCGGACACATACGTACCTTACCCATTATGGCCATATGGCCCGGGAACGCAGAAGAAGAAGAAGAAGAACAACAACAACAAGAAGTGCTCTAAAACATTCTTTTCCTCTCAACTGTATTTCTTATGAATGTTGCAAGGTTTGTCATTGCCTTGTTTGTATGTCTATTACGCAT
>CM065701.1:24125358-24127858 GCA_017654935.2 Phymorhynchus buccinoides
TTTAACATGAAACGAAGCTTTGTAACTCTGTGAAAGTAACATACCAAAACACCAGAGAATATCCGATCCAAGAACACACATACAAAACCAAACAAAAAAACATCCGCAGACCAGATTTTTCCACGAAATCAAATTTCCGTACACCGGAGACGAAATTTAAAATCTCATTTTGCTTCACTCACATTACGAAGGAAACTGGTGTGCTGTTGTCTCTCTAAATTATGACTAGAGGGGGGGGGGGGGGGACATATCTTAAAAAACACTAGAATATAACTATCGGATATTAATATTGTTTGATGGTTGTTGTTTGGGGTTTTTAATGGAAGAAAAAGATGGCTAAAGATAACAGAAAAACAAGTGCAACGCCGAGCGGCTGCAAAGTCCCCTCGCAGCATCGCCGAGGTACTCCGAAATCGGAATGTGTCAATGTTGTGAGAGAAAAAACCTGCATTAAAATACATGCAAAACTTCGCGAGATATTAGCGATTATGTGTTTCGGGGTTTGAACCCCGTAACTGGCGCGACCTTGACCTTGATGTAAAACTAAATACATCAGTGGATAGCTTGCATCTTGGCAAACTAGTATACCAAATCTGATGATAATAGACTGAATAGTTTTTGAGAAAAACGGACGAATAGCCGGACGGACGGAGGCACGCCGGGCGGACGGACACCGGACGGACGGACGGACGGACGGACCAGACAAAAACAATAGCTCCCCGAGCCGAACTAAAAATATATTAACAGAAAGAAAGAGAAGAGAGAGATTGGGACAATAAATGTTAATGGCATCAGTAAGATTTCCTGAAGCACAGCAGAGAAGCATAGGATTTGAGTTTTCTTCTATTTTTATCCAATTAATCCTCTTTTTTCTTTTTTGTTTAGTTTTTATGCTCTCTCCCTCTGTCATAAAGAACACAAACGCCGTGGATATCTTATCCTTTAGATGCTCTCTGCACGCACGCACACGCACGCGCGCGCACGCACGCACACACAACGCACACACACGCACGCACCTGGCAGCGCGCACACACGCACAACGCACGCACGCACACACGCAACACACACACACACACACACACACACACACACACACACACCACACACACACACACACACACACACACAGCGAGAAGCTGAAATTTGCAAGAATATTATTTTTGAACCCTTAAAAAAAAACAATTAATCATTCTATGTGTAACCAAATATGTCATTGCATGATTTATGTTTCTATCATTGTGACACCCCCATCAGGAAGAGGCCTATGCCTATATCTGATTAAAACATTTCGTATTCGTATTCTCTCTCTCTCTCTCTCTCTCTCTCGCTCTCTCTCTCTCTCTCTCTCTCTCTCTCTCTCTCTCTCTCTCTCTCTCTCTCTCTCTCGTCTCTCTCTCCTCTCTCTCTCTCTCTCTCTCTCTCCTCTCTCTCTCACACAAACACACACACACACACCACACACACACACACACACACACACACACACACACACACACACACACACACACCACACACACACACTGAGACACAGAGAGAGAGAGAGAGAGAGAGAGAGAGAGAGAGAGAGAGAGAGAGAGAGAGAGAGAGAGAGAGAGAGAGAGAGAGAGAGAGAGAGAGAGAGAGAGAGAGAGAGAGACGGAGAGATAGAGAGCAAAGAGAGAGAGTACCCGTCGACCTTAACGGGAAAATCAATGGTATCATATTATCATGGGACCAATCGTGCATTGTATTCAACACATAGTTATGCATGTAGTAGGCCCTCAACTCAGGACGGCTTTTATCACCAGTTGAATTAGCCTGGAGTTGGGGCCAACAGTAGAGTGACAACAACGTTCTAGACTTACATTCACACATTTAGATCATCAATACACGATTGTCGTAACGTGAAGGCACAGACAAGAAATTGAGCCAAATTCACTATTTCTGCTCTGGATTAACTCCTCAAAACGTTAATACGTCTTATATTTAACCCTTTCAACGCCAAAGTCGCATTTTAGCACCACAGTGGTTTAACACCCATGTCACTAAAAGGCATCAAATTGGGGTCTATTATCCAAAGACCCTATTGTCTTAGTTTTGGGAAGTAAGGATAGACCCTATTTTATATATGTCCCAGAAGAATCCCCAATACTGTAGATGGATTTTGTTCTCTACCCAGGTAAATTTAATGGAAATGTTTGGCTGAAATATGGCTGGCGGTGAAAGGGTTAAGAAAAGAGAGAGAGAGAGAGAGAGAGAGAGAGAGAGAGAGAGAGAGAGAGAGAGAGAGAGAGAGAGAGAGAGAGAGAGAGAGAGAGAGAGAGAGAGAGACAGAGAGAGAGAGACAGAGAGACAGTTTTACGAATGACTGTGCCTTTCAAACTATGATGCTCAGTACTAGTCCATGGTGCTGCAGCCTTCCGGGGTTAGTTGGCCTCTTTCCCCGTGGGGATACTGGTGGTGTGTGTGTGTGGGGGGGGGGGGGGGGGGGGTAAGACACTCTTACAAAGAATGTCTCCAG
>CM065701.1:24140358-24154332 GCA_017654935.2 Phymorhynchus buccinoides
GTAAGGAATCTTAAGAAATCCTCCTAGCATAAGAGGGAATTGGACACGTGACGTGCGGGGTCTTTAAGGAGTTTTCAAGTTTTTTTCAAGGGGGTATTTTGATTTTTCAAGGGACCTCGAAGTTGATCAAATTAACGAGGAGTGAATACTTTCAATTGTCAAAACGCACATCCTCTAAGAGGAAGCAACAAACGTCAAATTATGGAAATGCAAAATTATGCACGAGCGAAAGCAGACAACAGGAATGAGCCGAATGAAAGCATCAATCGTGATGTTTTCATCATTTTATCAATTTCGAGTTTGTGACAAATTCAGCCCCCAACTGGTTTCTACCTACTCAGATTTTATTTAAGTAGGACTTACAAGCTTGGCCTGTGATAGATTTTCAAGTGGTTTTCAAGGGGTGATTAAAATTTCACTCATTTTAAAAGGTTTTCAAGCACCTTTTTGACCGAGTTCTTTAAATTTGCGTTTAAGGGCAGGTATTACAGAAAATTCCAGCATACTCTAGAGCCACCATCCACCCTCAGACATGAGGCTCCAAAAATGTGGAGCGACCTGACCAACGAAGGGGACGAATTCCAAGACCCGCTACAGGCTGCTAGCCTTCCAGCCGAAAGGAACCTGTGAGAACCTGTGAGTTCAAACTTAAAAGGGCTTCAGAGGTTCTCAGGGGGCGCATGAACCCTGCACAGACACGATACACCACACACACAAAATAAACACACACACACAAAACATTGTCCTCCCCTACCTTTTGGCGAGTCAGACTGTTGTACAGTTTCAGCTGAACATTTCTATCACCCGCCGGAGGCTGCCAGGCTGGCTGAGTTCTCTTCTCCTTGACTGCAAATCAAACAGCGAAACTCAAAATAAAAACTATTTCTTAGAAATAAAAAAGGGGTCTTTCGCACAAACAATTCCCTCACCTTCTGGAAGTTCTGTGCTTGTAACTTCCTCTAATCTGTCACTCTCTTTGACTCTGCCTTTTCCCTTTACTGTCTGTCATACATCTACTATCATTCTGCCTAACCGGTCCATTCTCCTGCCCTTGTTCTAGAAACTCTTACATTACAATTATTTTCTCCAGCCGAAGACGGACATGCTGGGCCTATTTCTTAAGAATGTGCATAACGGCAGCATGACATATATATTTGTGCTCATAATTGACAGGAAACTGTCTGAGCGATTGATGAAGAAGAAGAAGAACCAAGATGGCAAGCACATAAACCAATTCTTTTTAGTCTGCAACTGCAAGCAGCGAGAAAAACACACACCAGCCCTCATTCCAGTCCCCAAGAATTTTTGCAAGAAAATAACTAGTGGAAAAAATCTCTTCGAAATCTCCTAAATAAGGATTTGAACCCCGATTATATGAATCATGAGTGTGGGCACTGACCACTTTCTACAATGTGCTGTAACGTTAGCAAAGCTCTTTAATTGACTACATAACAAATTTGAATATTTGGGGGCCAAACATAGCACCCCAAAAACAAGCCACAAAGCTTTGTTGCTCTTTAAAGCTGTGCTAGATTAGAAATAGAAGTTATGATGAAATGAAAAAGATCTATGGCATGATCTTTGCTTGGTACATCAGTATCCACTGTGCCAAATTTCATCATGATCAAAACAGAATGTAGGCTAAAGAGACTGGAACATGTTTTGTTTATAATACACACATACAGACTGACAGAGTTTCACAAAGGACCTCTTTTAGTCATAAGGTTCACCCATTGTTACTATACGGAAATGCGACTTGAACTTAGTGATGTCACTTGTGAAAACAGTTCCTCAAAAAGCCAGGACTGAGGTAAGTAGTTCTTTAAAACTGTATGAACAACACAATTTCCCTGTTGAACCCAGTCCCAGTTTAAAAATTGTATTAAAATTGAGATAAAACTGAAATGAATGCTAAAACTAAATAAATTACTCTTTTTTTATAAGTAAAAATGATTTACTCCTTCTCTTTTATTATGGATGTAGCATTGAAAAGATGGACTGCTTAGTGTTGAAATGTTCCTTAAAAGTTCAGTAACAACAAAAATTAGACAGCATCAATTCAACTGCAGTTTAAAAAATCTTACCATTCATTTCTTGTGTATTTTACTAGAGTAGATCCTTTGAAATTTACACAAAACAGATAAGAATGTTACTAAATTCAACTGCACATAGAAAAAAAAAAGAACATGTACTCCAGCAACAGAAAGCTTCACTGACTGATGGAGTCTGGCAACAGTTCCTTGGTTTTATTCGGAGAATTGCAAAGGATTGCATCAGATTCTGATATTTTATGATAATTTTGGACAATAGTCTATATAGCCTACAGGGCAGGTTGATTTCCAATGATTTTTTTTTTTTTTTAAGTTGCTGCTTTTAGTACAGTTTTTGTAGTTTCACATGTTTTTTCGTGTTGAAGAATATTTTCGCACGGCAAAATAAACACAATAATCATGTGATTATTGTTTAAATGTTAGCCCTCGGTTGTTTTTGTCTTCCATTTGATGGATGATTGCTTTAACAGTTACAGACTCAGATATAGTCTTCAAATCTATTCAACTTTCGTTTCCTTCACTTTCTTTATCAGCAGTGAGCAGACGGCTTTTCAGTTTCACCAAACTTTTTTTGTTTTCTCAAACATATTAAGTAATATAATCTACTTTTGTTGTTGCATAGCTGTATATCAATATCTGGCCAGTTTATAAAATCAAAATAAAGATCACTTATTACAAACCTGTTGAATCTGCCATCTTCAAAATTGCAAGTCTTCTTCTTTGGTTCACACTTTCGTCCACGCAATGATGAAACCGACAGTAAACCACCGAGAGTTCTTGCCCTTAATCTTTTTACTAAAAATCATCAAGAAAATTGTTTATTCTGCCCCAACAATTATCTTTATTATTTATGCAATGATGACGATGACGACGACGACAACGACGACGATGATGATGATGATGATGATCGAATCGAATACCGAATCAAATATAAATCTGCCTGCCTCTACTACAAAATCGTTGCAAAAGACGCACCAGGGCCTAACTTTGCAACCTTTTCCAGATCTACATACATACGTTCCTGCCCGTAGCCTTCGTTCTCCCTCTGATGACCGTATTTTTCAAATTCCCTCTTACCATCAGAAACAACACGGCTCCAGAGCATTTTCCGTTTCAGCTGCTACACTCTGGAACTCACTCCCTTTCAGCCTTCGTCATGGATGCCACATCCTTTGTAACGTTCAAGTCTGCTCTGAAAACCCACCACTTAAACTGCAGCTGCAGAGTACATCTAAAACTTAGAAATATTGCCAGCCACTCTCTTTGTCCATCTTGTTATGTGTGTGTGTGTCATCACGCGCGTGTGTGTGTGTGTGTGTGTGTGTGTGTGTGTGTGTGTGGGTGTGGGTGTGGGTGTGTCAGTGTGTGTGTGTGTGTGTGTGTGTCAGTGTGTGCGCGCGTGTGTATGTGTGCGTGCGCGCGCGCGCGTGTATGCCGGTGTGTGCGCGTGCGTGCGTGCGTGCGTACGTACGTGCGTGCCTGCGTGCGCGCGTGCGCGCGCGCGCGCGCGCGCGCGCGTGTGTGTGTGCGTGCGTGCGCGCACACGTGTGTGTGTGTGTGTGTGCGCACACGTGTGTGTGTGTGTGTGTGTGTGTGTGTGTGTGTGTGTGTGTGTGTGTGTGTGTGTGTGTGTGTGTGTGTGTGTGTGTGTGTGTGTGTGTGTGTGTGTGTGTGCCAGTGTGTGTGTGTGTGTGTGTGTGTGTGTGTGTGTGTGTGTGTGTGTGTGTGTGTGTGTGTGTGTGTGTGTGTGTGTGTGTGTGTGCATTGTGTATGCCGTGTGTGCGCCCATGTTTGTGTTGTGTGTGTGTGATTGCTTAAAAGTGCAGACCCAAAAGCCTACTGGAAAATAATTAATGGAACTAAGTCTGAAAGCAGCGAACTACTGTCAAAAATATCATGTGACGCTTTTTATGAACATTTTAAAAACATGAAGCAAGCTGATACCGCCTCTGGTGAAACGGTCACTGAGGCTAGCCCCGATGTAGATGTTAACAGCAGCAGCATTCTAAACAGCCTTTTCACTGAAGAGGAAGTTCAGAAAGCTATCCAGAAGTTGAAGGCTAGCAAAGCCCATGGACATGATAAAATACTGAATGAATTTCTAAAAGCTTCAAGCAGTAAAATGTTAGTATTATATACAAAAGTTTTCAATTTAGTTCTAACTTGCGGCAAAATTCCAGAAGTGTGGGCCATTGGGGAAATAATACCTATATACAAAAAGAAAGGTTGTAATAAAGACCCAAATAACTACAGAGGAATTACATTGCTCAGTTGCTTTGGCAAATTGTTCACTAGTCTACTTAATAATAGATTAAACAACTATTTCGAACTCAATTCAACAATAGGGCATGAACAAGCAGGCTACCGTGCAGGACATTCAACCACTGATCATATTTTCACCCTACATTGCATAATTGATTACTTTTTATCGAAAAGAAAAAAGTTATACTGTGCGTTTGTTGACTATGAAAAAGCCTTTGATTATGTAAATAGAGCTTTTTTGTGGCAGAAACTAATTAACTCTGGAGTGGACGGTTTGATCTTAAGCGTTATTAAAGACATGTATAGCATAGCAAAATCAGTAGTTAGGGTGGAAGGAAACTGTTCAAAGTCTTTTCAGTGCTCAGCAGGGGTCCGTCAAGGAGAAAATCTTTCGCCAATATTGTTTGCTGTTTATCTTAACGATTTTCAGTCCTTGATATCAGAGGACATGAACGGGCTACATACTTTAAAGAGGGAGGCTGGGGGGCTAGGTTGGAGTGAAGAAGAACAGAATATAATGCTAAAAATGTTTCTATTATTATATGCTGATGACACAATTTTATGTGCAGAATCAGTAGAGGACTTACAAAAAGCATTAGACGCAATGCATGAATATTGCAATAAATGGAATTTACGAGTTAATATTAAAAAAAAACAGAAGTTGTTGTGTTTTCTAGAGGTAAAATACGAAATATTCCTCAATTCCAATACGAGGGGAAAAGTATCAAAACGGTATTTGGCTATAACTATTTGGGCATCTATTTTAACTACAACAATAAATTTAGTGTCGCCCAAAAACAACTCTATGACAAAGCATCACGAGCTATGTTTTGCCTCTTAAAAAAGTGTAAAAAGATGATGTTACCTATAGATATAAAAATAGAGTTATTCGACAAAATGATTACTCCCATTCTTCTTTACGGAAGTGAGGTATGGTGCCATAACATGACAGATTTAGCTTCAAAACTACAACTTCGTTACTATAAAATTGTTCTCAAATTAAATAAAAGTACACCAAGCTGTATGGTTTATGGGGAATTGGGGCAGTACCCTTTAGAGATTCAAGCGAAGAGCAGAATGTTGCATTTTTGGTTTAAGCTTGTCAATGATGCTAACCAGTCCAAATTATCATGTACCATGTATCGTTTTATGTCACATTTGTATAAAGAAAACAAACATGTGTCACCTTTCATTTTATCTGTCAAAACTTTATTAGATAACCTTGGATTGAGTGGTTTGTGGCTACAGCAACCACACACCAATATTTCACAAAACTGGTTTAAATCTAAAGTTTTACTCACCCTAAAAGATCAATTTATCCAACAGTGGTTCTCGCAGCTGGAAGAAAAACAAATATTCAGTAACTATAAATTGTATAAAGATATGTTTTCTTGTGAGGATTACTTCAAAATGTTACCCGAAAACTTATTATTGTTTTTTGTAAAATTTAGAACATTAAATCATAGATTACCCATTCAAACGGGGATAATCCAAAATGTCCCACATAGTGAAAGGTTTTGCTCGAAGTGCGACCACCAAGCTCTAGGAGATGAATTTCATTATGTTTTTGAATGTCAAACGTTTCAGGATGCTAGAAAACGTTATTTGCCAAATTATTGTTTAAAAAAACCAAACGTAATAAAGTTTAATTCCTTATTTCAGTCAAAAAATAAAAGAACTCTCAGTCGTTTAGTTTGTTTCATAAAGGTTATCTTAAAAGAGTTCTGAACCTTAGTTGATACCACGTACTTCATACCACATTCACATTCTATTATTCACACATCTTGGCCACCATGTCTGAGTTTATGTCCTAATTGTTTCTTGTCTTGTTTCATATGTCAATATTTGTTAATGGAGATGTTAATTAGCGGTTTAAAAAAAAAGGATTCATATGTGCAATTCCAGCAACTGTGTTGTGCATGTATATGTGTGTGTGTGTGTGTGTGTGTGTATGAAGGTGTATCTGTGCATGATGGTATAATGTGCCTGTCTATAATATTATGGTGATGAGTACTGTTAAAAAAAAAAAAAATGTTTTTGTTGTTGTTTTTGTTTGGAGCCTATGTAATACTATGTTGATGTGTACTGTTATGGTGTCTTTTGGGCTATTGTTTGTAATGTTTGATGCCGCAGGTGTGAATGGTACGTGTATGCATTTTCTTGTGCCCCCAGGGTTTTTAAAAATAAAGTTGATTTGATTTGATTTGTTTATGTAGGTCCCTATGCATGGGTGTGTGTGTGTGTGTGTGTGTGTGTGTGTGTGTGTGTGTGTGTGTGTGTGTGTGTGTGTGTGTGTGTGTGTGTGTGTGTGTGTGTGTGTGTGTGTGTGTGTGTGTGTGTGTGTGCACTGTTTGTGTGTGTGTTATTTGTGTGTGTCGTGAATACATACTTTTATTTGATGTTTGCGAATTGTGTGACAATGCATACTTGTATTACTATAAGTAGTAGTAGTAGTAGTAGTAGTAGTAGTAGTAGTAGTAGTAGTAGTAGTAGTAGTAGTAGTAGTAGTAGTAGTAGTAGTAGTAGTAGTAGTAGGGGAAGACGGGGTAAAAAGCGCATGGGCGGGTAAGAAGCCCACCCCAATTATCTCATGAAATGAAGCAAATTTCAGTCTCATTTTGCCCATGAGACGAGCGTTAATGTCTAGCATTCGTCTCATGGGCAAATTTGACTGAAATTTTCTTTATTTCATGAGATAATTGGGGTGGGCTTCTTACCCGCCCATGCGCTTTTTACCCCGTCTTCCCCTATTATTATGAATTGTCTTCTTTGAGCAAAGAAGATTTACGGAGAAAATGAGTAGAACTGACCAGAAACATGGCACACGGACGTCTCAGACAGCGGTGGATTAAAAAAAATAGGGGGATGGGCTTTACAGTGATTATGGACACCACTTCCCATTAAAAAAAAACAACGTAGGGGGAATCCATAACCTCATGTAACATGTGCACACACTCACACATACATACACGCGCGCGCACGCGCCGGCACGCACACACACACACATACATACATGCAAGCGTGCGCGTGCGCGCACGCACACGCACACGCACATACACACACACACACACACACACACACACACACACACACACACACACACACACACACACACACACACACACACACACACACACACACACACACACACACACACACACACACACACACACACACACACACACACACACACACACACACACACACACACACACACACACAACATCACACATCACAACATCAGATCCAATCCATCACCGTTTGACACACTAAAAAGTAATTCAATTCCAACAAACACAACACTACTTGTCTTGGGAGATTCTACAATCAGATACATAAACCCACGTCGGTTTTCTCCCAGCGAATCATGTTGCAAGGTTTGTGTGCCGGGTGTGACAACAACTGATTTGTGCAGATGGCTGCAGTCCGCCCCTGTGTCAACAAATGTGAGGACTGTTGTAGTCCATGTTGGTGTGAACGACTGTCCATCAGGACAAGTCACCCCCGAGAACTGGATGGAAGTGTACAGATTGTGTCAGTATGTGTTTCCCAGTGCACTGATAGCGTTCAGCTCCATTTTACCAGCTCAAGGAAGACACAATCTGAACAACTCCATTTCCCCATCAAACCGTAACCTGAGAACGGTGTGTCAGCAGCTTGGCTTGCTGTTCATCAACAATCAACACATATTTACGACTGGGAGTGGAAAACCAAGAAAGGCCTTGTACAATAATCTAACCCACCCTAGTGTACAAGGCACAGCCAGACTGGCAGCAAACATGAAACGCACTCTCTTTCGCAGTACTGGGTTCAGCAAGAACCATAGCATCCAAGAAAATTTGGGTCAGCATGTATATGAAATTCGTTCTTCGGGTGATAGGCACATGCCAAGGTCTAGCCAAAGCAGAGGAGAGTTTCATGCTAGAGGCACCATCAATGCAGGATTGCAAAAATGTACTCAGGGATTCTGTCCTCACCCTTCATCCGTGGATCACTTTCCACCTTTGTTCAGCAGAGCTGAAAACAATGCACCTTCATCATCCCTCACAAAGCATACTCATCCCCAACTATATATGAGTAACCAATCGCATATTGTACCACCTACCAACCAAACTCCCCCGACGCAAAATGGCCTTATTGGTCAACCCATGCGTCACGGGTCAGATCAACAATCTAACCAATCAGTGGACCATAGTGTACACTACAAACCCGAAGTTCCTCACCTCCCGAATCCCTTCCCTATCCATCCTCAAAGCCTCCCAACACAATGTCCCCCACAGCATATCCCCTATCCACCACCTTTCGTTCCTTATCCCACATCCTATCATTACCAGGCACCAAGACCACAGGTTGAAAGTTATCTGAAAGGGCCATTTCATCCAGCAGCAATGCAAATGATTAACTACCTTGCTCAAATGTTGCCTCAACAAAACGCTTAATAATATCATGTGTGCATAAAGCACACACGAGCGCGCATATGTCGAGTATATTTGCATTATGTGTTTGTGTGTATCATTGTATGTGTATATTTGCAGGAGAGAGGGGGAGAGAGAGAGAGAAAGGGAGAGAGAGAGAGAGAGAGAGAGAGAGAGAGAGAGAGAGAGAGAGAGAGAGAGAGAGAGAGAGAGAGAGAGAGAGAGAGAGAGAGAGAGAGAGAGAGAGAGTGTATGTGAGACAGAGAGCATGTATTGTGTTGTAAATAGCATGTGTGATCAGTTGCCGGAATATACTGCAGCAGCATCAAACCAAGTGAAAGACTACCGCATCTACGTAAAACGTTCTTTTTATGAATCTTGAAAACAAACATTCTACGAAAAAGTACTGAATTAACTGAAGTGACAGTTCCATTCGATAAGTCACTAGACTTTGTCGAATTGTTTATAGTTGTTGTTAAATCGCATGCTATTTTTAGTTATTAATTGTTTATATACTAATTCTATCCAGGACTTGAAACAGTTTCATTGTTTCTATTTACCCTATTACCCCATTCCCACTTTCTTATTCACTGTATTTATTTGACCATTTTCAATTAGTGCTGTGCATGTATTGATCTTATATTTTGATCATGTCTACTACTTTGGATAAATGGCCTTCACGGGAGGGACTCCGTATTGGATACCTCAATATAAATAGCGCCAGAAATAAGACAGATGAAATAGCAACAATATTACATAACAAAGGTAATCATTTTCATTTATTTTGTATAGCTGAATCCTGGCTAACTGATGTGATCCCCGACTCCCATATGTTCATGCCAAACTATGATATGATTCGCTTAGATCCCATGGCACCCCGTTCAACTGGTTTGCTTTTATATTGTACTCGCTCATTAACTCTCAAGAGAATAACTCATTTAGAAAATCATAACATAGAGAGCATTTGGGTTGAAATCAGTCTAAAACATTATAAACCAATCATGGTGGGGTTCATCTACAGAAATCCTGCAAAAAAAGTTGACTGGTATGACAGATTTAATTCGATGATGGATGCTGCAATCCTTGAATCGAAAGAAATAATACTATTTGGCGACTTTAATATTGATTTAACATTGTCAGGAACAAAATGGAAACAAATGTATGAACTTTATGATTTGGAACAAATAATTGACGTTCTGACTCGTATCACAAATCATTCAAGAACTCTAATTGACCACATCTATGTCAACAACAAAGCTAATATAATAGAAGCGTCCTCTGTACAGACCTGTTGTAGTGATCATTCCTCTGTTTGCATAACTTGGAAGAAAAAAGGTGTCAAAATTCCTAAGTCCGGTCACAAAGAAATATTTTATGGGTGCTTCAGGAACTTCGATCAAAATTCATTTCTGAATGACTTAATTAATTCGGATTTAGATTATGTTTATCAAATTAGGGACCCGGACTTAGCGATAGAGTTTTGGATACATACATTTCAGGAAATATATGACCAACATGCTCCCTTAATTAAAAAGAGAGTTAAACACACCATCAAACCCCCTTGGTTAACTAAAGATATAGACAATGAGGGATATAAAAGAGATAGCTTACTTACTTCAAAAGACAGAAAGGCATTCAATAAACAGAGGAATAAAGTGAACTCAATGAAGAGAAGGGCAATGAAAACATACTTTCAAGATTTGGTAACTTCCTCCCAGAATCAGAAATCAATTTGGAAAGCTATTAACCTTTTGACTAACAGAAATTCTGACCATAAAGCGCATTGTCTTATATCAGAATTATCACCTGATGATTTAAACTCTCATTTCGCTAATGTTGCTGATAAGTTAATCACCAATGACAAAACACATGAAAATGATTTACAAGAACTGGGTAATTACTGTCGTTCAAAAAATATTTCAACACCCTTTACCATACTGCCCATTTCTGTGACTGAAACGTTGAATTACTTATTACATTTAAAACAGTCAGGATCAAGGGACTTAGATGGATTAGATAGTAAGATTTTAAAACTAGCTGCACCTGCCATTGCAGACACGCTTACTTATGTTTACAATCTTTGCATTGATAAAGGACAATTTCCTACCCAATTTAAACAAGCAAAAGTAATACCCTTTTATAAATCAGGTGATCGTACCAATCCCTCGAATTATCGCCCTATATCAGTACTTTCGCTCCTGTCAAAGCCACTGGAAAAACATATTCAATTGAATTTATGTAAGCATCTGAACCATTACGATCTACTTCATGAAAATCAATCAGGTTTTCGTGAAAACCACTCGTGTCACACATCTCTGACACATCTTACTGACAGATGTCTTTCAAATATTAATAATAACGAGTTTACTGGAATTCTTTTTATTGACTTTGCTAAGGCATTTGATGTTATTAATCATGCCCTTTTGACAAGAAAACTTAAGTACTACAATTTGTCCAGTCACGCCATTACATTTATTTCCTCTTTTCTTTGCGACCGTCAACAGCTCGTTGAAATCAGCTCAAAAAGATCAACATTATTACCAATTAAGTTTGGAGTTCCTCAGGGCTCAGTATTAGGACCCATTTTATTTTCTCTTTATGTAAATGACTTACCGCTATGTTTACAATGTTCCTCTGAAATGTTTGCTGATGACACATCTTTACAGTCTTGTAATAGTAACCCTAACGAATTGGTAAATGACCTCCAGAAAAATGTTGAAAAATTAGTGAACTGGACTGAAGAAAATCATATGTCTCTAAATGCTACCAAAACAAAATGCATGTATGTTACCACGAGACAAAAAAGACAGAAAATGAACTCCTCGTTCCCATCATTGTTCATTCAAGATCAAAAGATAGAAGAAGTATCTTCACATAAAGTCTTAGGTGTTGTTATAGACAATAATTTATCATGGTCAAATCATATATCTAATCTTGGCAAACGCATTTCAAAAAGAATATATCAACTTGCAAGAATAAAAAGATTTTTGAATCGTGACGCACGAAAAAGCTTTTTTCATGCACATATCTTATCCCTTATAAATTATGCATCAACTCTTTGGGACAATAGCAGCGAAACAAATCTGAAACAATTAAATCGTTTACACAAACGAGCCATAAAATTAATACAGTTGAAGTCCAGTTCACTCACTAAATGTGATTACAAATCTTTAAACATCCTGCCATTTAAGGAAAGACTATTATATAACAAATGTGTATGCATGTACAGCGTTGTGAATGGAATAGCCCCTAAGAAAATCACCCAACATTTTGTTAGCAACGAAAGCAGACATACACACAAACTTTCTTTTCCCAGACCCCGTAATAATCTTTATAAATCTAGTTTATTGTACTCCGGCTGTACGGCGTGGAACAATTTATCTTTTAATTTAAAATCGTGTACATCAAGACAGACATTTATGAAAGCACTTAAATTTCATATGTTAGAAACCCTATGAATTAGTCTCTAACTTTAGAAATGTAGCACCTATTCCGTCGGGATCTGTCCTTTTAATTGATACTTTACAATGTTTATACTTTGATTGTTCTTTGCTTTGTTCCATTGTGTCCGGGACATTTGTTAATATGGGTGATGGGGAGGAAATGAAATGGGGAAGGGACAACCACATTCACTTCAATATCCCATTCATTTATCTCTCTCTCTCTCTCTCTCTCTCTCTCTCTCTCTCTCTCTCTCTCTCTCTCTCTCTCTCTCTCTCTCTCTCTCTCTCTCTCTCTCTCTCTCTCTCTCTCTCTCTCTCTCTCTCTCTCTCTCTCTCTCTCTCTCTCTCTCTCTCTCTCTCTCAATAGAGTTATTTCAATGCGTTATATTATTAGGCTAATGTTTAGTAGTTTGGAATGTTTTGTTTTGCATGTTGAGTTATTTTTCGACTGAGTTGCTTTCGTATTACTTTTCATTCTGAGGACAGGATGAAAAAAAGCTATCGAGCTTACTCCTTTATCCTCAATAAAGATCATTTTGACTTGACTTGACTTGACTTGACACACACACACGCACGCGCACACGCACGCACGCGCACACACGCACGCACACACACACACACACACACACACACACACACACACACACACACACACACACACACACACACACACACACACACACACACACACACACACACTATACTTTTTGCACTGAGTGTGTTTGCCAATATTTCTATTCAAAGACATTTCTCTCCTCGAGGTGGTTTTCTTTTGCAACGAGCCCTCTGATTGGCTGCTGTTCACCGGTACTACAGCGGCCATTTTCTTCCTCCCGCAACACGTTTTACCACTGCAGGCATGAGCAATCCAGTATTTATTGAAATCGGAGTTCCAGATCAGGTATATTTTTGTTTTCTCTGTTTTGTTTGTGTCAGATTTCTCTATTGGTTTTATCTGTCCCACTTTGAAACAATAAGATATCCGTATTTTAGTTCTAGGATGCTTCATATGGAAGTCACGATCGGTGTTCCCGCTGTCTCTCCAAGAACTAAGAAGTATTGCTCTCCACTCCACGCGAGGCCTAGTCGTCCTGTTCTGACCTGACCTGAATAAACAGAGAAGTCCATCACTCCATGATTATGATGATAAAACCTTCACATCGTATTCGTAAACATGCCATAGTCTACCCACAAAATTATTTTTGCCATAACTAAGCCCCCCCCCCCCCCAAAAAAAAGGTGTGGTTTCGGTAACATTACAACTAACATGGCCCAAAAAAAATGGAGTAGGTAGGAAAGCCCTAACTTTTTTTTGTTTTTGAGATCGCCGAGTGGTTTTGAAAAGTCCAGTTCGAAAGGTTCAGCTAAACCACCTCGGCAAGTGATAAGTTTTCCTTTCCTACATCCGGATGAATGTCCCAGAAAACATCCACGAGCGTGTAAGATGCTTTGAAAGTGCTAATCACCCTCATATTTTCAGAAATATAAGCATGGCTCCAATCCATTGAAATGGCAAATGACGCCATTTTGCAACGACTCGTGGACGTTCAGCACATTAGAGTTATGTCCCCTGATGGCATTCCCCGATTGCACTTACGTTTCCTTTTTTTTGGATGAGAAAAAAAAAATCAGGGTCGGCCCAAACAAATAGGGTAGGTTGGGATGCCGTAACCACACCTATTATTATTTTTGGGCCTAATATTAAGTAGGCCTAATTTTGATGTTGAATAATAATTATAATAATTGTACATTTATATAGCGCTTTACCTCAGATGAGCCCAAAGCGCTTTACAATCAATGATT
>CM065701.1:24154832-24167332 GCA_017654935.2 Phymorhynchus buccinoides
ATGCGCAACAGTAAGTGTTGCAGCTCGTTGCTGTCACACGAAGCATCGATTTTCTCTCCCTCTTCTTCTTTTTCTTCTTATAATGAATGATGCAGGCAGGTCTAATATCAAATTTCTGCTGCTGTCTGGTTGCTTTTCAATGTTTGCCTGTTAGCAGGCCTGCACTTTTCTTTCTTGAAATTTGAAAGTTAACTTAACTTTCTGTTCTTTCCTTTTTTTAGTTGCTGAGCGAAACTGGGAGGGGGGGGGGGGGGGGGGGGGGGGGCTATTGTTTTTGTTCATGTCTGTCCGGCCGGGCCATGCACGTGTTCTTGAAAACCGTTCAGTCTATTTCAATCGGTTTTGCTATACTAGTTCCAAGGGATATTAGTTATTGACTACCCCACCCCCACCCCCAGTGATAATGCTGGGGTGTCTTTGATACAAATAGTTCCCCCACCTTCTGGAAGTTCTGTGCTTGTAACTTTCTATCACCTGCCACTCTCTTTGACTCTGCCTTTTCCCTTTCCTTGCTGTCATCTACTATCTTTCTGTCTAACCGGTCCATTCTCCTGCGGGTTTCTTTGACGAAGCTTTCAAAAAGATTCCCTCGAGCCGAAGTCGGACTTGCTGGGCCTAACTATTTAAACTATTTATTAGTTAGGCGCATAACGGCAGCACTGAACTGTTTTCATACACATCTGTATTGCTAAAAATTCGGGACTTTCGCGGTGTTGCACTGCCTCCGGGCATTGCCTCCAGGATCGTTTCCCACCATCTTTATATTTACTAATGTCCCGTAATGTGTCTGTTGTAAAACAATATGTAAAAACAAGCGCGGATTCGCAATCGTTTGTGGCACGCGACTATTTCAACTACAAACAAGGGAGGACGTTAAGCAGACTTTCATCAACGGCAGAAACGACGCATTCATTTTGTGCTGATATTTGACAGGAAACTGTCTGAGCGATCGAAAAGGAAGAAGAAGAAGACTAATTGTTGTAGTTTCATTTCAAGGTCAAGGTCACGCAGGTCAAAGGATCCGAATCTCATGATGACACCTAACCGTTGAAAGGTCGGCACATTTTGTGCATATCATTTCAATGTGCTTTTTGTTTGTGGCACAAGCCACAAACCTATAACACACTTTGTCTGTCTGTTGATCTGTCGGTCGGTCGGTCCAAAATTGTCGCACATATTGTAAAGGAGAAAGAAAAGTACAGACAGAAAAACAAGCGCGGATTCGCAATCGTTTGTGGCGTGCGACAATTTTGGACCGACTGACGACAGACCGACAAAGTGAGTTATATGTTTGTGGCTTGTGCCACAAACAAAAATACTTGGGCATAAAGTAACATTTCAGTTGTCATATCTACAGTCCTTAGTGAAAATAATGCTTTACGCCCTCTTTGGCCTTTCGGCAATGTGGGGCATTGGGATTTTACTTGGGGATATAAAGAGGGGGGGGGGGGGGGGGGGGGGGGGAAGTACTACAGTCCTTAGGTATGGAAATAATTGTATACTGAACAGAGCACATGACTCTTCATTTTAAAGCGTACAAAATAATAAACATACGTAATACAGACACTGCAACAGACACGACGAGTATGCGGTGCTTCTTTTGATGAGTATAAGTAGGATAAATAGTTTTATATGTTTTCCAAAAGATATAAAAAGTTACGAAATGGTGCAGAGATAACATTCTGGTTTACAGATTAAAATTATTAAAAAGCCAGGGGAGGCGACTCAGTGTATGTAATGATTGGAGTGGTAAAAATAGACCGCTGGGCTGCAGTCTTGTGGAGTGAAAGTGTTTGATTAAAAAAAATTGTGTGTGTGAAGAGCATAATGTAAATGCGCAACATTTCTCTTTCAAATTATATTTAAGAATTCTGCCGCTCGGCGATGCCCTTGTTTGTAGTTGAAATAGTCGCGTGCCACAAACGATTGCGAATCCGCGCTTGTTTTTACATATTGTTCTCCCACAAAAAGGGCTATGATATCTTTGCCTTGGATTCGTCAGTCCATTCGTCCGTGCGTGCATGCAATTTACTGGTTCGAATCCGAAGGCTGTGTGTGTGTGTATGTGTGTGTGTGTGTGTGTGTGTGTGTGTGTGTGTGTGTGTGTGTGTGTGTGTGTGTGTGTGTGTGTGTGTGTGTGTGTGTGTGTGTGTGCATCTATGTGTGTGTATGTGTGTGTGTGTGCACGTGCTAGCTCGCGTTTGTGTGTTGCATGTGTGTTTAACATTGTGTGTGTTCATGAGGGCTTGTGTGTGTATATACGCACACGCAATCTCACGCACACGTTCAAGTGTGTGTGTGAGATTATGTGCGCCGCATATATGCGTGGATTCTCAGTTTTGCGATCATACGTGCATGTGTAATTCAAAATGCTTATGCCCTATTACGGGCTTGGTTCAACAAAAGATAAACAAATAAACAATTTTTTTAAAGAACACACAATCGAATGAAATAATAAGAATTATTAAAAAAAAACGAAAAAAAACCTTCGCAAAACATACTCAGAATCTAGTTACAGCTTCGGAGAATATTAAGCCGTCCAAAGTTTCTGGTGTATCTTGTAACTTTCAGAGTCAGATAAACAAAGATACAAGCAAGCAAACAAACCTTTAAACTGCCAGTATTTCATGTCATGAGTTTCTGTATTGTCCATTGTACAAACGCACATGAAAAAGTGTCTTCCATCGTGTAAAATAAGATAAGAAATACATAAAAACAAAAACCAGAATTATTTTTTTTTAATAATTTAGGTCTTAAAAAATCGGAATTATGAATTAAAAACATGAAACAGAAATGTACGTTTAAATGATATTTGTTTAAGTATGTAACGTGTAACTCTCACTCCACACCCAGTCACTCATCCGCCATCCGCTATCTTGCTCACTAATCCACTGACCATGCAATTTGATATTTGAAGAAGAAATAATGTTTTACGCCCTCTTTGGCCTTTCGGCCATGTGGGGCAATTTGATATTTGACTGGCAACCCGCATTAAAATAGGCTATATCACGAGGGATAGAAAAGATAAATAATTATGTGGGTGGGTTTTTTTCCCCTCCGCCACTTTCGCTTTAAAAAAAAAATTCCCCATTCATTTTCTGTTCTTTTGCTTTTTCTCTTGTTTTCCCTTTAGGCAGTCTTTCTTCTCCACTCTCTCTCATCCTTCACTCCACACACACACACACACACACACACACGCACGCACACACACGCACACACACGCACACACACACACGCACACACACACACACACACACACACACCTGCCCACGGGTGTTATTCCGACCACTGTAGAAAGCTGTTGTTTTTGTTGCTATTTTATGTTCCTGTTTGTTCGTTGCTGTTGTTCTTTTTGCTACCGCTACTAACGCATAACGTGGGACTAAAGGTATGTGGCAACAATGGTATGTATATAGCTATTTCTTTTTTTCCATTCCAATTTATAAAAGAATTGTGGAAATAGCAGTATGTGGGGCTAGTTGTCGCAGTATATGTGGGGCTAGTTATATCACTAGTCCTACATACCGCTATTCCAACAATTATGGGACCAGCGGTCTGATATGTGGTACCAACTGCGTGTGGTAGCAAAAATATGCTTCCGGGGGAAAAAATAGTTAAAGAAACAGACAGACAAACCGACAAAATTCCCAGTTTGGCAACTTTTTTTTTGTGGCTCAAGCCACAAACCTATAACTCACTTTGTCGGTCGGTCTGTCGGTCTGTCCAAAATTGTCGCACTTCAAATCGAGGCTACACTTCTGGCCGCTCTTTAAAATGATGTATTTTAAAAGCGTACAAAATAATAAACATACGTAATACAGACACTACAACAGACACAACGAGTATGCGGTGCTTCTTTCGATGAGTATAAGTAGGATACATAGTTTTAAATGTTTTCCAAAAGATATAAAAAGTTACGAAATGGTGCAGAGATAACATTCTGGTTTACAGATTAAAATTATTGAAAATCCAGGGGAGGTAACTCATGATTGGAGTGGTAAAAATAGACCGCGTGCCACAAACTATTGCGATTTCGCGCTTGTTTTGTATATAAATTTATAAAACAAAAAAAACAATACCTAAAAGTTTAAAAAAAAAATAATGTCTATTTCGTGTTTTACACCCACCCTCACCCCGTTCCACCTCAAATTTTCACATTGAAAATCTTCACCGAGAAGTAATATTCTGCCATTCTTGAGAAAGGGATAGGGTTAGGATCAGCCTAGGATTGTTTCCATAAAACTGAAAGAAGCAGACTTTGAGATTGATGGTCAGAAACATGAGGGGGGGGGGGGGGGGGGGGGTGTGCTAATGTACAGCTTTGTGGATCATTTAATTGAAACTTAGCGGGGTTTTTCCTTTCTCTTCAGTCGTCCTTATATTTATTTTCACCAATCCCGCCTTTCGCTCACACATAGTGTATCTATCAACGTGAATAGGCCGAGGCATGAGGCTGGATATTAACAGTTGTCGCCCCTTATTCCTTTCCCCTCTGTCTTTCTGGTGATCTCGACCTGCTTCTTGCAAAAACTCATCCGTCAGGGTGACCCTTGAAAGTTATGAAACCATTTCTGAAAACAAATATCCGTAGTAACTGTACAATTTGTCACCATCGAGACCCCCCCCCCCCCCCCCCCCCCTCTAAGTAGAGTTGGTTTGATTATTTTACGCAATTGTTGATTTCCTTTTGCGTGCCAAGTATTCTTGTTGCCGATAGTAAAGCTGGGTCCCTTTCACAAGGGCTAACGTTACGTTGCGCTCGCTCAAATCGGCAAAACGGTACTAAGAAACACCTCTTTTGCTGACGTTTGCCGCAAACGTTTTGTGGCTGCTATCGAGGTAACAAGCGACAAACTATTTGAAGGATCATGGGAAATATCAATACTTCAGGCTTTTTTTTTATATCTCGCGTGAACGTGGCTTTCAAAATGGAAGACCAAAGCAACAAGCTTGTCACAGCAAATATTCTTTAGTCTATCATGAAAAAATACGGGATGATTGTAGCAAATCAAACGAACGCAAATGTTTTTGAGTGCTCTTTCTTAGTTTTGCGTCATGTTAGATGGCATAATATAGTGCAAACTTAATTTTCTGCACACAAATAGACTGACAAAACACGCCGTGTGTGCCGGTGGAATGGATGACACGAACTCACAACGCATGCATCCTAGCTGTGCGCCAACAGCAGTCTAAACGAAGACTTTGGGCGTGGGGCAGGATAAACATCCCCAATCGGAAGAAGAAGAAGAAGAAGAAGACAATGTAATCGAAATATTTGTACAACCTGTCAGTGAGGTATGATTTATCTCCCTTTTGATAACAACTCTTTGCTCTCTCTGAAAGTGAAGAGTAAGCTATTAGAGTTATCTTTACTTAGCTAACGTTATTCGCGGTCAGTGGTGTTTCTTAAACCCCTTTTGGCGTAACAGTTATGCGCGTATGGCGTAACAGTTATGTTAATAAACTTTGTTTAAACCAACAGTTATGCGCGCCGCGACCATCGTCTAGAGAAATTCGACCCAGGACAATGCTTTAGCTGTCTGCTTTTCACTTCTACTATATGCAAGGGCTCCTACTATGGTCCTACTATGTTCTCTCGCATTCAGGCAATTAATTCGATTAGTATATTTTTTTCCACGTCAGTTCAGTAGGCCTACGTGAAGTAAGATGACTATAAATCATTCGTCTGAAAGAGCTTGTCTGCTTGCGGGCTTGAATAAACTCAGACATGCACACACGTACGCACGCACGCGCACACACACACACACACATATATATATATATATATATACACACACACACCACACACACACACACACACACACGCACGCACGCACACACACACACACACACACACACCAGGAGGGCAGAAAGAGAGAGAGAGAGAGAGAGAGAGAGAGAGAGAGAGAGAGAGAGAGAGAGAGAGAGAGAGAGAGAGAGGAGATCTACTATTTCAGTCATTATTTTGTCCTGTGAATTTAAGATTTATGAGAATGTGTGCATACAGGCACACACTCTGAGATACATGCGTGCACACACACGCACACACAGAGAGAGAGAGAGAGAGAGAGAGAGAGAGAGAGAGAGAGAGAGAGAGAGAGAGAGAGAGAGAGAGGAGAGAGAGAGAGAGAGAGAGAGAGAGAGAGAGAGAGAGAGAGAGAGAGAGAGAGAACACGAATACGAATGTTTGTTGATGGCTAGAGAGAGAGAGAGAGAGAGAGAGAGAGAGAGAGAGAGAGAGAGAGAGAGAGAGAGAGAGAGAGAGACTTGACACTTTGACACTTGACGTTTTATTGTCATTACCTGAAAGGGTCTAATGACAAGGGGGGTAATCATAACATTTCTCTCTCTCTTATGTAGGGTTATAAACAAAGTTAAGGAATGAACATGACTAAATCCAGTACAGTATGCATCTTTTGTCACATTCAAGTATACTAAAGCATTTGTAAAAAGAAAATGTAAATTACATAGGCAGAAAAAATGACAAACAAGAACAAAAGTTAGCGATCGATTAGCAAAGTGAAAGAAGAAGCAACGAGTGAAAGAGAAGATAAGCTGAGAGAGAGAGAGAGAGAGAGAGAGAGAGAGAGAGAGAGAGAGAGAGAGAGAGAGAGGAGAGAGAGAGAGAGAGAGAGAGAGAGAGAGAGAGAGAGAGATAATACGAATGTTTGTGATGGTTAGAGAGAGAGAGAGAGAGAGAGAGAGAGAGAGAGAGAGAGAGAGAGAGAGAGAGAGAGAGAGAGAGAGAGAGAACGAACGAATGAACGAACGAAAGAACGAATGTTAGGTGTTTTTTTATTGAGGGAAAGCGGGAGAGAGAGAGAGAGAGAGAGAGAGAGAGAGAGAGAGAGAGAGAGAGAGAGAGAGAGAGAGAGAGAGAGAGAGAGAGAGAGAGAGAGAGAGAGAGAGAGAGAGATCAGGGAGGGAGAGAACATATTGAACAATTGAACAATTGAACAATATTTTAATTCTTCAGGCCTCCAGCCCCTAGAATAAGATCAAGGAAAAAAGAACTAAAGAGAAAAATGCACACAATAATAATCATCTCTTAGGTAATCTATAAACTTTCAAGAAATTTATGTCTGATTTTCATGGCATTAAACAAAAATATACTAAGTCTGCGAATGTTCCAAACAGAGGCATTTTGTAACACATTTATGCATGACATGTCACCAAGAAGAAGATATTTTTGCCTTATATCATTGTAAAGATTACATTTATTCAGAACATGGTCCTCATCTTCTAAAATCTTACACTTTTCACACGTAAAGTTTCCATTACTTCTAAAAGTTCTTTTTAAAAAAAAGATCCATTAATTGGTAACACACCAAGCCGGAGTTTCGTCAAACAATGTCTAAAGCATCTTATATCAATATACTCAAAATACTGCTCAGATTCGAAGTTTGTTTTAAATGATCTATACCTCTGATATATATCTTTGCTCATGACAGACTCACTCATGTACATACATATCTTTCATCCTCTGCTTGAATAACGACACAAACGACATTCCACAACCCACACTCTGTGCAAGCCAGGCATACCCGAACCCACAACTAAATAAGATGTTCTTCACTCCACTCTTGTACATACATATCTTTCATCCTCTGCTTGAATAATGACACAGCAGACATTCCACAACCCACACCCTGTACAAGCCAGGCACACCCGAACCCACAGCTAAATAAGATGTTCTTCACTCCACTCTTGTACATACATATCTTTCATCCTCTGCTTGAATAATGACACAGCAGACATTCCACAACCCACACCCTGTGCAAGCCAGGCATACCCGAACCCACAGCTAAATAAGATGTTCTTCACTCCACTCTTGTACATACATATCTTTCATCCTCTGCTTGAATAATGACACAGCCATTTCACAACCCACACCCTGTGCAAGCCAGGCATACCCGAACCCACAACTAAATAAGAAGTTCTTCACTAAAGTTACCCAACATTTCCTACCATTTTCATCTAAATTTAGTAGCATCAAATAGGCTTGCTTTGGCAATCGATTAAAGTCCATTTTCATTAGTTTTAGCCAGTATCGAATGCATCTTACCGCACTATTTATATATAATGGATAACGCCCTAATTCACCTTGAACAAACTTGTTTGGTACTTTAAGATGTATTTTGAGAAAACGTTTACAAGCCAAGGAGTGAACCTTTTCAATGTTGTCGAGTCTATGGAGACCCCACATTTCAGAAGCATATAGTAGAACTGGCTGTACCTGAGCATCAAAAATTCGGAAGAAACACGTTTTAGAAATATCATCTAGTTTAGTTATATATCTTATGCAATCCAGACAAGCTCTTTTACCTTTCACTGCAAGTGTTTCTACACCTCTGTTGATGCTCATCTTCGTTGTAAAAACAAACCCAAGATAATTGTATTCATTGACTACTTCCAGCTGTTCTCCATCAAGGTTCCAATTTTCAAATTTCCCCAAAAAAACACCCTTACGAAAAACCATAACTTTTGTTTTATCAGTATTGACTCTGAGAAATAATCTTTTACATGCAGCATTCAAAAGATTGATTTGGTTTTGTAATCCAATTGCAGTATTAGACAAAAGAACTATGTCGTCAGCGAATAAAAGAAGAAACAATTCCACTAACCCAGGTAAAAATTGTATTCCATGGACTCCATTGTTACTAACAGATGATGCTATTTCATTAATAAATAATGAAAACAACACTGGGCTTAAAATACAGCCCTGTCTGACACCCACTGGACAATCAAAATAGTCAGTGATACCACCTTCAACACGCACACAAGAAATGACCGATTTATAAATAGCAATAATGGCATTCAAACATTTTCCTTGTAATCCATTCTCACTCAAAATATCGAAAAGGCACTGGCGTTGAACTGAATCAAACTCCTTCTTTAGATCGACAAAACATGCATAAAGTTTGCCTCCTTTCTTTGACAGACATTTTTCAATGATAGCATTCAAAGAGAAAATATGATCGACAGTGGAGTAGCCATGTCGGAAGCCAGTCTGAGATTCTGTTATTCTATTGTTGTCTTCAGCCCACTTAACAAGCCTCTTATTTAAGACTGTTGTGTAGCATTTACCAACTAAGCTAAGTAGAGAAACACCCCTGTAGTTGTCCGGTAAACTCTTATCTCCTTTCTTAAGAATGGGAACAATAATTGCTTTACACCATTGCTTTGGGTAAAAGCCTTTGTCAAACAATACATTAAATAAACGCGTTAAGAATTTTACAGCAAACTTATCAGCTGATTTTAACATTTCTGCCAAAATGTAGTCTGGCCCACAAGCTTTTCCTGTTTTTAATTTCCATACAGCACTGTAAACTTCCTCTTCTGAAATCATCCGGTTAAGATCTGAACATTCATGTGATTCTTCTAACTGTGCTTGTCCTGTAATATCACTGTGATTACTTCTGACTTCATTATCATCAAACAATCCCTTAAAGTGTTCGTACCATTGGTCAGGTGTTATTTCTCTGCTAACCCCCTCTTTTCTTTTGCCACTAATCTGCTTTGCTTCTTTCCAAAACTGTTTACTATTATTACGCATAGAAGCTAACTGCTTTGCTTTCTCACGTTTGTAACCAGTACTTTTAGTCTGTAACAAATCTTTGTACGCTTTTCTAGCACTAACATACGGTACTCGGTCTAGAACTTTTGTAGTTTTCCTAAGTTTTGTTAATAGTTGTCTAGCATTTAACTTTGCAGCATTACAGTCAGCATCAAACCAAAGGGCTCCTCTTGGAACGTTATGATTAACAAAAACATGTTTTTTCATGCATTCACTTGCACTGAGCAGCGCATTTGTAAATCGTTCTATTGCCTGCTCCACGTCATGATCTAAGAGAGAAATCGCCTCGCTACATATATCCTGAAATCTGTTTGAATAAAGGCAATCAACGAAACTTGATTCCTTAGCATTATCCCAGATAATCTTTTCAATTTGTTCCGTTGTGTTCTTGCTCGTGCTAAATGCTTGGTTTGTGTAAAGTGTCACTGACACAGGGAAATGAGGTGACTCAATAACAGACAGGACCTTCAACGAATGAACAAACTGATAATCAAACAGATCTTTAGACATAATAACATAATTAATTGTACTTCCACCTGTAGTACACACATAAGTCAATGATCTGTCAAACTGATACCGACATAGACCGTTCAAGATAACACAGTCAAATAATGAACAAAAAATTCAACAAGTTTCGACCAAAAGTATTAATTTCAACATCGTCTGATTTTCTTTCAAACAAATTAACATCATCCTCTTTATCAACCACAAAATCCCAATAATCACATTCCACGTGCACGCTCAAAGAAACGGCGTTTTTATTGCCAGTTCGTGCGTTCATGTCCCCCATAATTATCAACGAGAAATCTTCGAAAAGTTCGTGCAGATCAATAACACACTGCTCTAAGATATCTAGTCCATATCGGTGTTCTGCCACATTCCAATATTTACTATCATAAGGGTGGGTGTACAAACATATTAGGTAAACATTTCTATGCATATTAAATAATGATCGGTCCAGTTCTAATACCACCATATTTTCGTACTTAACGTTTACTCTTCGAACTATTATTTTTGTGTGTGTGTGTTTTTGACTTTTTTGTTGTGTGTTTGTTTTGTGAACCGGAGTTGTTGTTGTTGTACTTTTTTTTTTTTTTCTGTTTTGTCTATTTTTAGTAGACACCTTTGGGTTTTGCAATTGTTGTTGTTTGTTGTGATGTTGTGTTGTGTTTGATTTGTTGTGTAGGATGGAGAATGATTGTTGTTGTTGATTGTTTTTTGTATGTTTTACTGATCTCAGTTTGTTAAACTGAAATTTTTGTTTTTTTTTTTGTTTTTTTTTTTTTTTTTTTTTTTTTTTTTTTTTTTTTTTTTTTTTTTTTTTTTTTTTTTTTTTTTTTTTTTTTTTTTTTTTTTTTTTTTTTTTTTTTTTTTTTTTTTTTTTTTTTGTTTTTTTTTTTTTTGTGTTTTTTTTTGTTTTTTTGTTGTTTTTTGTTTTTTTTTTGTTTTTTTTTTTTTTTTTTTTTTTTTTTTTTTTTTTTTTTTTTTTTTTTTTTTTTTTTTTTTTTTTTTTTTTTTTTTTTTTTTTTTTTTTTTTTTTTTTTTTTTTTTTTTTTTTTTTTTTTTTGTTTTTTTTTTTTTTTTTTTTTTTTTTTTTTTTTTTTTGTTTTTTTTTTTTTTTTTTTTTTTTTTTTTTTTTTTTTTTTTTTTTTTTTTTTTTTTTTTTTTTTTTTTTTTTTTTTTTTTTTTTTTTTTTTTTTTTTTTTTTTTTTTTTTTTTTTTTTTTTTTTTTTTTTTTTTTTTTTTTTTTTTTTTTTTTTTTTTTTTTTTTTTTTTTTTTTTTTTTTTTTTTTTTTTTTTTTTTTTTTTTTTTTTTTTTTTTTTTTTTTTTTTTTTTTTTTTTTTTTTTTTTTTTTTTTTTTTTTTTTTTTTTTTTTTTTTTTTTTTTTTTTTTTTTTTTTTTTTTTTTTTTTTTTTTTTTTTTTTTTTTTTTTTTTTTTTTTTTTTTTTTTTTTTTTTTTTTTTTTTTTTTTTTTTTTTTTTTTTTTTTTTTTTTTTTTTTTTTTTTTTTTTTTTTTTTTTTTTTTTTTTTTTTTTTTTTTTTTTTTTTTTTTTTTTTTTTTTTTTTTTTTTTTTTTTTTTTTTTTTTTTTTTTTTTTTTTTTTTTTTTTTTTTTTTTTTTTTTTTTTTTTTTTTTTTTTTTTTTTTTTTTTTTTTTTTTTTTTTTTTTTTTTTTTTTTTTTTTTTTTTTTTTTTTTTTTTTTTTTTTTTTTTTTTTTTTTTTTTTTTTTTTTTTTTTTTTTTTTTTTTTTTTTTTTTTTTTTTTTTTTTTTTTTTTTTTTTTTTTTTTTTTTTTTTTTTTTTTTTTTTTTTTTTTTTTTTTTTTTTTTTTTTTTTTTTTTTTTTTTTTTTTTTTTTTTTTTTTTTTTTTTTTTTTTTTTTTTTTTTTTTTTTTTTTTTTTTTTTTTTTTTTTTTTTTTTTTTTTTTTTTTTTTTTTTTTTTTTTTTTTTTTTTTTTTTTTTTTTTTTTTTTTTTTTTTTTTTTTTTTTTTTTTTTTTTTTTTTTTTTTTTTTTTTTTTTTTTTTTTTTTTTTTTTTTTTTTTTTTTTTTTTTTTTTTTTTTTTTTTTTTTTTTTTTTTTTTTTTTTTTTTTTTTTTTTTTTTTTTTTTTTTTTTTTTTTTTTTTTTTTTTTTTTTTTTTTTTTTTTTTTTTTTTTTTTTTTTTTTTTTTTTTTTTTTTTTTTTTTTTTTTTTTTTTTTTTTTTTTTTTTTTTTTTTTTTTTTTTTTTTTTTTTTTTTTTTTTTTTTTTTTTTTTTTTTTTTTTTTTTTTTTTTTTTTTTTTTTTTTTTTTTTTTTTTTTTTTTTTTTTTTTTTTTTTTTTTTTTTTTTTTTTTTTTTTTTTTTTTTTTTTTTTTTTTTTTTTTTTTTTTTTTTTTTTTTTTTTTTTTTTTTTTTTTTTTTTTTTTTTTTTTTTTTTTTTTT
>CM065701.1:24174832-24229078 GCA_017654935.2 Phymorhynchus buccinoides
GAGAGAGAGAGAGATTGACAAATTTAATTGACAAATTTAATTGACAAAATGATGATTTAATGTCAATAGCTACAGAGCCATCATGACATGAGGGGTGTAATGAAATAAAGGAAAATGCAAACGAAAAATATCAGTACAAATAATCACATTAATTCTCACACAATCTCAATGTGAGTATGAAAAGATAAAATACTAGTACAAAATATATACTCAGCGCGCAGAGAGAGAGAGAGAGAGAGAGAGAGAGAGAGAGAGAGAGAGAGAGAGAGAGAGAGAGAGAGAGAGAGAGAGAGAGAGAGAGAGAGAGAGTGCGCGATGCGTTTTGCGTAGCATAGCTTCATAATGGGACATGATCCATTAAGAGCATCTGTGTCTCTGCCTGTCTCTGTATCTCTCAGTTTCTGTCTCTCTCTCTCAGTCTCTCTCTCTCTCTCTCTCTCTCTCTCTCTCTCTCTCTCTCTCTCTCTCTCTCTCTCTCTCTCTCTCTCTCTCTCTCTCTCTCAATTGGTGTCTACAACTTCTTTTTATGCTTGGGAAAATTAAGAATTCTAAATTTTCGACTGGGAAGATTCCAAATTTTACAAGGTAAAATTAGAAATCCGATTTTATTTTTTGTTTTCTCGTATTCCAAAATTTCCCGTGACAACACACACACACGCACACATGCAAAAACACTTGCCTATTCAGAGAGAATCAGACAGACTTAGCGACACAAACATACTGATTCTGTAAAATCTTCCAAAAAGGAAACGTCTTTGTAGTACTTAAAGACCCACTGACCCACCACGATTAAGTCCCTTGGTTGTTGTTTTTTCTGGGTAGCTGTGACCCACATACAAATTCCCCCAACTTCAAATTAAGGCTGCTCTTTAAAACGATGTTTCGTTTTCAATTTGGGGGCATTTGTATGGGAGTCAAACCTGGTCAAAACAAGATTTCTTACCAGCTATAAGAGGGAAAACACGTGAAACCCGTGATTTTGACACATGATCTGGTGGGTCTTTAATAGAAAAATTTCTTAATATCCATTATCTCTACTTCTAAAAGCTTTCAGAGCTTTCTTTTTGTACTTCCAGTTCTAATAGAACGGTAGTGCATTGGGGTGGGAACGAAGGCTGTGCGTTTCTCTGCTGTCCGTATGTATGTAAGTGTGTGTGTGTGTGTGACCACAATGTGTCCCAGTTCATAGCAGCTAAATCACTGAACCGATTGCAATTAAACTCGGCACAATGGTTCCTTAGAACTTGCACTTGCTGCACGCGTTGTCAGATTCAGGGATGGAAGTTCAGTTTAACGTCGCGTATCGGCTTTCGCCATGTACGATGGGCTGAACAAACCAACCAGGGTATAAACAAAAATTTATGTTCCTGAATCACTGTCTTAGCCAAAAGGCCGAGAAGCGATCAGAATATGAACATTGTCAGATTCACAGAATGAGAAACCATATCAACGTATTGCCAATGACAAAATTTTGAATATTATAATGACGTCGATTATTTCAATAATAATGGATAGAATGAAAGTAAAATAAGTATACTGAAAAGGTGTCACCTAATAATATTTTGTTGTAAAATATATAATTTCTGAGACAGTTATGCTGTACAATACAAGAATGTTTTAACACCAAAAGCCACAACAACCCTAGAGTCAAAATTAACTCCCCTGAATTTCACCAGTAAGTCTTATTTGATGAAACACAAGGGAGATAATTCGAAATGTACAACTAGGACCAAACAATTTTCCCCATTTTATTTCTATTTTGAATTGTAAAAAAAACAATTGTTTAGGTCTTTGCCAAGAAGAGCATGTGTGTCTGTGGTTGGCTGTGTGTCTTAACCCTCCTGTTCCCCCGTCATTGAGGCTCCACTCTCTTTCTCTTGCCTTTAGGTCTGTTTCTGCTGTATACCATTTATGTCATACGTGTGTGTTCGCTTTGTATTGCATTTTTGTTTGAATGCGTTATGAATGCTAACGCGTGTGTGCGCTTTGATTTGATTTATATCAAGATTCAGCGCCGTATAAATACTGTGTTGTTGACTTTTGTGTGCAACCCCCCCCCCCCCCCCCCCCCATTCATTCTTTATGCTATGTGTTATATATTTTGTAAACTCCTAGGGCATTGAATTGATTAGGCGTCCTAAAATGTTCCAAAATAATAATACAGTGGAACCTCCCTTATAAGACCTTCAAAAATCATCCAAAATAAGGTCTTATAAGGCAGGTAATTTTAATACTTACAAAGAAGGGCAATGTCTCAGAGAAATAGGTCTTATATGGGAGGGAGTCTTATAATGGGAGGTCTTATAAGGGAGGTTCCACTGTAATAATAATAATCACAACTGGGAGTACAGTTTATGGCTCTGCCATCTTGTTTTCCCATACTTTTCTTTTGATGTTAGTTTGCTTCTGGTCGATATTCTCACCTCTCTTGATTTTATTCCCATCCTCCTCCGAAGTCAGAGTGTGGCTGCTCACGTGGTGGGGTAATCAAAAACGGTCACACACGTAATGTTCCCATCGATAGCTGGTCCATTTGTACCATAGTGTTCAAGTGCTTCGGCTGTCGGGATGATCCCTGGAGTCTTTAAGCCAGGGTAAGGCAACATCAACAACATTCCCATCCGTTCACCAACATAAAGAATGTAAACAAAGTGGAACATGGGGGTGCACTTTTCTTCTTTTATAACACCCCCCACCCCCCACCCCCCCCCCGGTAAAGGTCAAGATGTGCCACCCCCCCTACATTTCTCGGTTAATTGTATTTTTCCATTTTTGCCTTTCTTACCATACATAAAGCTGTATTTTAGGAACATGTTTAGCTAATAACCTTTTTGGAATACTAACCCTATCCCTAACCCTAGCCCCAACCCTAACCCTAACCCTACCCCCCACCCTATAAGACGGAAAAACGCAACGAACCACAACTGTGACAAATTGCGGTGTACTGCAGTACATAATGGGGGGTAGGGTTAGGTTTAGGGGCTAGGGTTAGTTTCCAAAAAGGTTATTAGCTAAAAATGTTCCTAAAATACAGCTTTATGTATGGCAAGAAATGCAAAAAGGGAATAATACAATTAACCGAGAAATGCAGGGGGGTGGCACCTCTAAAAGTAACCCGCTTTTGTTTATGCTTTCATTTCATTTCCCATTTTGTCTCTGTCCCTCTCTCTAACATGTGCATTACTGATACTCTGTGTGTGTGTGTGTGTGTGTGTGTGCATGTCTGTATGCGCGTGTGTATGTGCATGCATGCGCGCACATGTGTGTGTGTACAGCATTTTAATACGTGCCTTCTTCACGAGTGTAAAGAAATAATAATTTGTACTCTCTGTGCATGCATGTCCAAGAAAGATTTTGGTGTTATTTAATAACACCTACATCTTGTTTGAGGCCATTGTAGGGTCATTGTAGATTAGGTTTTTATCTTTTTCTTTTGCTCTCTCTCTCTCTTTTTATTAGTCCCCGAGCCGAAGGTTCGGGGAGCTATTGTTTTTGTCTGGTCCGTCCGTCCGGTGTCTGGCGTGCCTCAGTCCGTCCGGCTATTCGTCCGTTTTTCTCAAAAACTATTCAGTCTATCATCATCAAATTTGGTATACTAGTTTGCCAAGATGCCAGCTATCCACTGATGTATTTAGTTGTACATTAAGGTCAAGGTCGCGCCAGTTATGGGGTTCAAACCCCGAAACACATAATCGCTAATATCTCACGAAGTTTTGCATGTATTTCAATGCAGTTTTTTTCACATTTCTTGATGAATGGTCTATAACACAGTTGTCATGAATTTTTCTGTGCGCACGCGTGCGCATGATCGCGCGCGCTCGAACCCCAAGGCTATATATAAAAAACTATTCAGTTACGTGCTGTTTTGATGTGTTTTTATGTAGTTACGTGCTGTTTTGATGCGTTTTTATAATAATAATAATAATAATGGGAATTTATATAGCGCTCTTTCTCACATGAGCTCAGTGCGCTTTACATTGATAACAAGAACATTAAAGGCAAACAAATAATTAATCATTAGAAAGTAAAATAAGCACGATGCTTACACACAACGTCCTCTTACTTCCTTACTCACACACACACACACACACACGCGCGCGCACACATACACACACATGCATGCGCACACGCACACTCGCACACAATTAATTATACAAGTAAAATAGTTACAACATGAACATTCTAAGAAGAAACATAGAGACCACATTCACATTCCCAATCAAGTTTGAATACAATACTGCAACTTGAAATAAAATCATACTGCCATCGACATACCAATTACATGACTAATTATAATAGACAAATTTTGCAAAAACAAAAATACCCTTCTACCTCATTTACAAGCATTTAAAGTTTACAAGACGTAGACATTCTACATACAAAATACGAATAATAAAATAATTGTAAATACATTTTTTACAAGATTTCTGCAATAAAACGGACCCCCCCCCCCCCCCACACACACACACACACACACACAAAAACACTAATCAATCATAATATGTCCGAAACAAGTGAGTTTTAAGGGCAGAGCGAAAGGCGGAAATAGAGTCAGATGAGCGGACATGTTGTGGGAGGGAATTCCATAAGTGAGGTGCTAAATAGTAGAAAGATCGTTCACCAAACGATTTCGTGTGGACCCGAGGAACCTTGAGTGTGCAGCAGTCAGAGGAAGAACGTAGGGAGCGAGCAGGTAAGTAGACAGTTACTAGTTCGGAGAGATAGACGGGACCAGAGGAGTGAACAGCACCGAAACAAAGGCAAGCTATTTTATACTTGATTCTAGCCTCTACTGGAAGCCAGTGCAAGTTACGAAGATGAGGTGTTATATGATCAGAACGTGGAATCTTGAGAGTGAGGCGTGCTGCACTGTTTTGCAGTTTTTGAACACGTTGCAGGAGATACTTAGGACAGCCACAGAGAAGAGAGTTGCAATAGTCAATGCGGGAAAGAATAAAGGCAGAAATAAGAGTTTTCGTGGCTGCAACAGACAGAAAGTGTCGAACAGCACTGATTCGTCTGAGCTCATAATTGATGGAACGTATGAGATTAATAACCTGTTTATGCATTGTAAGATTTGAATCGAGGGTAACTCCGAGATTCTTTGCTGACTTAGAAAACTGAACACAAGCATTGCCAACTGTAAGAGTTTCTGGAAGTGATATCGTTGCAGACATACGCTGAGAGGAAACAATCAGAGCTTCCGTTTTGTCATCATTAAGTTTTAATTTGTTGCATGTCATCCAGGATTTGACATCATGAAGGCAGGATTCCATAGACTGAATAGCGCTGTCAAGTTGGGTAGGTTCCGCCGATTTTTGAAGCTGGGTATCATCAGCAAAGGAATGGTCAATAACAGAGTGACTAGCAAAAACATCAGAGAGAGGAGCAGTGTACAGGACAAAGAGAACTGGCCCCAATACAGATCCCTGAGGTACACCACAAGAAATTAACTTCGGATCTGAACTGCAGTTGTTGATCAAGACAGTCTGAAAGCGATTTGTTAGATATGAGGAGAACCACTGTAGAACTGTAGAATGGATTCCAAAAACACGTTCCAGCCGGGATAGAAGAATGGTGTGATCTATTGTATCAAATGCTGCCGACAGATCTAGGAGAGTCAAGACTGACACTTTTCCATTGTCAAGAGCTAAGAGGAGATCGTTAAGAACTTTAGTCAGAGCCGTTTCAGTGCTGTGAGCAGGTCGATAGGCAGACTGGAGGGGGTTGAACAAATTGTTTGCTGACAGATGGTTAGACAATTGTGCAAGGACAATTTTCTCGATTATTTTGGAGACAAACGCTAAGTTGGACACAGGCCGATAACTTTTCAAGTCATTATGATCCATGGTAGGCTTCTTTATCAAGGGTTTAACAAGAGCAGTTTTGTACAGGTCAGGGAAAACACCACTCAGTAAAGAGTCGTTTATGATCTGAGTCATGACAGGCACAACAACATCAAGACATTCATACAACAAAGGGGTTGGTAAAGGGTCAAGGTCACACGTCTTGGGGGCAGATCTTTTCAAAACATCAAAGACATCTTTCTCAGACACAGGCGAAAAAGCAACAAGAGGGGAGCCTACAAAATCTTTGCCTAGGGGGTGTGAAACAGTGGGCTGCAAGTCAAGCTCTTTCCTAATGTTCTCAATTTTGGAATGAAAGAAATCAGAAAACACACATGGCATTGGTGGTGACGGGTAAACAGTCGGAAGTTTGGTAGGTTTAACCCTTGCACACAGTTTGTTTGTAATAGAATACAGTTCTTTACTAGATCTTGCCGCTGCAATTTTGGTACTGTAGTACATCGTTTTTGCCTGATCTGTCAAGAAAGTCACACAATTTGTAGCTTTATTATATATTTGTTTATGTACAGTGAGCCCTGAAGAATCTGATTGTGCTTGGGCCTGTCTTCGTTTTTTCTTTGCTTCTTTTATTTCGTTAGGCATCACACTAAACCAAGGACTTGATTCTCTGCTAGAAGAAACTTTGCGTGAAGAAACAGGATCATGTTTGTCCAATACTGACCGAAGGGCACTATCGTACTCAGCGGCAGTACAAGAACTAGATGTGTACTTAGATAATTCTACTTTTATGTATGTGTACAGCCGACACATTCCGATTTCGGAGTAGCTCGGCGATGCTGCGAGGGGACTTTGCAGCCGCACGGCGTTGCACTTGTTTATATTTATTTTAATTTTATTTTATTCTTTTGTTTCTCCGACTTCGAACCTCGACCGAAATAGTACCATAAAAATCAAATTGTTGATTGTGGGTACTTAACCGAAAGAAGAAGAAGAAGAAGAAGAGATGATCTATAGAATTTTGTCTCACTTTTTGCTTAAAATAAGGAAATAGTATGAATTTCCAACAAAATAAACGCAGCCCGCGCCCTAATGAAACACACCCAAACCACACGTACTCCACTCATTCAGGCAAACAATATTCAGGCAAAGCAGATTTTTCCCCACTTTATTTGAGGCGTCAACCAGGTAAAATACAAACATTCTAATGGCATTGGTCAACATTTAAAAATGATGATGATGCAATAATATTGCAACAACAATAATGAGCACATGAAGCAAAAATAATGGGGAAAACAGTAGATATGCAGTAGAGATATCAGCAAAATGACATATGATCAGAAAACACAAATAAAACCTAAAAATCAAAATTAACGAAAACAAAAGGTTAGCAACATTGCAATATGATATGAAAAAGAATTTTACAACAACAACAACAACAAAAAGAGAATAAAAAGCATTCTATATTCTTTCTTTTTCACGGGTGGGCATGGTCTCTAAATCTCCTCAACATAAACTTGACATCAAATTAACAGGATAACAATTTTTTTTTTAAATCATTCACATTCATCATCATTATTGCCTTTTATCGTTATCATCATAATTTTTTAATCATGATCATCATCATCAGAGATCTTGTGAGAAATATATAAAGAATTAACAACAAATAAATAAATAAATAAAACACTTGAAAAACAAACCTTTAAGAATAAAAACTTCCAACGAGAAATCAAACATAGGTGCGTCATTGGAACTTACTTTATATAGTTTTAGTAAAAGTATCATTTGTTGTTGCTGTTGTTTTCTTACTCTGGCTAAAAGACTCCAGGGATCATCCCAACAGCTGAAGCACTTGAACATTATGGTACAAATCCACCAGATAGGGATGAGAACATTACGTGTGCGACCGTTTTTGATTACCCTGTACATGGGCAGCCACACTCCGACTTCGGAGGATTTTGGAGAATGATGATGTTATGCTAGGAGCTTGTCATGGCTGAAGACAATCCCCACATAACTATGCAGAGCATAACAACATTTGGATGTAGCCCTGGTGTTCCAGCCTATAACAATTGATCTGATATAGTCTTAAGCCAAGGCAAAAAAGTATCATTTAAAAACCAATAACATTCTTAGGCTTGCCCTCATTAATAGTATTTCTCAATACTTTAAAACATAGCTACCTGACTGGAAAATATGCTGATTGTATTGAGCATAAGAAATATTCCTTTGATGGTGCCTGGCTGCCTTATCTTCCACTATCCTGTATTGGATAACTGATAAATGTGCATAACCATGAAAAATTGTAGTTCTAAGGGGGAAACTTTTTTTTCTTAGGTGCTCTTTTTTTCAGGCTTTAAAACAGTCTTAGCGAGTTCTTGGAGCAGATTTTTGTTAGCAACAAATTCTTTAGACTCAAGCAGCAAAAGAGTAGGAAATAACACTCTGAGCTATTTATACATTCGCGCAAGAAAGGCCAAGATTTCAACAGGAATGAATTAAAAGCCAAATGACCAAATGGAATGAAACAAATGTCCAAAGGCACAGTGGCAAAAATGTTATTTAAATGTTCAGTTAATGTTGATTCGAATGCTCTATGATGGCTAAAATGTTACTGGAAGTTTGGCATAATGACAAAATACAATCAGCACCAAAAGTGTTGTCTATATTAAGAAAAAACAACTAACAAACATACATGCCAAGGGAAGCTTCAACATAGAAACGATAGTTGAAATTAATCTCAAATAATTTTTCGTCTTTTGACCTAAAAAGCACCGGCATGATTGACCTACATGTTTGATGTTATTATAAGACGTAAACACACAACAGCAAGAGCACTTTTTAAAATTGAATGACAGATTCTCTTAAACAGAAAAAAAATGATACAATGTCACTATGTAGAGTGGCACAGAGGTAACGCGTTCGCCTCGTGTCAAGTAAACCCAAGTTCGAACCTGGGTACAGGGGATTTTTCCTCTCACTTTGCACTAGGCCTTACGGTCTGAATGTGGAGTCTGTCGGATGAGACGATAAACCGAGGTCCCATGTGCCCATGCACTTAGCACACGTGAATCCCAGTAACAACGAAAAATTTGCCACCCCCCTTCCTTTCTCATCAGTCACACAAACATCGCATGTCAAAAAAAAAGTAATTGGGTGGTGCGCCTCTGGCTGCGACGCGCTCTCCAGGTGGGATTTCACAGAGATGCCTCTGTGACAATAAAGTACCTAATACCTAATACATCGAGGCTGGTTGCTTGATATGACACATAATTTCTTGAACACTAAAAAGCGACACCACTTGAAACTATCCCTTCAATCAAGGTCCCTCTAAAACATACATATAAAAGTTTAAAACTTACAACATTCGAATCAACATCAATGAAAACTTCCTCTGTCAACACCATGTTCTTATTTACCCAAACTACAAGTTTGCACAAAAAACAATATGACAAAACACTGTAATAAAAAACAACAACAAACAAACAATTCTGAGTTTCTTAAATACATTAATATAGAAATATAAATACATTATCAAATATTTCAACATAATTATGCTAAAGTTTGAAGTTCAAAGTTTGAACACTTTTCTCTGTCTTGCCTTGGTGTGGTTACCGTTTTACAGGATAAAAACAAGGAATGTCCCAAACGGAAAATTTGTTGTACAACCCGACAAGGACTTCAACACAAAAGTATGCCTAGTTTGTCTATCCAGCCACCATGATTTTAACAGTAACTGAAATTGATGAATCACACCACTACCGTCAATAATCATCAGTTTTGATCAAATTAATTCACAATAATGCAAGAAAAAGAATTGAATGCCCCCCCCCCCCAAAAAAAAAAAGAAGAAGAAAGAAACCAAACCAACAAAATTTAAAGTTATTTTTAGCAAGAATAAATTACTGTAACAATGCATAGAACAATGATAATTTAAAACCCTGACATCATAAATCATTACTGTCAACTTTCAAAGTTACGTTTTTGATTTTTCTACGCGATTTATCCACATATCATTCAATTACCCGAAAATAAAAAGCCATAAATAATTCCGTTTTAAATAAAAGCTGGAAAAAACCCAAATCACATCCGAAACTCAGACTAGAACGAATCATCCCCTGTGTTTTTTTGACAGAAATTGTAACCATGATGTAACAACAACGCATTTCATAAAACAACATCATCGATTTTCTAAACCAACAAAGAAACATCAATTGATTATGCTAGGTCAAGGTTTGTTTAAAATACCCGAGCAATCATGGTCATAAATTAATAACAAAATGATCTTACAACAATGAACATCACACACACAAAATTAAAGATGAACAGCAACATATTGTCGGTGAAATTCAAAAACCTTGTATCTCAATTTTGGTAGTTTTTAGAAAAAAGAAAAAAACTTTTAAAAATTAACCGCGTTGACCACAATTGATTAACTATGATGAATATGTGTTCAAGACATTGCGAGTTTAGTCCTGCATTCTGTTAAAATTACTTTTAACATTTTTTTTAGACTTGAAAAGAACGAAGATACGAGGTTTTTGTCCTTAACTATATCTGAATTTGGGACCTACGAGTTTTTCTTCTATTTTCACAACCTCATTTACCCCAGATAGAAAGTCATTAGAGATACGAGCTTTTGGTGGAAGTTGGCGGGAAAAATTTGAGAGCTGACTATGTATCTAACTCAAAATCCCCAAAAATCAAGATGCGAGTTTTTTAAATTTTACCGATAAAAAAAAAAAAAAATGTATACCAAATGTATGTTGGTCAATCCCCAGATGAAAAAAGTCAACGCACAAAATAACGTGCACTACTCCATACTCACTTTGCATCACATTTTTTTATAACGAAAATAGAGAGAAAAAAGTCATCCGAGTTGCACAAGCGCTCATTAGATACCGACAACGACAAAAAAGAACAATGTTTTATCTTCACATTTATCAAAACCTCAAAAATAATGCAAAGGATGAACAGTAGCATAACATTTTTATTTTTATTTACAGTGGAACCTCCCTATCAAGACCTTCCGTATTAAGACTCCCTCTAATATGTGACCCCAAAAATTATCAGGGATTCTTTTCCCCTTCATACCCTGACTACTGTGTGTCCACCTCTCTATCAGGACACCTTCTTCTTAACCCCTTGACTGCCAGAGAACTGTTTTATTTTTTGCCATACAAATCATGCCATGAAAAAGACAACTGATAGAGCCAATCTGGCAAAATGGTCTGGGGATATAACTCTCTTGGCTGTGTTAGAGCAAAAGCCAGCATATCAGAGTTCTTCCTCTTCATCTGATGACATCATCAGTGATGTCATCAGGTCAGTACTAGATACGTTATATGGCAGACAAAGGGTTCAGACCTTTTTGGGGGTTGATTTTTTAAGGCCTTTAACTCTTCTAGTGCCATGTATTTTTTGACGTTCTTGGTTGTCCGTTGCATCTCAACCGACAAGAGGGGAGTAACAGTTTTTTTCGAGTGCGCATGCGTTGCTTCAAAGGAAGAAACAGTGAAATGAACTCTAAAAACAGACGGACACGTGGCAGGGTGCTTGGCAGTGAATGTCTTTGCATTTGGTGGGAGTGTAGAGCGATATCTCAGGCGCGAATGTATTCGCCCATAGAGTTGATAGGGAGGTTCCGCTGTATCAATCATAACGTACAAAACTCTGATGGAAAAACAAAAAATCATTGTCGTACCAATGTCATCATCTCCCTGTTCTTTTTTTCACCTTTTTTTGTTTTTGCGTGTGTGTGTGTGAGGTGGGGGTGGTTGGATGAGGGTCAGTCCTACCACACAAAAACAAAAAATGCTCTGTACGTATGTGTGGTCTTTTTTTTTTTTTTTTTTTTTTTTTTTAAAGTCGGTCTGGTTAACAGTTGCGATACAGATATACAGGCAGGCATGATATATGATCACAGTTTGCTGCCGACGCTGTCCCGAAGGCCTCTCCCCTCTGGTACTAGTGGTAGTCAGCTCTGGCCCAGCTTCTTCTTCAGGTTAGCCGCCAGGGCGTCCATGAACTCAAAGGTGTTCAGGTAGTCTTTGCGCGCGACACTGAGAGCACAAAAAAAAGATTTTTTTATAAAAAATTCGGTTTTTGTACATGTAAAATCAAATGCTGGGGAAACCCCCCGTGGGGATATACATACCAAAGAGTCTTTTTTTCTTTCTTTTTTTTTGCTGTCCCATCTTCTGGGCTGTACAGTGGCGTTGCTCCCACGCCGCTCGTTCCGAATCCCAATTCGCAGCTACACCCGGGTTTGTTCAAGTCGCAGAAACCGAGACCAGCAGTCCAAGGGGAGAGAATCTATGTTAGGCCGTCAGGAGGCAACCAACCGAGGAGACACTGCACTTCTGCTGAGTCACTTCGGTGGAGTTCAGCGGAGCCTGTTCGGGACACCACCTACTAAGCCCCCTACTGACGACACTATTCTCTTAGTCGCGGAGCCAGCGTGAGTGAGGTCCTCCTCCGAGGGCGCCACCACGACCGTCCACCGACAGCTCCCTAGAACACACTGATCCCCGTGACTTTGACCCGAACGCACCAAGGCATAGACTGGATTAGAAACCGAAACTGAGGTCACCATGAGAGCAGGGCATGCAAAGCCACAGAATTTGAGACATTTTTTTAATTTTATGATTGATGGAAAATGAGGCCGATGATAACGATGATGGTGATACTATGGAGTTCCGTATCGGTCTGAGACTGCATGGCAGGGCTGTATTCTACGCTTCCTTTCATAATGATTTCCCGGCGTTAACCAGGCCCGAGAACTACAGACACCTGCAGTGTTGGTCTTGCAATTAGAGCAACACTCTCAGAATCGCATCCGTTAAGCGGATGAAACTCGACTGTGTGGTTTCAGTCTTCCCATTGAGCCCATAGCCACTCACTCTGGGTAGGAGTCGGTCCAGGACCGAAAAACCCTCGCCTCTGATGGGATTCGAACCCAAGTCAGGGAGTCTTTTGCATAAATAGTTCCCCCACCTTCTGGAAGCTTTGTGCTTGTAACATCCTCTAATCTGTCACTCTCTTTGACTCTGCCTTTTCCCTTTGCTTACTGTCGTCTACTATCTTTCTGCCTTACCGGTCCATTCTCCTGCCTTTTTTAAGCACTTTCAAAAAGATTTCCTCCAGCAGAAGTCGGACTTGCTGGGCCTATTTTCTAGTTAGGCGCATAACGGCAGCATGACGCATCTGCGCTCATAATTGACAGGAAACTGTCTGAGCGATCGAAGAAGAAGAAGAAGAAGAAGAAATGCTGGGGAAAAAAGGAGACCAAATTTCAAGTATTTTTCGGACTGCAAGGTGCGCCTATCATTACCCCAAATTTTACCAAAAAATCAGAATTTATCATTATATTTTCCTACTATTTTATTAGTCATGTTATAAAGCGCAGAGGTTTCAGTCTAGGAAAAAGTTTTGCCTTATAGTCTAAAAAAAAAAGAAGGCATATTCGTGCACATCTCCTCCGAAATTGGAATGCGTTGGCTGAATGCAGCGGGGAGACCAGTGAAAACTGAAAACCAGACACATACGTACCTTACCCATTATGGCCATATGGCCTGGGAACGCAGAAAGGGAAGAAGAAGAAGAAGACTTGTGCATATAACTGTATTTTTCTCATTGACATAAACATTTCAGCACACTGTCACTGGGTTTTCAGGGCTCTCAGGGACCCTCATTAGGGGGTCTATGAAGTACTAAAATTTGACAGGACCCTCTAAAAGAATATGCAGGGGGTCCCAGGGATGCACTAGAAATTCTTTTTAGCATTCACAATGCCACTGGGACCCTCTATCCTGCCTCTAGGACCCTCTATACTGTAAGTGAAGGAGTCCCTGGGACCCCTTGTTTTGCGGGACGAGTGGGAGCCCTGAACACACAATCATACTAACTGGCTCATGTCCTTCAAACAGATGACAAAATGTTGAGTCAAAATACCAGATTAGATAGATTTGACTCTCTCTCTCTCTTGCTCTCTTTCTGTCTCTCTATCGCTCCACTGTTTGCATTTTTTTTTTTTCCTTTTATTTAATTTTCCTGTTTCAGTCTTTTTTCTCGTCTTTTTTTTGCCTGAGGGCATGGTGTAAAAAAGCTGATTCAGCTTATCCTTCTTCTTCTTCTGCGTTCCCAGGCTATATGGCCATAAAATTACATGTGTCCGGTTTTCAGTTTTCACTGGTCTCCCCGCTGCGTACAGCCGACACATTCCGATTTCGGAGGAGCTCAAAGGAGAAAAATTATTGGGAAGATTTTTTTTTTAAAGGCAGGAGAATGTTTGATTTAGATTAATATATCTATCTATTCTATCTATATACTTACCGTTTCACTACGAACTGAGTTTACTCTTCCAACTTGGGGCAAATGCCAATTTACCAAAGACATAGTCTAAATAAGACTAAAATCACTTCCCTTGGCACGGTTACCGTGCATATAGCCGATGATATGATCCGGGTGACGTCACTTCCGTAGCGGCTATTTCAAATCAGGATAAATTTTCCTGAAACTTGAGTAAAACAATGGTTCACAAAGGAGGGAGGATGGGAGGGAATCTTTACTCGTAGTGAAACGGTAAGTATATAGATAGAATAGATAGATATATTAATCTAAATCAAACAATCTATTCTATCATGTTACCGTTTCACTACGAACTGAGTTGATTGCCAACGAGGAGGTGGGCAAGAAACATTGTTGAACTCCTAGAGAAAAAACAACAATTAGTCAATACAGCTTACCCCATAGGGGCAAATTGCTTGGGTATCCATGGGCAGGTCTCCCGGGAACGGGGGGGGGGACCACATGTGCCGATCACATAAAACCCACATACCCCCCCCAACAAAGCATGAATATGCATACAAACCACAAGTACCCCATCACGTTACCTTAGTTTAGGGAGACCGGGGTCTGAGCCAGGACAGCCTTCCTGATGCCGAAGGTGTTGTCCTGTCTGCGGGCAGAGTAATGCCTGAGGTAAAAGCTGCTGAAGGTGGACTGGGATCGCCAGAATGCAGACTCCATGATGTGGGACAAGGGGACACCTTTGATCATGGCGAGAGAGGCGCTGATGGCCCTGATTTCGTGGGCCCGTATTGGGTTGAGGGGCAAGGCTTTGTCGGCGTGGGCATAGGCTAGCTTAATAGTACAAATTAACCATCGGGAAATGGTGGATTTGATTATGTCCTTAGCATACCTCTCATTCAGAGAGATAAACAGCCTACGTCGTTGCCCCCTAAACGAGGAAGTTCTCTTCAGGTAGAACTTAATAGCCCTGACAGGGCATAAGAACCTATCTTCATCATCCTGTGAGAGGATCTGCTTGATGCTCTGAATGGTGACAGAAGGAGAAGATGTCTGGGAGGGCTGATTTTTAGCCCGAAACTCTGGCAAAAAAGACAGTGTCACAGATTGGGGATCAGATGAGAACTCGATGTCGCTATCTAAACCGCTAAGAGCGTGGACGCCGCTAACACGCCTAGCCGTGGCGAGTGAAACCAGAAAGACAGTCTTAAAGGTGAGGAGCTTGAGTGACAGAGACGACATGGGTTCACAGTAATCCCTGAGGAATGACAGGACGAGGAAGATATCCCACTGGGGAAACCTAACTGACCGAATAACCGACAGGTTGCGAACTGCATCAATGACATGCGACACCTCTATTGAACTCGAGAAGGAGGGAGACTTCTTGCCTCTAGAAACAGCTACAGTATGAGACACAGCGGCCTTGTACCCGTTGAGCGTTTGAGCCGAAAGACCCCTATCCAGATGTAGGTGAGAGAGGAATCGAGCGAACTCAGAGGCTGAAGGGTTCAGAGGGGGGAAACCGTGAGAAGAGCAGAACTCGAACCATGAGGCCCACCTGCTGTCGTAGAGTCTGTTTGTACTCTGTCTCCTGGCTTTCAGCATGAGGTCAATGGTTCTGGATGGGATCCCTCGTGATTGCAGGCCTGACCGCATAGTAGCCATGCGGTCAGCTGAAACGTTTCTGGGCTGGCGTGACCGACTCCTGTGCGAGGCTGGAGCAGGGTGCGGTCTGTCAGGTGCAGCCGGAAGGGAGGTGTGTGAGACAGGTTGACTAGTTCGGGGAACCAGGGGCTGGATTCCCAGAACGGGGCGACGATGATCAGCCGAGGCTTGTCGCGGGAGTATTTCTCCAGGACTTTCGGAAGGAGTGATGTCGGGGGGTAGGCATATGCCGACATGCCTGTCCAGGGTATGGAGAAAGCGTTGCGCGCCAGTGCCTGGGGGTCCCTCATAGGAGAAACATAGAGCTGAAGCCTTGAGTTGTACTTGGTGGCGAACAAGTCCACGTGAGGTTTGCCCCAGGACTCCCACAGAGGAAGTAGAGATTGGTGTGCAATTGTCCACTCCGTTGGGAGGATCTGGCCCTTCCTGCTCAGCTGGTCCGCCAGAACATTGAGTCTTCCAGGAACATATTCCACAGAGAGGAAGGTGTGGTTGGCTTGAGCCCACAGCAGGATCTCCTCCGCTTTCTTTGAGAGTAGCACGGAGCGAGTGCCGCCCTGGCGGCGTAGGTATGAAAGGGCTGTGGTGTTGTCGCCGCAGACAGTGACCCAAAAGTCCGAGAGGAGGGGGGCGAACACCTTGAGAGCTCGAGCAACCGCCTCCAGCTCGAGAAGGTTGATATGTAGAAGGGACTCCGACGGGGTCCAAAGACCTGAGACCTCCTCGTTGTCTAAATGTGCTCCCCATCCAGCCGTAGACGCATCCGTGTGGAGGAACCGTTGCTGTTGAAGCGGACGGATGGGAACTGCGTCGTTGAGCCAAGAGATCTTCGCCCATTGGGCTGTCGACTCGAGGAACCAAGGGCCTAGCTCTATCTGGTGATCGAGAGGCACATGCGAGATTGCCCTGGCCGAGAGGTGGCGTTGAAGAGGCCTCTTGTGGACTCTGGCCAATGGTAGTAGGTCCGCAACAGACTCCATCAGCCCTAGAAGCCGGAGGAGTTGCCGGGCTGACGCCGAAGATCTCTGTCTGAGAAGAGTCACTGAGTTCAGCAGGCTGAGGACTCGGTCCTGAGTTGGCTGGACACGAAACCGTACGGTGTCGAACACCATTCCCAGGTAGGAGAAGGTGGTTGAAGGGACGAGATCTGATTTCTGATCGTGGATCCGAAAGCCCAGAGAGCGAGATAGTTTGACCAGGGTGTCTGTGTGGGAACGGCAGAGACTGCGGGAAGAGGCCAGCAGAAGCCAATCGTCGAGGTAGATGTGCAGGCGGATCGATCTTGCCCTGGCCAGGCGGGCTAACTCCTTGACGATTCTCGTGAAGATCCATGGAGCTGGGGATAGCCCAAAGGGCAGAGCCACGAACTGGTAGGTTTGTTGTCCCCAAACGAACCTCAGGAAGCGATGTCGAGAAGGGTGGATGGCCACGTGAAAGTAGGCGTCCTTGAGGTCGATGGACGTCGACCAGTCGTTTGGATGAACTGCCAGACGGATGGAGGCGGCAGTCTCCATCTTGAATTTGGGGGTTCGGATGAACTTGTTGAGGGGGGAAAGGTCCAAGACCGGACGAAACTCCCCGTTCTTCTTGGGCACCACGAAGAGTCTGGAGTAGAAGCCAGGGTCCGTAGGGACCACCGGGACGATGGCCGACTTCTGGAGCAGGGAGTCGATCTCCTTTTGAAGGACGTTGAGCTTCGCTGGGTCCGAGGGGGGGGGAAGGAGATGGGGGAGGAAGACAGGGGAGGTTCCCGAGAAAACGGGAACCGGAAGCCTGCCCGCACCACCTGAAGGATCCAGGGGCTCGCGACCAAGCGTTCCCATGCTGGAAGGCATTCCAACAGGGAACCGGCACTTGAATTGGCCGAGAGTGCCGGATCCTTCAAAGGAGGAGCGGGCTTTACTGAAAATGCTGCTTCCGTCCCATGAACGGTGCTCGGGCATACCGGGCATGACCCGGCCAGCCAGCGCGCCGCCCAGAGGATGAGACCCCACGGGGCGAGGTGGAGGGTTGGAACTGGTGAGGGGGGCGGGGAGGATGAGCGTGTTGGCGAGAGGACGGTTGGTGGGAAGAGCGTCCTCTGGAAGCCATGCCCCGAGAAGGGACGTAACTTGGCCGTCTCTGATCAGGACGAGGTCGCTTTGCCGGCGGGGGAGCGAACTCACGGTTCGCCGAACGTCGGGCCCAACTCATGATGTGCTCCTGAGACAATTCGTGTTTACGTTTCTTCGCCTCATCCAGGGTCTCCTTGAGTGAGGCCGGGTGGAAGGTCGAAGAGGATGTCGAAGGACAGGAGCGAATCTTCGATCTTTCGAAGGTGGACAGAGAAACGCTGGATTTCGCTAGCACTGAGTCTCTGTATAGGGCAGCGAGCTGAGTCTTGGACGACGAAGCGACGTAGGCAATAGAGTTGACCGCCTGGGAGAGCGAAGCGAGAGCGACACCAAGAGCTCGCTCATCGATCTCCTGATTCAACTGAAAGTCTTCAGGCTGTTTGGTTGGGGTAGAGCCCACTATTTGCGGCAGGGACTGGAGCATAGAGGTGGCTAGTGAAGATGCCCTTAGAATCGAGAACACAGAACGTTCGAGGTTGTTGAACGACTGTTGGGAGATGTCGACAAGAGCGAATCTGTTCTTTGCTCTGTAGCCCAGACTTGTGCGTTCACTTGTTGACACATCTGAGAAGGAAGGCAACGGCACAAAAGAGTTCGCCAATTGGAATGGGGGAAAGAACTCTCTCTTGATGAACTGTCCCGGGGCAGAAGGGATAGCTTCTGGAGTGTACATAGCGGCAGGGGTGTCTTCGTCCTCCTGCTCCACTGGAGGGGGAGTAGTCCACAAGTCAGCATCTGTCCGCCGAATAATCTGACGGATGAAAGGCGACGTATGCAAGGCGAGGCGGGGTTCTTTCTCCGTAAGAAGTTGTCCAAACGGATTAGGCTGGTCAGGCCGTTGCTTGTTGGGCTGGGACATGGGCTTAATGTCACTGCAGAACGGCTGGAGAATATGCAAGTACCCCTGGTAGTTCCCAGTTGAAGGGATGGGCTCCATCTGCACAGGGAGTTCATCCTGGGGGATCTCATGGTCCTGAAGAGAGGCAGATTCCGTCTCCTGACGGTCATTGGTAGGAGACCGAAGAGGGGTCCGTGGTGTGTACTGAGAGCGATGACGCACACCTGGGTCATCGTAAGTCTCGTAGTCATCAAAACCCTCGTATTCAGACGGGTAAAATTCATTTTCCGCGGATGAATCTCGCCGAAAGTTTGAGTCTTGCCCGTAGGGATGACCAGAAGGCAATCCATCCGTTGGGTTTCTCCTCGCAGAGGGGTGTTCACGGCCAGTGGAGGCCGGAACGGAGCCGTCATCACGGGAGCCGTAGTAGCGGTTGTCATCACAACGGTTGCCGTTGAAACCGTTGCCGTCGAACGGGTAGCCGTCGCTTCTGCTGCGGACGGGTCGGGTAGCGGTCACGGGTGTGCCGTGACCGGACCGGACGGGCCGTGACGGCCGAGCGGGAGCCGTGAACGGCTGAACAGGTGACGGGCCAGCGGTAGCGGACACGGTATCTGTACCGTGAACGGACCGGGCAGAAGCACTCACTTGTGTGATCATGCTTTGAGAGAGTTCTGGTTTTCTGTCCGTGAGAGAGAGTCTGGGTTTTCCGTTGCCCGTACGGGCGGTTTGTAACTCACGTGTCCGCTGAAAATCTTCGTACGGGAAGTCAGAGGACGGGCGGGTCGGACCGGCCGTGCGGGGACCCGTGCGGGCCGGTGAAGGGCGGTAGCTGTCCGTGTACGGGTCCGGGTCCAGTGGGCAAACTGAAATGCCTGTGTGCCGCTCCATGCGGGCCAGTTGGCCGGGCGAAATAACGGCTGGAATTTCGTCCCCAACGGCAAAATAATCTTGGGGACCGTCTGAGAGTGAGTCCTGACCATAAGGATCCGCTAAGAATCCAACTTCATCCGTGGGCTTGGCCTGAGAAGTCTGTCCGAGGTGTCTAGTCTGAGTAGTCAGTGTTGAGGTGGGCCTCGATTCAACTAAGTGAGAAGTTAGAGAAGAGGCAGGGACTAACACCATACCCTTGTCGTGAAAACCTGCGATCATTTCTGCAACGAGAGATGACGAATCGACCACAGTAATAACCTGCTCTTGCGACTCAAGGATAGGGGAAAGCAGAGTGGGAGGGGGGGGGGGGGGGGGGGAGACTCCTCTTCTTAGAACTAGATGGTCTAGACTTGGGCTCTTTCTTAGAGCTAGCCGAAGAAGAAACAGGGAGGAACTTCCCTTTATCGTCACGCCCTTGCTTGGGCGTAACAGAACCCGACACAACCCCAGAAGGAATTGGAGTAGGGATAGGGTCGAGTGACGACATGACGCCGGGGGCAAAGACCGGCACAATCTCAAACAACAATTTCGAAAAAATTCAAAATATAAACAATTAATCAAGAAAATATCAAGTTAGATAGCGCTAGCCGACCAAACCTGAACCCCACTTGGTGTTAGGGACACAGAAAAGCCGGGATGGTGTAGAAACAGGCGGATAAACAATTTACAATGTAGAGGGAAGAAAAAACATGGCAGCCCCAAAGGTTGGAAAATTTATTCTGATTTGAAATAGCCGCTACGGAAGTGACGTCACCCGGATCATATCATCGGCTATATGCACGGTAACCGTGCCAAGGGAAGTAATTTTAGTCTTATTTAGACTATGTCTTTGGTAAATTGGCATTTGCCCCAAGTTGGAAGAGTAAACTCAGTTCGTAGTGAAACGGTAACATGATAGAATAGATTGGGGCCACTAAGTCAGAAAGATAGTAGATGACAACCAGCAAAGGTCAAAGGCAGAGTCAAAGGAGAGTATGAAATTTGAGGAAGTTACAAGCACAGAACTTCCAGAAGTGTGGGGCTTAGGGGTTTGGCTGACGAAAGACCTTATCTGATCCCAACACCGGAGAGCTTATCAATTTTCCCTCAATAGAGAGGTATTTCTTCTCCAGAGCACAGAGAGAACACTGTAGACACAAATGCATGTCAGAGAGAAGAGACAAATGCAGTGTCAAAATATACGAGAGAGGTGCGATCTCTTCCTCAGAGAGAGAGAGAGAGAGAATAGAGATGTGAGAGAGATTCTGTACTTTTTTTTCTGAGAGAGTGAAAGAGACAGAGAGAGATAGACAGAGAGAGAAAGAGGGAGAGAGAGAGGTCAGAGAGAGAGAGAGTAAAGAGGGAGAGAATAGCAAAAATAGAGATGAGAGAGATGTTTGCATTGGTATTCAGTTACTGACCTGCTCATGCCCTTGATGCAGATGGCCAGATCCTTGGTCATGACCCCAGACTCGATGGTTTCGATGCACACGGCCTCCAAGGCCTCGGCAAACTTCCTCAGCTCCGCGTTTCCATCCAACTTAGCACGGTGGGCCAGCCCTCTCGTCCAGGCAAAGATTGAGGCTGCGCGGGGATGAAACAAACCCACAAATGTATTGAAAGGCCAGGGCTCCCAGGGACCCCCATTTGGGGGTCTATGAAGCACTAAAATTCTAAAGGACCCTCTAAAAGAATGTACAGGGTGTCCCAGGGATGCACTAGAAAAATTATTTTTAGCATTTGCAATGCCACTGGGACCCTCTAACCCCGCCTCTAGGAGTCTCTATCATTGTAATTGAAGGAGTCAAGGGACCCCTTGTTTTGCGGGACAATTAGGAGCCCTGGAGGCTGGTAACAGAAATTCTTCTTCTTCATCTTCCGTATTGAATGGGTAAAGTATCCGTATGTTTGCCGTAACACATAGCGCGCCTTAACTCGTCACGCCCCATGTATTATTTACGTTCTTGGTTTCCCGTTGTCAATCTCTACCGACAACAGGGGAGTAACTATTTTTGTTCGAGCGCATATGCATTGCTTTCTGGAAGAAACTTCACAAAAGCTCTAAAAAAAACATTGGCAGGGTACTTGGCAGTGATTGTCTTTGCATTTGGTGGGAGTCTACTTTGGGTGAATACATACATTTGCTCATGGTGCTAGAAGAGTTAACTCTTTCACCACCAACGTCACATTTTTGCACCACAATGGGATTTAACACCCATGTCACTAAAAGGCATCAAATCAGGGTCTGTTATCCAAAGACCCTATTCTCTTAATTTTGGGAGGTAAGGATAGGCCTTACTTTAAATATGTCACAGAAAGAATCCCCAATATTAAAGACAGATTTTTTTCTCTACCCAGGTAAGTTTAATGGACATTTTTTTGTGAAAAATGGCTGGCGGCGAAGGGTTAAACAGTTAACAAGGGTAGTAACATGTAAATCAGCATAAACAGCCCTTCCTATTGGCAGTTTCTTCTCATTTACATACCCGTGTTAATTGTTTAAGACGCAATCAATGAGTACCGCACCAGGTCTCCTCGCTGCCGTCACCCAGTGCATACCAATTTCAGGGAAAGCAAACAAGAGAAAAATGCTTTGAGTGAAAAAAGACAGGAGAATGGGCCAAAAGGGAAGAAAAATAGATGACAATACGAGTTCAGGGCAAGAGAATGGTACAGAATTTCCAGAAGGTGGGGAAGCTACTTGTGCTGAAAGAGTTTCTGGTATTCCTCACAAGTGATTCGACAAATAAACCAGCTTAATAAAAAGAACAAACAAAAGTTACCATCAGGTTTCAATAGCCACATATTTGAAAACTGATGAACAAAACAAGATCTTGAAGCAAAAAAATCTTAGTCTAACATTTAAGTATTTATGTTACGTGTGAATATGTGTTATTTATGAATATATGAATGAGGACATTTATACAAGTTTTTCCCTTGTCTGAGGCCAGGTTTTACCATCTTTCTACAATCACAAATCGACAACTATTAGAAATTACGTTGCTTTATATCAGTTCTGAAGGCAATGTTATACCAGTGGGTGTGTATGTAACTGGTTTTATGTGAACCATCATTCACAAGGCAGACAGGTGGAATCTTTTGCTCTGACAAACACGATTACCGGTAATAAAAGGGAAACAACTCCACAGTTGAAGGATTGAGATAAGAAAAACAGTCATGTGCCTCTAGAAGTCTGTTTTGTCATCATCATCATCATCATCATCACCACCATCTTCTTCAATACCATCATCTCACCAATAGGGTTGGTGGAGGTCTCTTTCCGGACCTGTTTACCCCAAATCTTCACTGTCAGTAATCCCAAGCTCTGAAATCAGTAATTTCAGGCATCTGTCTGTAATTTTGCCGGCCGAGAAATCCTTTTACCAGAATTTTTCGCTACCATTCCTGTTTGTACGGGGGGGGGGGGGGGCGCGCATAAACACACTCTGCAACTTCTCGTCCGAACCCAATTTCAACGACTGCTGACAATTTGGCTGAGTGAGGGGTGGGGGAGGGTATCACACATCGGTACTTACATGTGTTGTTTTTTCACCCCCCCTATAATTGCGATCGCACCGACAAAATGGTGCTATGGATCGTAAACAGGAAGTGAACCGAGCGGAAGCAACGAATCAAGGGACATCACTAGCATGGATAGCTGACGACAATGCCAAGAACAGTTCAAACACAATGCTTTCTTTCCATTTCTTCTTTTTTCCCCACACTCGTTCTGCAGAAATGCAGATTTTTCTGTTGCTGACCTTAACAGCGTAATCGAAGGTCTCAAAACGTAATAATTACAGACAAATCTGTAAGGAAAACAGGTCTGTCTTTCTCTCACTGATGTCATGCGACTGTACCACGGATGATGATGATCATCATCATGAACAAGAAAAATTATGACACATGGCGATAATGATGTTGACAATGACAATTTCTTATTACCAATAGGGTTGGAGGTGTCTTTGCCTAGCTGGTGTACCCTGTAGCTTCGTGTCACAGTGCCACGAGCTGTCTCCGCCATTTTGCTTTTCTTCTTCATGTTCTTCAAATCTTGTTATCATAGGAATAACAAGGCAAGGGAATTGGAAAAGTAAAACAAAGCTGAAAAGTGGGGGTCTAGGGGCCGCAGAAGGCTCCTAGTAGGGTTCCAGGGGGTAACGCTGAAGCTTTTTTTTGTACTTGAAGCCCTAAAACAGCATTAGGATGGCTACATTTAGTTAATTTTTTTCTTCTTTCGGCGGAAAACCAATGTCATTTCGGCGGAAATTTGCTGTTTGGCGGACAATTCCCATCCCTGAATAATAATAATAATAATACAGTGGAACCTCCCGTAAAGACATTCAAAAATCATCCAAAATGAGGAATTTTTATTAATTCTACTATCTATTTTATCTATATACTTACCATTCCACTACAAAGTGCATATTTGTACAAGATTAGCTTGGAAGACAGAAATAAAACCAAGAGTGTCTTACTACCACAACTCCCAATCCAGGTAACTTCCGGTTAAGCAGACTACTCACTTTCTTGAAAGCAAGCATCTAATAAAAAGGGAAGGTACACGTTCAAAAACCATTAGGAGGGAGGTGGGTGGGTCAATTAAATGTAGTGGAATGGTAAGTATATAGATAAAATAGATAGTAGAATTAATAAAAATTCCTCAATCTATTCTATCATCCTTACCATTCCACTACAAAGTGCATGATTACCAACAAGGAGGTGGGTAATGGTTAAGCACTACTCTGAGAACCATGGAACAAACCATGACAGAGATACCACATAAACACACACATACCATCTAAAATAAGAAGGTAAAACAGCAAATCATGTTTACATATCCCCCAAAAGACATAAGTCTATAAAAACAAACAGACAATAAGTCAAACCTCAAAAGGACACCGTCTTGGAGGACAACACAGCACATCGAATGCCAAACGTGTTGTCCTGCCGGAGAGTAGAAAACTCGCGCAGGCAGAAAGAGGTAAATGTAGTCTCCGACTTCCAGAAGGCGGAGGACATAAGGAAGGGACTGGAACACCCCTGACCAAGACTAGTGAGGTGCTAATAGCCCTAACTTCGTGAGCCCGTATACCTGGGGGCGCAGAACGATCGGCGTGGGAGTAGGCTAGTCGAATCAACTCGACTAACCAGCGAGCCAAAGTGGCCTTACGGATATCATTTGAATAGTTGGAATTCAAAGAAATGAAAAGGCGGCGTTTCTGGCTACGGAACGAGACTGAACGAAGGAGATATGCCCGCAAACAGCGAACCGGACACAGACATTTTCCTCATCGTCCGGAGCGAGGATGTTAGAGAGACTTTCGATAACAACCAACGGAGAAGCTTGCTGAGCCGATTGATTTTTCGCACGGAATTCCGGTAGAAAAGCCAGGGAGATCGAGGAACCATCCTCCGCGAATTCATAATCATTAACTAAACCGCTAAGAGCGTGGATACCACTCACACGTCTCGCTAAGGCAAGACTAACGAGGAAAAGCGTTATAACAGAAAGAAGCTTAAAAGATAACGAAGAAAGCGGTTCACATTCTGACCTGAGAAAGTGAAGCACAAGAAAAAACGTCCCATAGCGGAAGTCTGATGGTTGGGCGAATCGACTTATTACGCAAACCATCCAAAAAATGGGAAACCAAGACAGAAGAAGCAAAGGAAGGTTGACGACCAGTAGCAATCGAAATAGTGCTAACTGCCGACTTATAACCTGACAAGTTTGGTCCAAGAGGCCCTTCTCATTATGCAAATGAGACGAAAAGAAAACAAACTGAGCACCAGTCGGGTGCAAAGGAGAAAAAGACTCATTGAACAGAAATTGAACCAAGAGGTCCAACGCAAGGAATACAAGGTATTCATGCTTTGACGACGGGATTGAAGAATCACTTCAATGGTTTCACCTTTCAGACCCTGTGACCGCAATCCTGACCGCAAAGTAGCCAAGCGGTCAGGTGAAGGACGGCAGGATTTCGATGTGGAACGCCTGTCCGCGGTTGAACAAGTGACTTGGTGACAACTGGAGGGGAACACCCGGAACGTGGGTGAGAGCTAACAGCTCGGGGAACAACGGACAGTTTCCCATCCTGACGCTATGAGGATCAGAGCAGGACGCTCCCGAGCACACCTTTCCAACATCTTTGGAAGAAGAGCTGTGGATGGGTAGGCGTAGGCCCACAGACCCGTCCACTGGAGACTGAAGGCATTTCTTGCCCATGCCAAGGGATCTGCCAACGGGGAGACGAAAAGCGGAAGACGCCGGCTGAAGCGAGTTGCAAACAAGTCGATGTGTGGGTTTCCCCACATTGACCAAATGGGTTGAAGGACCTGATGGACGAGAGTCCACTCCGTTGCAATCACCTGGTTGGAACGGCCCAGCTGGTCGGCGAGAACATTCAACTTCCCGGGAAAGAACTCCACGGTTAGAAGAATGGAATTCTGTGCAGTCCAAAGCAGGATCTCCTCTGCCTTCCTGGAGAGTGAAGACGATTTCGTGCCCCCCTGACGCCGAAGGTACGAGAGGCAAGTGGAGTTGTCGCCACAAACTGTGACCCACTTGCCTCGTAGCAGGGGAAGTAGCGCTTTGAGCGCGAGCGAAACCGCCTCCATCTCCAGAAAATTGATGTGGAGAGACGAATCTGCTTGGACCACAACCCCGAAACCTCTCACCGGTCCAGATGAGCCCCCCAACCTTCCTTTGATGCATCCGTGAAAAGGAATTCTTGATGGTGGAGAGGCCGACTGGGAACAGAGGACCCCAGCCAAACCAGATCCAACCACTGGAGAACTGAGCCGCGAAACCACGAGCCCAAAACAATCTGAGATTCCAGAGGAAGATGAGAAACCCTGAGTTCCGCACACTTTCGTTGTAACGGACGCCTGTGCAGACGTCCCAGAGGCAAGAGGTCTGCCAAAGACTCCATGATGCCCAGCAACTTGAGAAGTTGACGAACCGTTGCTGAACCTGCCAACAGAACACTTTCCCGAAAGGACTGAATGGACTGGATCTGATCCGGAGACGGACAGACCGTGAACGTCTGGGTATTGAAGACCATCCCCAGAAATTTGAATTCCTGGGCCGGAGTCTAATCCGACTTTTTGACGTTCATGTTGAAAACCAACCTGGACGGACAGGTCCTGGAGCTCCGAAGTGTGTTCCTGGCACCGGTCCCTGGACTGAGCCGAGGTGAGCCAGCCGTCCAGGTACACCTTGAGCCGGATCCCTCTGGACCCGGCCACGCCGACGAACTCCCTGACCACCATGGTGAAAATCCAAGGGGCCAGAGAGAGCCCGGAGGGAAGGGCTACGAACTGATAAGTCGTGTTCCCCCATACGAACCTCAAGAGATGCCTTCGATCTGGGTGGATCGAAATATGGAAAAAGGCATCCTTGAGGTCTATGGAAGTCGCCCAATCCCCCGGCTGGATGAAGTTGTGAACCGAAGCAGCCGTCTCCATTCTGAACGCCATGGGGCGCAGAAAAGCATTGAGAGGAGACAAGTCCAGCACTGGACGGAACTCACAGTTCTTCTTTGGTACAGTGAACATGCGCGAGTAGAAACCCGGGCCTGGGTTGGGTACTGGAATCACAGCACCCTTGTCCAGAAGGGACTTGACCTCTGCGTCCAAGATCTGAAAGCGAAGAGGATCTGCAGGCGGAGAAAAGACAATCGGCACCCACGAGACAGAAGGGTACCGAAAGCATCATCCTGGGGCAGAACCTGAGTGGACTCCACCGAGACAACATCCTGGAAAAGCAGCCAGGAGATGACAAACTCCGCATGGAGTCACCTAGAGCAGCCAAGGCCGATACAAAAACGGACTATGAGTGGCCGGACCGGGCCACCACACGCTGCTACGCCCTTTCGAACCAGAAAAATCGAAGTGGCGAGTCTGAGTCAAAAACAAAATGGCCCACATTTGGACAAGACTTGTTCAGAATGGGCAAGCAAAGGATCGATGACGGGAAGAGACAGCTAGTACTAAATGATTAAGATGAGAATCCGCAAAACAGCAGATTCAACCTCTGAACTAGCAAACTGAGAAGCCACGGTACGAATGTGCGACTGCACTTCGTAACCAACTCTACATGCTAAGACCGTTGGAAGGTAAAAATAAAAACTACCTCTGACGTAGGGACAGACCGAAAGAGCAACATAGTTGCTATCGCATGACGTCAAATCTAACCAGATGACGCGGAAATGTCCCCACCGAAAAGGAAAACATGTAGACAAAAGGCGAAACAGTGTGCAAACGTGACGTAGACTTAACCCATTTCAACGCCACCCAGTCAAACAACTGAGCTGACGGCTGGGCATGGAAGATCATGTTAGCCGGACAGTATAGTTCGATCGGGACGGAACCAGACCAAAAAGGATTACTGGAACGGGTGAACGAGACAACTGGTTGAACAACTCATGGTTGTAATCAGAAGAAACCATGCCTGCCAGAACAGACATCATTCGAAAGAACGGCGAAGCCGGGGCCGTTGCCCCCGCAAAAATTCGTTCAGAAGGAAGACAACAAGGGTACGGTTGAACAACTCTCGGTTGCAACCGTGAAAGAAGGAGCGCAGTAAGGCTGCAAGGCCGCCAGATACCCTTGAATGACAGAAACAGAAGGATCTGAAAAAACCTCTTCCATAGAATCCACCGTGTGACCCGAAGTCGTAACTGACGCCGCTGGTTGAGCTGACTGACCGAAGGAAGAACAACCCGACAAAAGGTCCATAACCTCCTGGTGAGAGTAGGTCCGCTGAAGAACCATACCAGCGGTAACGGGCGTGACCGGTACGGGCTGAGGCAAACGTCCCATGGACTGACTGCCCGCCGTCGTACGGCCCTGGGCCTGGGGACTACCCACGGGAGAGGCCGTAGCCGCCGTGACCGTGGTGGACCCGCGAGACCATGTCGCCGTGGCCGGTCCGCTCCGGAGAACCCCGGGTGCGGATGCCGGCCCGGTGCCTAAGGCACCGAGGCTGCCGTCGCCAGGGACCACCCACGGGAGAGGCCGTAGCCGCCGTGCCCGTGGTGGACCCGCGAGACCATGTCGCTGTGGCCGGTCCGCTCGGAGAACTCTGGGTGCGGATACCGGCCCGGTGCCTAAGGCACCGAGGCTGCCGTCGCCAGGGACCACCAACGGGAGAGGCCGTAGCCGACGTGCCCGTGGTGGACCCGCGAGACCATGTTGCCGTGGCCGGTCCGCTCCGGAGAACCCCGGGTGCGGATGCCGGCCCGGTGCCCAAGGCACCGAGGCTGCCGTCGCCAGGGACCACCCACGGGAGAGGCCGTAGCCGCCGTGCCCGTGGTGGACCCGCGAGACCATGTCGCCGTGGCCGGTCCGCTCGGAGAACTCCGGGTGCGGATGCCGGCCCGGTGCCTAAGGCACCGAGGCTGCCGTCGCCAGGGAAGCTACCCCCATTAGCGGCATCGTCCGTTTTTCGGCCGGCATCACCAGGCGTAATGGTGGCATCGGTGGGTACCGCCCGGTTGTCTATAGCTCTGTAAGACAAGTCGGACAGCACCACCGGTTTCTTCGCAGCTTCTTCTTCCAGAACCGGAAGTGCCCGTGCGGTATCATGAACGCCAGGAACCAATGGGGTACGGGAGCTAGCTTGGCTAGAAGAGCCGTACTGACCTTGTTCGGGAAAAACCCGGATGCCGGTTTGCAGCTCCATCCGTGAGAGATCTTCAACGGACAACGAATCCTGGAGTGGAAGACCAACCGTCGAAAAGGCCGGGTCAACGTCCAAAACACCCAACAACATGAGAATCATCCACCGAAATGTGCTGGACCAAACCAGCCGAATCCACTTGGGAGAAGGAGAACGGCATGGCCGAAGACTATTCGCCCGTAGAACGCAAATGAGCCAGCAATTCCGACACCACTTGCTTTGTATCTTGAACCGAACGCGAAGAATGAGACTTACTCGAACTTCTTGACCGAGATTTGACTTGGACAAAGACTTTTCTGAAGGACTAGATTTTAGAAAACGGTCTTTGTCATCCCTGGGAGGAGAAGGCTGAGGTTCCTTAGTTGAACTACTTGAAGGTTTGCTAACTAACGCCGAAGAATCTACAACCTTCTTTAGAAGGAGTAGATTCCATAACGCGAAACCCGAAGCCAGAAGCCACGCCCACCTTTTGACCAACAGGCCCGAAATCTTCACAAAGATTACAACCAAAAAGGGGGGAGGGCCGAACGAACTTACCCAAGTAGCAAAGCAACACAAAGAAAACCAAAGGAAAACAAAAGACACTCATTAAGCTGAAAGCAGGAGACAAAATTCCTGGAGAAACAGAAAAACAAACCTGCCTTCCATGCTAGCTTGAAAGAAAGTGAGTAGTCTGCTTAACCGGAAGTTACCTGGATTGGGAGTTGTGGTAGTAAGACACTCTTGGTTTTATTTCTGTCTTCCAAGCTAATCTTGTACAAATATGCACTTTGTAGTGGAATGGTAAGGATGATAGAATAGATTGAGGTCTTATAAGGGAGGGGTCTTCAAAGGGAGGTAATTTTAATACTTACAAAGAAGGGCAATGTCTCAGAGAAGTCGGTCTTATGTGGGAGGGAGTCTTATAATGGGAGGTCTTATAAGGGAGGTTCCACTGTAGTAGTAATGCCTTACCAATGGGGTTGGTGGAGGTCTCTTTCCCCTGTTGATGCACCCTGTAGTGACGTGTCACTGTGCCGTGAGCGGCCTCGGCCTCCACCGTTTTGCCGTCAGGACAGATCAGAACACTGGTCATCATGCCCAGAGAGCCAAAACCTGCACAAAAAGGACGCAAATCGCACTTTCATACACACCTCAGAGACCCATCTCAAGGACTGTTACAACATAAATCATGCCAATCGGATTAAAATCTTACAAGCACACACAAACATGTCCTTCGAAAACGATTATGGTCACCCCAGTTTCAAACGTCACATCCCTTTTTTTTCTTCTTCTTCCCAGAAACAGGTTTTAAATGTAAAAACAGGAGCGAAAATCACCTTCAACATCATAAGCATGTTCTTGTCATGTCCGTTTACCGTATTTTTCGGACTATAAGGCGATACTTTTCCCCCAGACTGAGAGACCCCTGCGCCTTATAATATGGCTAATAATATAGTAAGAAAATTGTAAAATTTGGGTGTAAAATTTTTGGGGGGTGCCTTATAATCAGACGCGCCTTATAGTCCGAAAAATATGGCAGCTTCAAATAAGCAAATGTTAATGTTTTTTTGCTTACACAAAGATAACACAACACAATACAATTCTGTTATAAAATCCATACAACCATTGCTAGTTTACTTGCATGATAGAACAACAAAAAGTGAAGATACAGGAGGCACTGTTCAGTGAATATTAGAAGAAAAAAACAACCCCCCCCAAAAAAAACCAGGCAAATTAAAAACAAGATTAACCCATTCATTGCCAATGTCGCATTTTAGCACCACAATGGTTTAACACCCATGTCACTAAAAAGCATCAAATCAGGGCCTGTTTTCTGAAGACACTATTTTCTTAATTTTGGGAGGTAAGGATAGGCCTAATGTTATATATGTCACAGAGGAATTTGCAATATTGCAGATATTTTATTTTCTCTACCCAGTTAAGTTTAATGGCATTTTTTGGCTGAAAAATGGCTGGCGGCGAAAGAGTTAATGTAGCGCCTACCTTGAGCCACAGAATCGGACTGCACGTCCCCGTCGTAGTTCTTACAGGCCCAGATGAACCCTCCGTCCGACTTCATGGCGTAGGCTACCATGTCGTCGATCAGCCGGTGCTCGTACCAGATGCTCTTCGCCTCAAACTGCGCCTTGTACGTGGAGTCGTAGATCTCCTGGAAGATGTCCTTGAATCGGCCGTCATACTTCTTCAGGATGGTGTTCTTGGTGGAGAGGTACAGGGGCCAGCCCTTCTGCAGGGCGAACTGGAAGGAGCTGTGGGCAAAGTCTGTGATGCTCTGGGCAAGAGAACAACGTGCAGGAAATATATATCATCATCATCTTTGTTATCGTCATCTTTTTTTAATATCACTGTCATCGTTGTTGTTAATGATAGAGTGGTTGGCAAAGTCATTGATGCTCGGAACAAAGGTAGATTAACATGCCAAAAACTCCCTCATCAACATCCTCATCAATGTTGTCGTTCTTCTCATCATCATCCCTCCCTCCCTCTCTAGATCTCTCCCTATCTCTGTCTCTCCCTCTCTCTGTCAGCATCTGTGTTGTACATATTTAGTGTCTGCTCTCTGCTCACCTAAGTTGAAGTCAAAGACACACATATTCACTCTCTCTCTCTGTCTTTATCTGTGTCTCTCTCTCTCTCCATCTCTCTGTCTGTCTCCATCTACTCACAGCATCAGTGTTAAACATGCCCAGTGCCACTCCTCCACTCTCCTTGAAGTCAAAGACGGTGAACTCCATCGGTTTGTCACCGTTCTCTGGGGTGAACTTCATCTCCAGTTTCCCGGCTCCAGGGACCACAAAATCTGTGGCACGATACTGCACAACACATATCATTATTAAATTAGGATTCTATTTAATATATAAAGAACTCCCATCGGTTTGCCGCCGTTCTCTGGGGTGAATTTCATCTCCAGCTTCCCAGCTCCGAGAACCACAGAATCTGTGGCACGATACTGCACAACACATATCAATATTATTTTGATTATTATTAGTATTTTTTATTACATGGGTGCTCCTAGGAAATTTCAAAAATCCTGCAAGGGGGTGGCCCCGGGGGAATGCAGGGGCAGCACACACACACACACATTTACTGCTCTTCTTTTCACCCCTCTAGACTAGTACTACTACAAGTGCTAGCAGCTACATTCCTTTGAATATAGCAAATGGCTATATAGGCCCTTTTTATTGTACAAGTATGAGTGTGTGTAAGAAAATCATTGCTTCTCACATTCTCATAATCCGGCGATGCCAGCTCTAGGCAATTTAAAAATCCTGCAACTCAGGATATCCTGCAAGAAGGAGCATCCATGTTATTGTATAAAGAACTCCATCGGTTTGCTGCCGTTTCCTGGGTAGAGTTAATCTCTAGTTTTCCTGCTCCGAGGACCATAAAATGCAAGACACTGTATAACACAGTCATTATCATCATTGTTGTCATCATTATCATCATTATCAAACTGTTGCAGAGCTGATTCTAGGATTTTGAAAAAGTGGGGGCGTTCCCCCCCCCCCCTAAGAATGAAAAAAGGGGGGGCAGGTCCAATGAATACGAGGGGAAGGGGAGAGGCGGCCGATTCAATCTTCGCTAGCACTTCTTCAGCCACTCATCTTGGAACTGGTGTTCCCTCGCACTAATGCCGTTATCTTCAGGCTGCTTCTCCGAGACTGTTGATGCAGTAGCTGTTTCTGCAACATCTTCTGTACACTGGTTTGGCAGAGGATCTTTTTTTTACTTTGCCGCCACAAACATCAAAGTCGAAGAGCGTCACATGCGGACCTCGCAACTTCTTGTCGGTAAAACGAAATGAATGCGATTGGTTGATTTACACTAACATTGTAAAGGAACCAATGAAATGTTGAGAAATCATTCATTCCTGCTCGATGCTTTTGGTTTGTGCAGACGACGGATTTAGCAGACGACGAAGGTATTCCCGCAGCGATCGGTAAAAAGTGAGGGCAGTTCTGGAAATATACGGCGTCGGCCCGCGCTTAGATCTGATTATTGCGGGAAGGAACAGATTTTTGGGGGATTGTACCAATCACGCGCCCTAGAATCAGCTCTGCTGTTGTTGTCAACTTTGTTTCCAATGTCCCTCCTCTTGGGACCACAAACAGCACAACGATACAGCACAACATATCATCACCATCACCATTATCAGGCATCAGAATACTCCAGAGTCCAATCCGCGGACGAACAACACTCGCCATGACTCGGAGTCGACATTGAGTCGGACCCCACAAAACTCTAGTCCGTAGTCGGCATCATTGCGATCATTCGCTACCTGTTAGTCTCTTTGACTCTACCTTTTCCCTTTGCTTATTCTCATCTACTACCTTTCTGCTTAACTGGTCCATTCTCCTGCCTTCATTCTAACAACTCTTACAAAAGATTTTCTCCAGCCGAAGACAGACATACTGGGCCTATTTCTTAGGCGCATAATGGCAGCACGACGCATCTGCACTCATATATTGACAGGAAACTGTCTGAGTGATTGATGAAGAAGAAGAACACACAAAAAAGCAGACAAGCACAAGCAATGAAGCATACTATGTGCACACAGATGCACTCTCTCTCTCTCTCTGACTTCACCTGATCCCCAAAAGCGTGACGCCCGATCACGATGCTTTTCGTCCACCCCGGCACCAGACGGGGGATGTTCTTGCAGATGATGGCCTCGCGGAACACCGTGCCTCCCAGGATGTTACGGATCGTCCCATTGGGCGATTTCCACATCTGCTTCAGCTTGAACTCTGAAACAAAGACCAAACACAGAGTCATCAATCAAATTCAAAGAGAACTGTTAACCCTCTTGCATTCGCAGTTTGTTGTTTGTTTGTTGTTTTTTAACAGATTTTTTCTTTTTATAAATAATAATGGGCACTTATATAGCGCACATATCTAGAAAATTCTAATCATGGCGCTTTACAAAGAAATAAAACTACAAATATTTCCATTAACACACACACACACGCACGCGCACACACACAACAACAACAACAAACAAACAACAAATTATTTTCTACTTTCCTAGTGCTCAAGTTCTTTCAAATTTGTTTTAATAGAAAATCTGTCTTTTGAAGCTTACAGAGCACCATACAATTACCATCGCATCATTGCAAGTGAGAAGCTTCTTCAGAATGTGTGCATAACAAGCTAGAACTTTGTGCGAATGGAAATCACATTAGAGGGGGGTTCAGAGTGGGGGGGGGGGGGGGGGGGGGGGGGGGGGGGGGGGGGGGGGAGGGGGGGGGGGGGGGGGGGGGGGGGGGGGGGGGGGGTTGCAAGCTACGGCCAGTTTTGACCGGCTGGGGGGTTTAATGGACTTAACCCAGTGCAAGCTTTAGGTCTTTCCTTTCTATGTTTTCTGTAGGTACATGCACCCTCCTAGTTCCGTCGCGACTATTGCCAGTATTGGCACCTGCGACGTAGTCACGTACTGATCCCGAATACACGGAGGCAACTTCCAGCCAGCTGGCATTGTGCGGAATAAATGCAGGAGGGCTAAAGCACTCAAACAACAATAATAAGTCACCAGAAGATATTTCATCACTGTCATTTCAAATCACACTATTTAAGCCTTAACATTAACTTGACATTTTCAAAACCTTAGCTTTTCTGTGCAACACATTAGAGAAATAACACTGATGTTCACACTAGAGGAAATACCACTGATGTTCACACTAGAGAAACTAACACTGATGTTCACACTAGAGAAACTAACACTGATGTTCACACTAGAGAAAATAACACTGATGTTCACACTAGAGAAAATAACACTGATGTTCACACTAGAGAAACTAACACTGATGTTCACACTAGAGAAAATACCACTGATGTTCACACTAGAGAAAATAACACTGATGTTCACACTAGAGAAACTAACACTGATGTTCACACTAGAGGAAATACCACTGATGTTCACACTAGAGAAAATAACACTGATGTTCACACTAGAGGAAATACCACTGATGTTCACACTAGAGAAAATAACACTGATGTTCACACTAGAGGAAATACCACTGATGTTCACACTAGAGAAACTAACACTGATGTTCACACTAGAGAAACTAACACTGATGTTCACACTAGAGAAACTAACACTGATGTTCACACTAGAGAAATAACACTGATGTTCACACTAGAGGAAATAACACTGATGTTCACACTAGAGAAACTAACACTGATGTTCACACTAGAGGAAATACCACTGATGTTCACACTAGAGAAACTAACACTGATGTTCACACTAGAGAAACTAACACTGATGTTCACACTAGAGAAAATAACACTGATGTTCACACTAGAGAAAATAACACTGATGTTCACACTAGAGGAAATAACACTGATGTTCACACTAGAGAAACTAACACTGATGTTCACACTAGAGAAAATAACACTGATGTTCACACTAGAGAAACTAACACTGATGTTCACACTAGAGAAAATAACACTGATGTTCACACTAGAGAAAATAACACTGATGTTCACACTAGAGGAAATACCACTGATGTTCACACTAGAGAAACTAACACTGATGTTCACACTAGAGGAAATACCACTGATGTTCACACTAGAGAAACTAACACTGATGTTCACACTAGAGAAACTAACACTGATGTTCACACTAGAGAAAATAACACTGATGTTCACACTAGAGGAAATACCACTGATGTTCACACTAGAGAAAATAACACTGATGTTCACACTAGAGAAACTAACACTGATGTTCACACTAGAGGAAATACCACTGATGTTCACACTAGAGAAACTAACACTGATGTTCACACTAGAGGAAATAACACTGATGTTCACACTAGAGAAATAACACTGATGTTCACACTAGAGGAAATACCACTGATGTTCACACTAGAGAAACTAACACTGATGTTCACACTAGAGAAACTAACACTGATGTTCACACTAGAGGAAATACCACTGATGTTCACACTAGAGAAAATAACACTGATGTTCACACTAGAGGAAATAACACTGATGTTCACACTAGAGGAAATAACACTGATGTTCACACTAGAGAAAATAACACTGATGTTCACACTAGAGAAACTAACACTGATGTTCACACTAGAGGAAATACCACTGATGTTCACACTAGAGAAACTAACACTGATGTTCACACTAGAGGAAATACCACTGATGTTCACACTAGAGAAAATAACACTGATGTTCACACTAGAGAAAATAACACTGATGTTCACACTAGAGGAAATAACACTGATGTTCACACTAGAGAAAATACCACTGATGTTCACACTAGAGAAAATAACACTGATGTTCACACTAGAGGAAATAACACTGATGTTCACACTAGAGGAAATACCACTGATGTTCACACTAGAGAAAATAACACTGATGTTCACACTAGAGGAAATACCACTGATGTTCACACTAGAGAAAATAACACTGATGTTCACACTAGAGGAAATACCACTGATGTTCACACTAGAGAAAATAACACTGATGTTCACACTAGAGAAAATAACACTGATGTTCACACTAGAGAAAATAACACTGATGTTCACACTAGAGAAAATAACACTGATGTTCACACTAGAGGAAATAACACTGATGTTCACACTAGAGGAAATAACACTGATGTTCACACTAGAGGAAATAACACTGATGTTCACACTAGAGAAAATAACACTGATGTTCACACTAGAGAAAATAACACTGATGTTCACACTAGAGAAAATAACACTGATGTTCACACTAGAGGAAATACCACTGATGTTCACACTAGAGGAAATACCACTGATGTTCACACTAGAGGAAATACCACTGATGTTCACACTAGAGAAAATAACACTGATGTTCACACTAGAGGAAATACCACTGATGTTCACACTAGAGAAAATAACACTGATGTTCACACTAGAGAAAATAACACTGATGTTCACACTAGAGAAAATAACACTGATGTTCACACTAGAGGAAATACCACTGATGTTCACACTAGAGGAAATAACACTGATGTTCACACTAGAGGAAATACCACTGATGTTCACACTAGAGGAAATACCACTGATGTTCACACTAGAGAAAATAACACTGATGTTCACACTAGAGAAACTAACACTGATGTTCACACTAGAGAAACTAACACTGATGTTCACACTAGAGAAACTAACACTGATGTTCACACTAGAGAAAATAACACTGATGTTCACACTAGAGGAAATACCACTGATGTTCACACTAGAGAAAATAACACTGATGTTCACACTAGAGAAAATAACACTGATGTTCACACTAGAGAAAATAACACTGATGTTCACACTAGAGAAAATAACACTGATGTTCACACTAGAGGAAATAACACTGATGTTCACACTAGAGAAAATAACACTGATGTTCACACTAGAGAAAATAACACTGATGTTCACACTAGAGAAATAACACTGATGTTCACACTAGAGGAAATACCACTGATGTTCACACTAGAGAAAATAACACTGATGTTCACACTAGAGGAAATACCACTGATGTTCACACTAGAGGAAATACCACTGATGTTCACACTAGAGGAAATACCACTGATGTTCACACTAGAGAAAATACCACTGATGTTCACACTAGAGGAAATACCACTGATGTTCACACTAGAGGAAATACCACTGATGTTCACACTAGAGGAAATAACACTGATGTTCACACTAGAGGAAATACCACTGATGTTCACACTAGAGGAAATAACACTGATGTTCACACTAGAGGAAATACCACTGATGTTCACACTAGAGAAAATAACACTGATGTTCACACTAGAGGAAATACCACTGATGTTCACACTAGAGGAAATACCACTGATGTTCACACTAGAGAAAATAACACTGATGTTCACACTAGAGGAAATACCACTGATGTTCACACTAGAGGAAATACCACTGATGTTCACACTAGAGAAAATAACACTGATGTTCACACTAGAGAAACTAACACTGATGTTCACACTAGAGAAACTAACACTGATGTTCACACTAGAGGAAATACCACTGATGTTCACACTAGAGAAACTAACACTGATGTTCACACTAGAGAAACTAACACTGATGTTCACACTAGAGAAACTAACACTGATGTTCACACTAGAGAAAATAACACTGATGTTCACACTAGAGAAACTAACACTGATGTTCACACTAGAGGAAATACCACTGATGTTCACACTAGAGGAAATACCACTGATGTTCACACTAGAGGAAATACCACTGATGTTCACACTAGAGGAAATACCACTGATGTTCACACTAGAGAAACTAACACTGATGTTCACACTAGAGAAACTAACACTGATGTTCACACTAGAGAAACTAACACTGATGTTCACACTAGAGGAAATAACACTGATGTTCCATCATTAAAAAAAAGTTTTTGAAATGATTACAACTGTAAGAAATGATCAAAATAGCATTTGATGCCTCTACCAATGTTAACGCAAATGTAAACAGTTTGAGCAGAGAGAAAATGACACACACACACACACACAAACACTCTCTCGGAAATATTTATTTTGCATTCAGACTTTTTCAGTCCTGCCCATAATAATAATTGTTACCTGCATTCATCACATTAACCCTTTCAGTTTCACCGCCAGCCATTTTTTATCCAAAAATCTCCATTAAATTTACCTGGGTAGAGATCAAAATCCATCTGCAGTATTGGGGATTATTCTGAGACATATATAAAATAGGGTCTATCCTTACTTCCCAAAACTAAGACAATCGGGTCTTTGGATAATGGAACCTAATTTGATGCCTTTTAGTGACATAGGTGTTAAATCACTGTGGTGCTAAAATGCGACTTTGGCGGTGAAAGGGTTAAAGTGTAACAACAATCATTCAAATAATCCAAGCATTCAACAAGATAACCAACTCCACGAATTGACTAGCAACGACATACCAACTCAACACAGAAAATCCCCCCACCCCTTTCCAAAAAAAGGGAGAAAAAATTGGACCTACCTTCCACCCTCTTTTCATCAGGGGTGATAGTAGCGCACTTGATACCGACATTGTATTTCTTGATAGCATTGGCCGCTTCCACCGTTACTGAAAACAAGCATGTAAACCTTTACAATAGTGTAAACCTTTACAATAGAGTGTAGACCTTTACAATAGTGTAAACCTTTACAATAGAGTGTAAACCTTTACAATAGTGTAAACCTTTACAATAGAGTAAACCTTTACAATAGAGTGTAAACCTTTATAATAGAGACTAAGAGTGTAAACCTTTACAATAGTGTAAACCTTTACTATAGTGTGTAAACCTTTACAATAGAGTGTAAACCTTTATAATAGAGACTAAGAGTGTAAACCTTTACAATATAGTGTAAACCTTTACAATAGAGTGTAAACCTTTACAATAGTGTGCAAACCTTTACAATAGTGTGCAAACCTTTTACAATCACAGTGCACCGTACTGCTCTGTGTTGTGTGAATTGTGCAGTGTTACACATTGCGATTTAATGATGGTGGCACAATTTGATGCCAACGTTGTATTTCTTTACTTATTCTGCGTTCCCAGGCCATATGGCCATAATGGATAAGGCACATATGTGTCCGGTTTTCAGTTTTCACTGGTCTCCCCGCTGCGTACAGCCGACACATTCCGATTTCGGAGGAGCTCAAATGGGGAAAATTATTTGTAAGATTTTTTTTTTTTAAAGGCAGGAGAATGGACCAATAAGTCAGAAAGATAGTAGATGATAGAAAACAAAAGGAAAAGGCAGAGTCAAAGAGAGTGGCAGATTAGAGAAAGTTACAAGCACAGAACTTCCAGAAGGTGGGGGGACTATTTTTATGAAAGACCCCCCGGTATTCCCACGGGGAGGTATTTCTTCACAGTATTGGCTGCTTCCACTGTCACTGTAAACAAGCGTGCAAACCTTTACACTGGTGTGTAAACCACTGTAGAATACTGCATTGCTGCCTTTATCCTGCCCATGCTTATGAATGTGTAGATATCTTCAACTACTCAATGTGCATACATTTTTGGGGTGGTTTTTTTAGGGGGGTGGGTGTAACAGAATTTCCCCACAAAACATTTTTTGGCATGCACTGACTGAGTTCTTCTTCTTCGTCGATCACTCAGACAGTTTCCTGTCAATTATGAACACAGATGCGCCATGCTGGTGTTATGCACCTAAGAAATAGGCCCAGCATGTCCATCTTCTGCTGGAGAAAATCTCTGTAAGAGTTTCTAGAACAAAGGCAGGAGTTCCCCGTTAGGCACAAAGATAGTAGATGACAGTAAGCAAAGGGAAAAGGCAGAGTCAAAGACAGGTGACAGATTAGAGAAAGTTACAAGGACAGAACTTCCAGAAGGTGGGGGAAACTATTTGTATGAAAGACCCCAATATTCCCAAAGGGGGACTTACTGACTAAGTACATGTTTCTAGTTCATGATTGTTTGATAAAGGGAAGTCAATCAATTTCCGAAATATTACCAGCAACAACGTGGGCGTTCAGGTTTTTGTTCATCATAAGCACATGTATGTCAGGCACACATACAACATGTGTTAATAGTCGCATCAGAAAAATGAAGCACTCCAACAAACTTAACGCTGAGGTTAAGTGAAGGGGGTTATACGTAATCATTGCTTCAAGTTCAACAGGGGATCAACCAGACATCTGATTCCCAGGTTAATACATGTTAAACTTAAAGACCCACTGACCCGGCAACATTAAGTCCCTCGTTTTTTTCTGGGTAGGTGTGACCCATATACGAATGCCCCCAACTTCAAATTGAGGCTGCTCTTTAAAGTCTCTGTCTCGTTTTCAAATTGGGGGTATTTGTATGGGAGTCAAACCTGGTCAAAATAAGATTTCTTACCAGCGAGAGAGGGAAACATGTGAAACCTGTGATTTTCACTCATGGGTCTGGTGGGTCTTTAACCTCAAAGATACCACACACACCATCATATCAACTTCCATCGTAATGCGCAAACAACGTCAAGTTTACAAATCTTATCAATATAAACTTCACAATCACATCATGTCAACTTGAGTTTCACAGGCAGTTTACGAAGCAAAGAGCCAATATTGAATTCCGGTATACATGCCCAACAGGGAATCGAACAAGACCTGACACCACAGGATCAAAGTAAGCATGTACCCTGCATAATTATGATGCAACCCTTTTTATACATGGTTCCTTACATATCCAGATTGTGGTCAGCTCAGCAGAGTCCTTGTCAAACAGAGTGGCACACATCTTTGAATAATGCCAGTGTGTGCTCTCTGTCAACCTCAGTCTCACCATCTGAGTATCTCCAAATCAAATTTAGTCGGATGACTGAAAGCAGCCATGGGAAAGGTTGCACCAGCACTGTTACACTCCCAGTTCCAAGAGCAATCCAAGAACACTAGTCATACTTGTGACCCTTAAAGGGACATTAAGTCGCTGGGATAGTTTCTCACAACAGCCCTGCAAAGTCAAAAATCTTTCTTTTTCAAATCAATTTTGAGTTATTGGTATTTCCGTGCTTTCTAACAACCTATCTTTCATAACTATAAAGCCATTAAAGGATAACCTTTAATACGGTCTCTAAATGTTCCAAAACGTGTTTTAAAATTAGTATGTTGATGCATTTTCTTAGGATAGGCTAAACTTTAGACTGTGGTTTATCAAAATGGCCGACAGTCACCTCACCAACTTTAAATGCTCATAGCTCTGCAACAAGAAAGGATACAAGAATGATTCTTATGTCATTAGAAAGGGAATTGCCTGAAGTTTTCAACTGTGCCATTTTCTTAAAGTGGTCGTTTTGACACTTAATGTACCTGGGTCACATTTAGAACTTTCTTGCAGTTTTGAGAAAAAGTGCCATTTACTAACTGGTGCTTTTGATTTGATTTGATTTAAAGTCTGTTCACACAATGTCATATTAGACTTTATAAAAAATAAAAAATAAATAAATGAAACAAGGTTTTGAGCTTGTGTATTTATGCCTGGGTTTGTGCGTGAGTATGGGTGTGCATATGTGATAGCACATGTGTATTGGGGTCTGCAACGAACACCTTTTGAAAGAGTGAATGCCCTTGGTGGGTGGGGGAAGATGGTTCAGTACTGACCAAACAGGGGGATAACTCTCGTCAATAACCCTATTTGATGCCACTAAATGACTGCCTTTCGCAAGAGTGAATGCCCTTGTCAGTACTGACCAGCAAGAGCATCACTCTCACTGTCAAGGGTGTTAATAACCCTAGTTGCAGAGGCCTATAAGTATGTGAGTGTCTGAGTGAGTGGCCGCGCACGCCCCCCGGAATCCCCACGGGGGGGCGGGGGGCACATATAGTTAAGTCTTCCCTATCTTTCCCATGATGCCTTACCTTTGTCGTCGGTGGCGTCTCTGCTCTCGATGCCCAGGTCAAAGGAGTGGAGCTCCAGGTCCACGAACGGCAGAACCAGCTTCTCCTTGATCAGATCCCAGATCACCCTGCACAGTCCAGCACCAGTAAGCACCATATTTTACCGACTATGGCGATACAGTGGGACCTCCCTTATAAGACCTCCCATTATAAGACTCCTTCCCACATAAAGGCGGCGACAGACTATGTGGCTGCCTCATATGACTCGATCAGGTCGTGACGTAGACCAAATTTTGTTTACAGCACAGAAGAGGTCACAAGCCACCTGACCTGACACATGAGGCAGCCACATAGTCTGTCGCCGCCTTAAGACCTACTTCTCTGAGACATTGACCTTCTTTGTAAGTATTAAAATTACCTCCCTTATAAGACCCCATTTTGGATTATTTGTTATGTTCTTATAAGGGAGGTTCCACTGTAGTTATTTTATGGCAATACTTCTTCTTCTGCATTCCCAGGCCATACGGCCATAATGGGTAAAGTACGTATGTGTCCGGTGTTCAGTTTTCACTGGTCTCCCCACTAGCTGCGTACAGCCGACACATTCCGATTTCGGAGGAGCTCAAAGGAGAAGAATTATTTGGAGGACTTTTTGGAGAGAAAAAGGCAGGAGAATGGACCAATAAGTCAGAAAGATAGATGACAGAAAGAGGGGAAAAGGCAGAGTCAAAGAGAGTGACAGATTAGGGGGAGTTTCAAGAATAGAACTTCCAGAAGGTGGGGGAACTATTTTTTACAAAAGACCCCCACGGTATCCCCACGGGGAGAGACTAGTGGCGGGGGCGGGGTCGTCCAGCTCCCCTTATGGAGGCACGAGGCATCCACCCACTGCCCCATTGCGATACTTCATGGCGATATCTTTTTTCCCCAGACTGAGACCCATGCGCCTCCTCATAATTAATATGACGCACAAAATAGTAAGTGTAATAACAGAATCTGAATATTTTGTAAAATTTGGGGTAGGGGTGGGTGGATGAGGGGTGGTGGCGTGTGCCTTATAGTGCAAACAAAATGTATCAGATTTTTCGCACACTACGGTGATGCATCTTATTTTAAGATCCACCCCCAATTCTTTTTTTTAGCGATATTCTGAGTTCAAAGGTGGACCCTGACGGATGAGCTTTTGCAAGAAACACGTCAAGATCACCAGAAAGACAGCCTTTTAAAGGATTGGAACACTCACTTTGCTCTGGTTTCCTATAAATGAAACCGTCAAAACGGCGATTCCTCCTTGGCGGAGATAGTATCCATTTTGGATGGGGTGGGTGAAGGTCACTCATTGTCGAAGCGTTTTCTTTTTTTGTAGTGCAGTAACAACAAAAATGGAGCTGTTTCCTTTCTTGTGAGCGAAACTCCTTTAGACAATCTGCATAATTTTTTTTTTTAAGAAAAAAAAAAGGCTTGTATTGCGAAAATTTCATGCAAACAATTTGGTCTAAACGCAGGCGGCCATTAGAAAAGAGACGGCATACGCCTTCTCTTTGAGTGAAAGAATTTGACTTCCAGCACCTCCGCCAAGGAGGAATCGCCGATTTGACGGTTTGATGTCTAGGAAATCAGAGCAAAGTGAGTGTTACAATCTCTGTAAAGGGTGTTTTCCTGGTGATCTGGACGTGTTTCTTACAAAAACTCATCCGTCATGGTGGCCCTTGAACAGTTTCTTGCTATATGTATCATTAGCCATATCATAAGGCGCTGTTATTCTTGCAGAAAAGAAAATTATCGCCTTATATATTATCTTATACACTGTAAAATACTTGTGCGTAGCGCTAAGATAATAAATGCTGTACACAAATACAAAGACAGGCAGAGACACAAAGAGAGGGAGAGACAGAGATAAGAGAGGAGAGAGAGAGAGAAGAGAGAGAGAGAGAGAGAGAGAGAGAGAGAGAGAGAGAGAGAGAGAGAGAGAGAGAGAGAGAGAGAGAGCTGCAGACACACTGACTGATATAGAAGCTGTAGTTTAGGATGCATTTATATTTTCTGATATTGTACTCTAAAAGAGCAAAGGTTACTCTATACTACACCTGTTGTGCAAGTGAAAGACTGACACAAATAGATAAACATTAGTAGCATGTAGGTCACCTTTTGCCCCTTGGCCCATTTGTACAGTCAGCCTCAGTCTGCATTCTTCCCCTCCCTTGCCTTCCCCCTTTCCCCTAACCTACCTCCCTACCTACAAAAACAGCTGTCCCAAAATGTTTTAACATTTAACACAAAAGCTCCAAACAATGTTAATAATGTGAAACACACACACAAATCAATTCACACTTCACAATTTATCGGGTGTAGACTGCTAGCCTAGTCGCTGCGAAGTTCTGACTCGCAGTGGCTCGAGCAACAGGGAAAAAAGAATGGTTGAACCGTCTCTCTCGCCAGCAGCGATGAGAATGCCGGCGCTCGCCTCGCGTGAACGCTTTATATATATGCGCGCTGTGGGTTTAACAACATTAAAGAGATTCTTTGTTCAGCACGCACATGTATGGATTGACAATAAATTAATAACACAGGCATGCAAAGACGATTGTACATAAATTATAAGTTGACAAGGGTAAAAAACAAACTGTAAGAGTAGAGTAATTATCACAACACACACACACACACACAAACACACACACATCATGTCTATTCCTCAGTCTCACATACTCAACCCCCAACATTCTCTCTCTCCCTCCCCCCCCCCCTCTCTCTCCCTCCCTCCCCCCTATCTCTCTCTACCCCCCCCCCCCCTTCTCTCACACACACATACATCTAAACAGTCATTTAGGATAAAATTAGACAAGCCTAAAAATGATTCAGCATACAGAGCTAAAAATAACTAATAGTTCGATTTGAAAAGTATATAATCAATATAACTTTAAGCCTAGGTAAAACTATATGGTAAGAATACAATATTATTAATATTTTTAAGTCAGTAAAAGATACATTAATAATATATGATTAAATATTTTGTTTTAGCACATATTAAGCACAGAAACAATGACACACACAGACATACCACCACAAACATACACAAAACACATACTGTAGTGACAACACACACACACACACACACACATGCGTACATGCACACAAACACACACGCAATGCTACATGATTTTTGTCTAGCTATGTATAATTTATAACACTGTCAGTGACTCAGCGTTTGCTTGAAACACTGACATGAACGCTAAGCCATATCATTTGATCTTGCAAGATCACAAACGGAACAAACATAGTAACATCAATTGATGCACACTAGTCTACAATGTTGCAAGCAAATTGCAGCCTGGCTATCAAAAACAGCAACATTAGCCAATCTACTTTTTTATAACTGGATGCTTGTGAATATGCTAAATAGAACACTATTATTGCATACCATTTTTCAGAATTTCTAGGTCAATACTAACTACTATAATACAATCTTGAATTTACAACAAAACAGATATTAAATCTGTTTTTTATAGCTCTTCTCTTTTATAGTTTTAGTAGTTTTGCTGCTCCACTCCTGCCCCCCCCCCCCCCCCCCCACACTTCCTTGGCCAATACACCCCCACCTCTTCCACTTATTTTATACTGTACAGCAATAAATGAACTACCATATTTTTCGGACTATAAGGGCAAGGTGTGTGTGTGTGTGTGTGTGTGTGTGTGTGTGTGTGTGTGTGTGTGTGTGCGTGCGCATGTATGTGTGTGTTTCAAATTTTACACAACATTCAGATTTTTTTGTTACTCTATTTTCTTACTACAGTGTATAGTATTTTATCAGTCATATTATAAGACTAGTGAATATGATAAGAATAGTGAATAGTCTCAGTCTGAGAAAAAAAAGTATCGCCTTATACTTAGTCAGAAAAATGAGGAAGTTTCACATGTGGCACCAGCTGTAGACTGTATTCTGCATTGCTATTGTGCTATATAACACAGGTATATCACAAACTTCAATACATATATAAACTTCAATACAATCTAATTGATCAACCTTTCCTATCAGTCAGTCATGTGAAGTTCACCTCAGAAAGCTAGGTGTAGCATATGGTTCATTGTTGCTCAAGTCAAATATACATCAATTTGTAATGTTAAAAATAGGCTTTGGATAACTAAAACAAAGTGTAGTGGGGAGAGGACAGGGAGGGGGGGGGGGGGGGCAAGCAAAGAATGAGAAGAGGGGGACGGATGAGAATAGTGAATTCAATAATAATCAATAATAGACAATATGGAGTTTTCTAAGTTGATTTGAACCTTCAAAGCACAATTGCTGATTAGAAATAGAATAAGCTGCAGCATTAGACAATGTCTGTTTCAACAACAACAAAGTTGCGGCCAATACTAATAGTCCGTGAATGACGGTAGTTATTACTATATTAGCGAAATGAGAGTGGGTAAACACGGAATATTGTTGACTTACTTTATTACTGACAAACATGTACAGTCTTACCTTGTCATTTCATCCCCTTGCATCTCCACAACTGCTCCACCTGGAATAGTGGAAACCCACAAGTATCATTAACCCTTTCACTGCCAGCCATATTTCAGCCCAAAAAATCCATTAAATTTACTTGGGTAGAGAACAAAATCTGTTTGCAGTATTGGGGATTCTTACGTGACATATATACAAAATAAGGTCTATCCTTACTTCCCAAAACTGACACAATATGGTCTTCGGATATAATAGACCCCAATTTGATGCCTTTTAGTTTTACTTTTAGTGACAATGACATAGGTGTTAAATTACTGTGGTGCTAAAATGCGACTTTGGCAGTGAATGGGTTAACCCTTTTCAACGTTCAATGCCAGAGGAAAACTAAGAAATTATCGATTATCGAAAGACAGCCAGAGAGAGAGAAAGATGGGGGGAGAGAGGGAGGGATACAAATCATACAAAGACAGAAAAACACAGACAAAGAAAGAGAAAGCCAAAGAGAGACTCACAAAGAGACAGAAACTGAAGCTGAAACTGAGAGAGAGAGAGAGAGAGGGGGGGGGGGAGACAGATAGAAAGAGAGAGAGAGATGGAGAGAGAGACAGATAGAAAGAGAGAGATGGAGAGAGAGACAGAAAAAGACTGTAAAGAGAAAGACAGAGACAGTGAGGCAACATAGCCTGAATTATATCTTGCCAGAGAGAGAGGGGGATACGGAGAGAGACAGAAACAGAAAAACACAGAGAGAGAAAGAGAAAGCCAAAGAGAGACTCACAAAGAGAGACATAATAATAATAATAATAATGATTATTTATATAGCGCCTATTCTCTGATTTAGGGCTCTAAGCGCTTTACATATTTAATACAAATACAGCATAGAATATAATTATCTTATAGAACATGACGAACATACATAAATTTTACATGAGTAGAATATAGAAAAGTACATATACAAATGAACAAAAACGCATATCTTGAAAAAGGTACACAACTTGCAGAAACACACACACACACACATACATACACACATGCGCGCGCGCACACGCACACACGCGAGCACGCCATGTGATAGCCACTTCATAGAGTGATAGACCCACAGAGACAGAGAAAGAGATACACTATATACAGAGAGAAGCTGAAGCTGAAAGTGAAACTGAGAAGGGGGGTGGGGCAGAGAAAGACAGAGAGACTGAGACAGAGAGAGATACATAAACCTACAGACAAACAGAAAAAGACACAGAGAAAGACAGAGAGAGTGAGACAAAATAGCTTGAATTCTATTTTGGCACATGAGGTTAAATAGCCACTGCCTTTCCAAAAACTAGTGCAAAATGGCTCAAAGAGACGACGATCAAAGGACAGAAATTAGCCCAGAATTTACAATGAAAAGCTTATCATCAAAAGATCATGGTTGCTAGTGGATAGTCAACTAAAATACATTTATAATTACAAAAACAGCGTTTCATACCTTTGATTTTTCCCATTTTGAAGATCAAGACAGTAGGCGACCGTATTACACTCTCACGCCGGTGGCGGTGACTTGCAAAAGAAATGCCTGCTGATAGATCAATGGTCAATGTCAGGCTGTGGCCTTTACCTTTGAACTCGAATCTGATTGGCTGTCTTCATTGGCTGGTGTTTTTCCGGAGCCAATCGGGGACACGGGTTTTGTTTATGTAGGTTAGGTTGGTCACTTCTCACCACGCAAATATGTCCCTCCGGATAATTTTTGTTTCAGGGAGGGGGGGGTATGACCTAGCTGTTTGGCCCAGTTTTGCAGTGAGCATAGACCATGGTACTTTCATGGACAATAGCTGAAGCTGCACTGTCCTAACAAAATAACTCTCCGTCCCTTCTCTCCCTGATTCCATCAAACAATTGGTTTACATTGATTTTTTAGTCACCAACAACACATTATAACGTTTTATCCAAAGAGAGAATAATGGCATGATATTGTTTGAACATGTTTTGTTTGTCTTTCTCGTTGTTGACCCTAGTGTGCCCTTTCAACTTGGTGTCGTGTCAGGTCAAAGATTAGGTATTCCGCTTCAAAGGCTTGTGTGTGTGTGTGTGTGTGTGAGTGTGTGTGTGTGTGTGTGTGTGAGTGTGTGTGTGTGTGTGTGTGTGTGTGTGTAGTCAAGTTCAGACAGAGATGCAAGAGGGTGCTTGACACTGCTTTACAAATTCAGTGACATTTTTTCTTCTTCAAATCTTGGTAGGGCTAGGTCAGGTCAGGTCAGGTAGTTAGGCCTCGCGGCCTCTTCACTGTCCTGTCATTTTTGTTTGAACTTTTGCACAGCTGAGAGGATTTTGTATTTTGTTTTCGGCAAATCTGCCTTTTAGTCATGCTCGTATTGTAGTTTTGATATGTTGGTGTATCCACCAAGGAGGTTTTTGAATTGTGTTAGATTCTGTGCTCGTTTAATATGTGCAGGAAGAGTATTCCAAAACTTTGTTACTCTGTTAGAAAATAAAAAAATTCTATTAGTTCGGCTATACTGGGTTAGTATTTTTAAATCACTGTTACTGGTTCTTGAGTCAGTTGTTAGCTGGAACAAAAATTTATTAGTATTGTTATCACTGTGAAAAATGTTGTATGTATTAATCAGATCCCCACGAATTCTTCTGTATTTCAGAGATGGTAATTTCAACTTTCTTAGTCTGTGTTCGTAATCAAGGTGACTAACGCCTTTAATCAATTTTGTTGCTCGTCTTTGGACCCTTTCTAATGCTGCCGATTGCCTTTTTAAAAACGGACTCCAGACCTGATTTCCATACTTAGGTTTTGAGCCAGGGGGGTCCATCGGTACCACCTGAGCTAACCAGCTCTAATGTATATTTTTCATAAGCCCATTGCTCCTAGATTTAAAAAAAGTATGATAATACTTCAGGGTACACAGCTTTCTATGTGTTATCACATTACTTTCTAACGCGCCAACGCCGGTCGTACATTTTGAGGGACGTACAGTTTGATCATCAATTGAAATGTGATAATGTTACTAAAATCAACCAAACTTTGCTTAAACCATGCCACAATAAGTCTTTCTGTTAGAAATATCAAACACTAATGTGAAATAAGCTCCTTCTTGCTGAATCACATTAGATGGCGATTATCTCACTTTGTTACGTTTTGATAATGTCCCGTGCATCTGTAAGTAAATACACGTGAGAATACATTTTGCATACTATGCTCAAATGACCAATCTTCCTGCCACTCATCCAGAGATCTACGAGGCTTTCAAAGAAGGCAACTTCAGTGTTCAACTCACAGAACCCAATCCCTTTGGCCGCATACCTGTTGACCAAACAACTGAAGTAACCGTGAACAGGGACACCCAGACAGTAGGTGGTACCACCAGGTTCAGTCTGAAGCCTGGAGCTGTCAGCAGATATGACCTCACAGCTGAGCACAGGAGTGGCTTTCTGGCCAAACTCAGGAACATGGTTCAGCACAACAAACGTGGCATTGATCATCCTGATCTCCAGAAATCGAGGCGAGAACAGAACGAAGAGGCAGTCACTGCAGTGGAAGAAACACTTTACGGTTGGATCAATCCCTTTGAGAGCAAAAAGTGTTTCAACAGGGACCGCTGCACCGAAGGAGGTTGCCGAGCATCTCAAGAATGCGCGCACAAAAGGAGAAACTGCTTACGCCACATTCAAGGCAGAAAGACTTGAGACAGATCCACCAGTAAAGAAGTTCCACGATCCCATGAAGAAGAGTTCTCTAAAGACATTTGGATCAGCTGCAAAAAAAGAGGCAGACAAAATGTGCTGATGGCAGATCAGTTATCTTGAAAGCTGACAGATGGTTGTTTGGGAGAATGATCGTCATGGGACAGAAAAGAGATCTCAACATGAAAGACGTGCTGTGCTTTCCTCTTGGACCACTTCCCTGGTCACTGGCTGCACCTGATGGAAGCCTTCGAAAAACCAACAAAGCTGCCTTGGCCAAAAGCATCAAGAAGAACGCTACACTGGCTGACTCACTCCCTATCCACTCTGCCACCATAATCGATGGAATGGCCCTTGTCCAGCGAGCCAAGTTTGATGGCCAGCAGCCAACATTTGATGAAGTTGCTGATCGTATCTTCTCGATGGCCATCAGTGAAGCGTCAATGAGCACCAGAATGGACATTGTCTTTGACACATACCAGAAGCTGTCTATCAAGTATAATGAAAGGGCCAACAGAGGTGGGATCGCAGGACTACAGGTACAGAACATTGCACCTGGTCAGAAGACCAAGCAATGGGGTAAATTCTTGGCGCAAGAGGGAAACAAGGTGAGCCTGATCAAGTTTTTGGTCCAGGATTGGAGAAGCGAGAAATATCTGGAGAAGCTTGGCAGCCTTCGCAAAGTCCTCTTTGTCACCTGTGAAGAGAAGTGCTACCGATTCTCAGCTGTCAGATGTGAAGTGCCTGAGCTGGAATGCGTCCAGGAAGAAGCTGATAGCCGTCTCCTTCTACATGCTGCTCATGCTGCTGAAGGTGGATTTGAAGCTGTGATGATCAGCTCAAATGACAGATGTCTTTGTATTGAATCTAGCCTTTTGCAGTGCTATCAAAGCACCGATGTACCAGAAGAGTGGAACAGGCACCCGCACACAGCTGATAGACATTGACAAAGTTGCATCCTCTCTGGGACCTTCTGTTTGTGCTGCTCTTCCATGTGTTGAAAGGGTAAAAGGGGGGTAAGGGGGTTTTGCAGGGTTGTAGAGGAGGGGAAGGAACTTAGAGGTCTCTTTCTCTCCAATTAACCACAGGGCCACATGGAGTGGTTTATTTGGTGTTTATTTCAAGCTCAGCAGAACACACAGCCCAACAAGGATGATCGCTCCCAATAGGAGGATGTACAGGTAGTGATCGAGATAGCAGGTCAGAGAGACTGATTTTGCCTAGGGCTACAACTTATATAGCATACCCAACAAAGACTTTAAATGACCTGATTATCTATTGGTCAATTCTCCAACACATGTAAACTTTAACACCTTATAGTCAAAATTAAACTACAATTGTCGTCTATTTCTTGATCAACAACATAAAGAGAACATTCCAATGTATATTCAATTATTATTTGCTGCAATTAAGTTAATTAATAATAAAATTAATAATCAAGCCAGACTTCCTGTTTTTCTGATTGGTTGATCAGAAAAAGGATCTACTTCCTTATGTTTCTCATTGGTCGAATTTTACATATTACCACCTGAAATTGAATAACCACTTATTTCTTAGTCATTCATCCCAACCAGGTTTTAGGCCTATGGTGTACTTTTCGTGTCAAAATTGAACGAAAAGTTCACATTATAACATCCACCCCCTGCTTTTAGAAAGCAATGTCCTCATTGCTGCTAGACGTACCCTGTGTGTTCTATGTCAATGGTGAGAATAGTTCTCGAAGAACATCAACACAGATAACAGAATGAAATTTGCAAGCAAATGAAATCCCAAACCCAATGAAGACATTTATAAAGGGTCAATAGAAAATTACAACCTTGGTGCTTAACCGCACCCATCATGACAAAAATAAACACAACAGACTGTTATACCCAAGAATATCTGTCAATGCTGGACATAACATCGTTGCACACACAATTTTAAAAAATCAAAACAAACAAGCAAGATTAATAGCCAACATAAACCAAATGTGCATATGTCAACAACAACAAAATACAAGAACAAAATTATATGCAAACAAGCTATCAAATGATTTAACCAAGGAAATAATTAACAACATAATCAGCCAACAGAAACATAATCCCCTCTACCCAGCCTTAGTCCTATGTGGACATCTTTTGAACTTTACTGTGATGTGTGGCTCACCTACAGTACCTGGGGTAGCTAACTTGTGCACTCCAAGTTTTGGATGAGACTGAGTGCATCTGTCCTGCATTCTGGCAAGTGCCTGAACACATGGCTCTTTTAGATGAGACACATGGGTGTCCTGCGTTTGAAATGTTGGCTGTCCTGTCTTTGTCCCCAAGACTGGTGAAATGGGCAGCCGCACCCATCCACTACAACCAGGATCATCATCACCAACACATGGTGTATTGGGAGATGACTCCTTGACCTTAGGCTCCTCAGCGGAATGAGAATCTTTCGGGAGAATGTCCGAACCCCACTCAGGGTTTGATCCTACTACAGTCTGAGCTGTCCTATTCTTGCCCCTTCTCTTTCCTCTGCCCCGTCTCCTCTTCCTGCCTGAAAACGAAACACAATCACAAACAACAGCTAATGTGTCCTGCATTACTCCAATCCTCTCTTCCAAGACAGACAACTGAGTGACAGATTGTCCTGGTTCCTTTAGCAGGCTTGATGCTTGCTGTTGCTTTTTCCGAAGGTCCTCTTCCAGCTCTCTCTCCAACATGAGAGCTTCGTCACGAGCCTGGAAAAAGGTGGTCGCAGGCTTACGTGTAACCATACTACGAAGGTCCCTCCTCCGTTCCTGGTTATTCAGACCATCAACAAACTTGTCCCTTGCCAAATTGGCAGCAAGAGCCCATGGATCCTTGAGACTGATGACTCTCTCAATATCCCTCAATGCATGAGAGTAGTCCAGAATGGACTCCTCTGGCCGCTGGTCCCGCATGAAGAACTCTGACATCAGGGATGTCAGGCGACTTCCATCACCAAACACCGCCAGGAGGATCTTGATGACCTTCTCCGGAGTGTTTGTTTCATCCAGCTCCCTCAGTTGGACTTCCCGCCGAGCTGTCCTCGTCAGATGGCAGTAGACGAAATAAGCTGCCATCTCGCTGCTCATTGGATAAGCAGCCAGAACCCGCTTCACCTCCATGGTGAAGTCCTCTGCAGATCCATCTACAGATTCCCCGGAAAAGTAGGGCAGTTGAGGTGGAGGTAGTGCCACTACCATCTTCAGTGTTGTCGGGCTGAGTTGGGCTTCGGTCTGGGATTTGCTGGGCTTCACGTTGGACTGTGTGCTGCTGAACTATTATAAACACCTTACCTGCAATCCTGCTCGCAGCGCCAGTTGTTGAAAGGGTAAAAGGGGGGTAAGGGGGTTTTGCAGGGTTGTAGAGGAGGGGGAGGAACTTAGAGGTCTCTTTCTCTCCAATTAACCACAGGGCCACATGGAGTGGTTTGTTTGGTGTTTATTTCAAGCTCAGCAGA
>CM065701.1:24229578-24237078 GCA_017654935.2 Phymorhynchus buccinoides
GTACACACCCATTTGCTAGTTCCATGTGGGCATATATATTTGCTTTGGGACAGTTGGCCACCGCCCCTATTTCGCGGTTCCCCCCCTCTCCCCCCTCTTGGAAAACGCCCCCTCCTCTTCCCCTCTCTCTCTGGCCCCTGCGCCCGCCCCCCTGATTCTTCGCCGAATCTACGCCATGCTGTAGTGTGTGTGGACATAGATAATGTGTTGCCTGTACGCTCACTTAATATGTGGCGCGCGTGTTTGTGTCGTTTTTACACAGGGCTTCTTGCTAAAGACCCTAGAACTCGTGCTGTTTCGTTTCGCCGTGTCACTGCACGTGCAAAGGACTCTGTGACGTATCTTAGTACATGTCGGGATGGCACACGCTTGCGTCATCGCTCGCGTTGCTTTGGTTTGTTTGATTGCAAATGTGGTTAGCTCCGCCACGACAACAATCAAGTTGGTGTTTGAAGGAGATTTTGGTACCGGGCGAAGTTTTCGCTCAGGGCGCGAATCACGAGAAGCGCCTGCCGTGGCCAGTCCGGTCAGCCCATTCCGTCCTGCACAGTCGTTGGCGCTCCTTGGCTGGTCAGGAAATTGTCGTGGAACCGGTTGACTTGACTTTGACTTTTGTGTTGCATTAGCTCCTTGGTTTGATTCACAATTTCCCCCTGCTTGGTTTTCCTCTCTTTCCAGTAGGGTTCTGCTTGAGATTTTTTATTCTTTTTGTCGAGGTCAAAGGTTGAAGACACCCTCACTGGTAATGAGCTTGCTCAAATCTCAACTTTGGGCTTCTCACGCAGTCATTGTACAGTTCTTCTTGGGCGTTTCTCTCTGAGTCCTTGGGCGCTTTTGACGAACCAATGCGAAAAATCTTCTCTGGGCGTAAATCGCACCAAATTTTATTGATTTTCTCAGATTTGAAGGGCGTTTCTCAAGATCATAACTTTTTCGTGTATGGACAGAAGCTTAATAACCACTACTGTCATTGTCCCTTTGGAGTCCTGTGTGCCGTTCAAATGATGATCTCCTCGCTTGCTGCCCCATAACCCTCACTGATCACGTGACTTTCACATGTCTCTCACAGTCGTCTCGGCTTTGCGTTGGCCTTGACGTTTTTTTTCGATCCCCAAAGAACAGATTATTTCGTCTCCTGTGGTTTTCTAAGAGTCACACTTTTCATATAATAAAATTTCAACTGTTTACGGGGCAGGACAGTCTTTTTCGACTTTGAAGCTTGTCATCAGTGGTCTCTGATGTCGGCCGACTTCAGGGAGGGAGTAGAGATGATAGAGAAGAGATGAGGAGAGAGAAGAGAGAGAGAGAGAGAGAGAGAGAGAAGAGAAGAGAGAGAAGAGAGAGAGAGAGAGAGAGATGAGACGAGAGTACATGTGCAGGTTTCGTTTGTGTGTTGAAGTGGTGCGCGAGTTGTGTTTGATTATTTGTGTTGATTGATTGATCACCCTGAAGGCACGACGCGCACACACCGCGCGCGCGCGCACGCACACACACACACACACAAACACACACACACCCACACACACACACGCAGTAGACAGGATGTCAAAAATCTTTATATTCAAGCTTATTCTTTTATCGTCAATAAGATCATTTTGACTTGACTTAACTTCACCCACAACGCACTTGCACGCACGCACAGCATCACACACACCCACACACAACATCAACGCAACACGCACACGCAGCTCATCTCACGCACACACACACACACACACACAACCACACACACACAACTGTCCCCGTATTCACTGTTCGCAGACATCACCACTCCCTTGCCGGCTTGTCAAAGTACGCAAAGAGTTAGAGCCCTATTTAGATTCCTACTCAAAAAAGTTATTTAGTTAAAACTTTGTCGCTTGACTTTCGGATAGCTTTGCCTTGATTCAATAATATATGATACTAGTTGCGAACATTTCCCTTCCTTTGCTTGTTCTGGATTTCCGCCTCGTCGCTCCTCCTCATCTCGCTCCCTCCTTTCCTCTTTCTTATTACCGAGCCGCGAACGAAGAGAGCGAAGCTGGTAATGTTTTCGGTTCGGCATTTCCCTGTTTTCTAATCTATCTATGTAACACGATAACGTTTGAACAGAGGGACGGCGTTGGACACCTGGCTGCGTACGTAGGGACGCCTATGATCGCTCAAAGGTAGTCTAAAGATATGTAGTAGCCAAGTTTTAAAAAATGAAGGTCATTCAATCGAAGGTCAAGTCACTGGCGGGGGTCCGACAATGCTGCCGAGTAGCTGGCACGAAAAACGTTTGAACAGAGCGATATAGGGACAACTCACGATTTTGGTCATGCGGGTAGTATCACTTTGGATCTCTCTGGGCCAGGTTTGAAAATGAAGGCCATGGGTCAAGCGGTCAAGGTCACAGGAGCTCGAAAATGCCGGCGAGCATTTGGGCCTGTATTCCATTGTGATATCTTAAAAGTTCGTTACCAAGCTGGAGAAACGTGAAGCACGTGCAGCCGAAAATACTGTCCGCGCGACTGGTGATCTAGCGTCTTAATGCCTAGTTGTTGTTGTTGGGCTGTTCTTCTCCCTCTCTTCGTTAAAGTTCAATGTGCACCCCAATTTACATAGCCACAGTTATACTGCTTACATGAAATACATAGAGAGAGTAAAAGAACATACACACGCCCGCGCAGTGCACTAAACATCTAGACACACACTGCTCACACACCCATGCATCAGTGGCGCGCATTGCACATACCACACACACACACAGGCACACGCACACACACACACAGCCAGGCACACACACACCAACACCCAACACACACACACACACACACACACGACACACACACACACACACACCACACACACGTCCTCCTCTCACCATCGTTATGCCCATTTACATCACACACACAACACACACACACACACGACACACAAACACACACCACACGCACGCACGGCACGCACGACCGCTCACGCACACTCGCAGCTACACGCCACGCACACGCACACACACACACACACAACACACACACACACACACACAACGCACACGTCTCTCTCTCTCACACCTTTAGCCCATTTATCACACAACACCCACACACACACACACACACACACACGCACACGCTCACTCGCGCACGCACAACGCACGCACACTCAAACGCACACGCACGCACTCCACACACCCACACACATTCACACTCACACACACATCACAGCCGATCTCTCTCTCCACTCTTTATACTCCATTTAATCAGCACACACACACACACACATCACACCACACACACACACACCCCACACACAACACACACACACACACACACACACACACAACATACTCTCTCCTCTCCACTCGTTATACCCTTTAATTCACAGGTCACACACAGCACACGCACACACCCACACACAAACACACAACACACCGACACCACACACACACACCACACACACACACACACGTCCTCCTCTCAACACTCGTGTATACCCATTTAATTCAGCACACAACACACACACACACACAACACACACACACACACCACACACACACACACACACACACAGCACGTCCTCCTCTCACACTCGTTATACCCATATTAATCACACCACACACACAACACACAACACACACACACCACACACACACACACACACACACACACACACACACAACACACCACACAACGGCACACGCACACACCACATATATAAATATATACATCAGATCCCCTCTCACTCATCGGTTTTATACCTGTTCCCCTAACTACCCCCTTCCGAGGCTGACTCCCTTTGACCCCGCATTTCCGCCTAAGCTAAACTGCCCCTACCTGTCCATTTTTTCCCCACTTTCCCCTATGCTTTCATTCTCGTATAGCCCCCACCCCTCTACTCCCTTCTTTTTCTTACTGTCTCTTGCTTACCCCCACCGCCCTCTTCCCTATCGCCACCGCGACCCTCCCCCACTAGTCTGTTGTTCTCAGAGAGGTCCTAAGGATAAAATCGATGAATACTGTGCTATATTGTCCTGACTGTAATGAGAAGTCGAACTATCTACTGAATGGGGGCAATCGAGAGAGAGAGGGAGAAAAGAGAGATAGAGAGAGAGAGAGAAGGAGAGAGAGAGAGATAGAGAGGGAGAGAGAGAGGAGAGGAGAGAGAAGAGTCTGGAGAGCGAGGATGAGAGAGACATACAGACCAGACAGAGAGACAGACAGACGACAGACGAGAGAGAGAGAGAGAGAGAGAGAGAGAGAGAGAGAGAGATGCGAATAGATGATAAGAGACAGACAGACAAACATTCTCAGCACACAGAGAGATAGAAGTAGAATTATAGGATATATATGATGGAGAGATATCTTAGAGAGAGAGTAGAGAGAGAGATAGACAAGAGAAGAGAGAAGAGATGAGATAGATGTATTCGTGTCAAGATAATAGAAAGACATTTAATTCCCCAAGACAGTATGTCATTACAAAATGAACTGTGCCTTCTTTTTTCTCTTGAACACAAAGTTCAACTTTTCGTAGGTTGTTGTTGTTCCCTGGCTTAAAAGACTCCAGGGATCATCCTCGACAAGGCCCGAAGGACGTGAACACTATGTACAAAAGGCACCAGGCTGGGAGAGAACATTAATTTGGCGTGTGTGACCGTTTTTGTGTCCGCCACGTGGGCATCCACAATCCGACTGTCGGAGGGAATCGTAGGGATTTACGAGGCGAGAGAAAGAGACAGAGCCGGTAAGACAGACAGAACGATAAACATAGACAGGTAGAGTTAGAAGACAGACCGAGTAAAAAGAATCGAGAGACATCTCTCTCTCTCTCTCTCTCTCTCTCTCTCTACCGCTCGATCAATTCCTCTCTCTCTCCCCTCTCTCATCTCTCTCTCTCTCTCTCTCATCTCGTCTTAAGTTTTTTTGTTTTTTATCCAGAGGACAGATTGTCAGAATAGGTAAAAAAAAATCCATTAGCCTAAATCTTCATCCTTGTTAAATAAGTTTTTTCGAAGTGCTTGCAGTGCTCAGTGTTCTCTCTCTCTTCAACCGCTCACCTTTAAGAAACCGTTCCTTGGCCCCCCACCCTACTCCGCATCTTTGTATCACGCACGCACACATTACAATTAAACTGGAGGCCAAAAGGTTAAGCAACACTTCTAGCAAAACAAGGCAAACTTTTTTCTCTGGGTGATTGGCACAGCTTTCGAAATCACATACAAATTTATCAAAAAGAAACCCTATTTACTAACACCTGTATGCATAATTTCACTTTGTGTAGCATGCAAATTACCGTTCGTGGGTACGCCGCACACCAATGGTATGGTCCCCTTTGTAAGAAGTCAAGTTTGATGCACATGTTCAAGGCTGGGGCCCCCTCTCACATCAGACAAATCAGGAAACGCGCAGGAAACAGTGTGATAGCAGAGGTGGTATAGAGTGGTTGTTGTTCCGGCAAGAGGCTGTTATGATCCAGGTCAGATATCACTGCTCGTTTTGAAACGACAAACGCGAGAAAGTCATTCAATGTATTGATCTATACTTAATTATAGTGTCCATGGTCACTGACCATCTGTGTGAGACGGCTCTTGCCAAGTGCTCAAACAGTTCAATGGCACTAGGCAAGTACAGGAGGCTGGCTTAAACACCGCGGCATTATTTTTTTATAATGATTAGAGACGCAGGCACGATCTACAGGTCTCAAAGGTGACTGTGAAGCATTTAAGTGGATCACGCTGTATAAGGTCCATCCCTGATCACATAGCACACTTCCAAACAGGTGGTTTAGTCTCACAAATGCTTGTAGCAAAGAAGGATGGAGCAATTTGGAGCAATAAAGTCGTAATTTGTTGCTGTACAATGGCGCCAAAAGTGCGATTTAGGTGGTTTAGCTCATAAATGCTGTTACAAGAGGATGGAAGCACTTTGGAGCAATAAAAGGCCTGTTTAGCTGGGCATGTAGCAATGGGCGCCAAAAGGCGATTTGGGTATGTTCGTTACTGCAGTTCCATATGACACAACCTGTAAGTGACGAGCAATCGTGTGGCAAAACTGAAAGATAAGATTGTTTTAGCTTCTTCTGCGTGAAAAAAATGCCAAACACATCTCCATTTTTTCTCTGTGGGATTCAAAGTCAAACTCTTCAGCAGTAAGCGAAATGGTGAAATATCAGTCAGAACGAAATTGGTTACTTTCATTTGACTTTCGGGGTGCTTTTTGTATTCAGCAACATAACCTAGCACTCGTGGATTAGTGTAAGGTTACTGAGACAAAAAAATTAAAATAATTCTTTGGTTCATCTTTCGTTTTAATGATTTCATCCAAACTTTTTGTTGTTTATTTTCAAAGAAGGGGTTGCTTAACTTTTTGGCACGATGTTTTGTGTTTTGGCTGGTCACCATCAGAATCTACAGAACTCTCAGACCATACTTTAGAGAGGACGCGATGGAGGCCCGCCTTGTAAAGTAGGCTCTATTTTCGCTGGTAGTAAGAGACCAGCGTCACTGTCGCTGAAAATCCCTTCCTTTTTTAGGGCATTTAGTTTTCACTTGTTTATATTGTTTTATTTTAACATATCTGGAAGCAGGCAACAACAATCATTAATGACACAACAACATGCACAGAAGTAGAACCATGTGTGTTGTGTGTGTGATCATAGAGATAGGAGAGAGAGAGAGAAAGAGAGAGCTAGAGAGAGGAGAGATGAAAGAAGAGAGAGATCTATAGGGAGGGAGAGTAGAGAGAAGAGAGCTATTCAGAGCGTGAGAGGGAAGAGAGAGGAGAGAAGAGAGAGAGAGATTGACAAATTTGACTTGACAAATTTAATTGACAAAATGATTTATTTAATGGTCGATAGGCTACAGAGGCCATCATGACATGAGGGGTGTAATTAAATAAAGGAACATGCAAACGAAAAATATCAGTACTAAATATCACATTAATTACATCAGCACAAACACATCTCAATGTGAGTATAAAGATAAAAACTAGGACAAATATATGCTGCAGCGCGCAGAGAGAGCGTAGAGAGAAGAGAGAGAGAGAGAGAGAAGAGAGTAGAGAGAAGAGAGAATAAGAGACAGAGAGGAGAGAGAGTCAGAGAGTCATATATAGAGAGAAGAGATGGGGGGGGTGAGTGTATGTAGGTAACGAGCAATCGACCTCACACAGAGTTAGAAACACGGAGAGAGAGAGGAGAGAGAGAGACGAGAGGAGAGAGAGAAGATGATGAGAGAGAGATGAGAGAGAGCACAGAGACAGGAGGGGTGGGTAAAAAGAGTAGTAGAAAGCAACGACTCACAACATGGTAAAAATCAACGGAGAGAGAGGAAGAGAGGAGAGAGAAGAGATAGAGAGGAGAGAGAGAGAGAGATGAGAGAGAGAGAGACAGAAGAGAGAGAGAGAAAGACAGAGGGGGTGGGGAGAGAGGAGAGAAAGAAAGACTCACACATGTAAACAACGGAGAGAGAGAGAAGAGGACGAGAGAGAGGAAGGAGGAGAGAGAGAGAGAGAGACAGACAAAAAAAGAGAGAGAGAGAGACAG
>CM065701.1:24242078-24332078 GCA_017654935.2 Phymorhynchus buccinoides
ACGTTCCAGCCGAGAGAGAACAATGGTGTGATACATAGTATACAATGCTGCTGACATATATAAGAGAGTCAAGACTGACAGTTTTCCATTGTCAAGAGCTAAGAAGAGATCGCTAAGAACTTTAGTCAGAGCCGTTACAGTGCTATGAGCAGGTCGATAGGCAAGACTGGAGGGGGTTGAAAAAATTGCTTGCTGACAGATGGTTAGACAATTGTGCAAGGACAAATTTCTCGATTATTTTGGAAGACAAACGCTAAGTTAGACACAGGCCGATAACTTTTCAAGTCACTATGATCCATAGTAGGCTTCTTTATCAAGGGTTTAACAAGAGCAGTTTTGTACAGGTCAGGAAAAACACCACTCAGTAAAGAGTCGTTTATGATCTGATTCATGACAGGCACAACAACATCAAGACATTCATACAACAAAGGGGTTGGTAAAGGGTCCAGGTCACACGTCTCGGGGGCAGATCTCTTCAAAACATCAAAAACATCTTTCTCATACACAGGAGAAAAAACAACAAGAGGGGAGCCTACAAAATCTTTGCCTAGGGGGTGGGAAACAGTGGGCTGCAAGTCAAGCTCTTTCCTAATGTTCTCAATTTTGGAATTAAAGAAATCAGAAAACACACATGGCATTGATGGTGGGGGGTAAACAGTCGGAAGTTTGGTAGGTTTAACCCTTGCACACAGTTTGTTTGTAATAGAATACAGCTCTTTACTAGATCTTGCCGCTGCTAATTTTATTCTTTTGTTTCTCCGACTTCGAACCTCGACCGAAATAGTACCATAAAAATCAAATTGTTGATTGTGGGTACTTAACTGAAAGAAGAAGAAGAAGAAGAAGAAGAGATGATCTATAGAATTTTGTCTCACTTTTTGGTTAAAATAAGGAAATAGTATGAATTTCCAACAAAATAAACGCAGCCCGCGCCCTAATGAAACACACCCAAACCACACACGTACTCCACTCATTCAGGCAAACAATATTCAGGCAAAGCAGATTTTTCCCCACTTTATTTGAGGCATCAACCAGGTAAAATACAAACATTCTAATGGCATTGGTCAACATTTAAAAATGATGATGATGCAATAATATTGCAACAACAATAATGAGCACATGAAGCAAAAATAATGGGGAAAACAGTAGATATGCAGTAGAGATATCAGCAAAATGACATATGATCAGAAAACACAAATAAAACCTAAAACTCAAAATTAACGAAAACAAAAGGTTAGCAACATTGCAATATGATATGAAAAAGAATTTTACAACAACAACAAAAAGAGAATAAAAAGCATTCTATATTCTTTCTTTTTCATGGGTGGGCAACATAAACTTGACATCAAATTAACAGGATAACAATTTTTTTTTTAAATCATTCACATTCATCATCATTATTGCCTTTTATCGTTATCATCATAATTTTTTAATCATCATCATCATCAGAGATCTTGTGAGAAATATATAAAGAATTAACAACAAATAAATAAATAAATAAAACACTTGAAAAACAAACCTTTAAGACTAAAAACTTCCAACAAGAAATCAAACATAGGTGCGTCATTGGAACTTACTTTATATAGTTTTAGTAAAAGTATCATTTGTTGTTGCTGTTGTTATCTTACTCTGGCTAAAAGACTCCAGGGATCATCCCAACAGCTGAAGCACTTGAACATTATGGTACAAATCCACCAGATAGGGATGAGAACATTACGTGTGCGACCGTTTTTGATTACCCTGTACGTGGGCAGCCACACTCCGACATCGGAGGATTTTGGAGACTGATGATGTTATGCTAGGAGCTTGTCATGGCTGAAGACAATCCCCACATTAACTATGCAGAGCATAACAACAGTTTGATGTAGCCTTGGTGTTCCAGCCTAATTGGTCTGACACAGCCTTAAGCCAAGGCAAAAAAGTATCATTTAAAAACAAATAAAATTCTTAGGTGCTCTTTTTTTTCAGGCTTCAAAACAGTCTTAGCGAGTTCTTGGTATTTTTTTTTTAGCAGATTTTTGTTAGCAACAAATTCATTAGACTCAAGCAGCAAAAGAGTAGGAAATAACACTCTGAGCTATTTATACATTTGCGCAAGAAAGGCCAAGCATTTCAACAGGAATGAATTAAAAGCCAAATGACCAATTGGAATGAAACAATGTCCAAAGGCACAGTGGCAAAAATGTTATTTAAATGTTGATTCGAATGCTATATGATGGCTAAAATGTACTGGAAGTTTGGCATAATGACGAAATACAATCAGCACCAAAAGTGTCGTCTATATTAAGAAAAAACAACAACTAACAAACATACATGCCAAGGGAAGCTTCAACGTATAAACGATAGTTGAAATTAATCTCAAATAATTTTTCGTCTTTTGACCTAAAAAGCACCGGCATGATTGACCTACATGTTTGATGTTATTATAAGAGGTAAACACACAACAGCAAGAGCACTTTTTAAAATTGAATGACAGATTCTCTTAAACAGAAAAAAAATGATACAATGTCACTATGTAGAGAGGCACAGAGGTAACGCGTTCGCCTCGTGTCAAGTAAACCCGAGTTTGACCCTGGGTACAGGGGATTTTTCCTCTCACTTTGCACTAGGCCTTACGGTCTGAATGTGGAGTCAGTCGGATGAGACGATAAACCGAGGTCCCATGTGCCCATGCACTTAGCACACGTTAATCCCAGTAACAACGAAAAATTTGCCACCCCCCTTCCTTTCTCATCAGTCACACAAACATCGCATGTCAAAAAAAAAGTAATTGGGTGGTGCGCCTCTGGCTGCGACGCGCTCTCCAGGTGGGATTTCACAGAGACTCCTCTGTGATAATAAAGTACCTAATACCTAATACATCGAGGCTGGTTGCTTGATATGACACATAATTTCTTGAACACTAAAAAGCGACACCACTTGAAACTATCCCTTCAATCAAGGTCCCCCTAAAACATACATATAAAAGTTTAAAACTTACAACATTCGAATCAACATCAATGAAAACTTCCTCTGTCAACACCATGTTCTTATTTACCCAAACTACAAGTTTGCACAAAAAACAATATGACAAAACACTGTAATAAAAAACAACAACAAACAAACAATTCTGAGTTTCTTAAATACATTAATATAGAAATATAAATACATTATCAAATATTTCAACATAATTATGCTAAAGTTTGAAGTTCAAAGTTTGAACACTTTTCTCTGTCTTGCCTTGGTGTGGTTACCGTTTTACAGGATAAAAACAAGGAATGTCCCAAACGGAAAATTTGTTGTACGAATCATAACAGACAAGGACTTCAACACAAAAGTATGCCTAGTTTGTCTATCCAGCCACCATGATTTTAACAGTAACTGAAATTGATGAATCACACCACTACCGTCAATAATCATCAGTTTTGATCAAATTAATTCACAATAATGCAAGAAAAAGAATTGAATGCCCCCCCCCCCCCAAAAAAAAAAAGAAGAAGAAAGAAACCAAACCAACAAAATTTAAAGTTATTTTTAGCAAGAATAAATTACTGTAACAATGCATAGAACAATGATAATTTAAAACCCTGACATCATAAATCATTACTGTCAACTTTCAAAGTTACGTTTTTGATTTTTCTACGCGATTTATCCACATATCATTCAATTACCCGAAAATAAAAAGCCATAAATAATTCCGTTTTAAATAAAAGCTGGAAAAAACCCAAATCACATCCGAAACTCAGACTAGAACGAATCATCCCCTGTGTTTTTTTGACAAAAATTGTAACCATGATGTAACAACAACGCATTTCATAAAACATCATCATCGATTTTCTAAACCAACAAAGAAACATCAATTGATTATGCTAGGTCAAGGTTTGTTTAAAATACCCGAGCAATCATTGTCATAAATTAATAACAAAATGATCTTACAACAATGAACATCACACACACAAAATTAAAGATGAACAGCAACATATTGTCGGTGAAATTCAAAAACCTTGCATCTCAATTTTGGTAGTTTTTAGAAAAAACAAAAAAAAAATTAAAAATGAACCGCGTTGACCACAATTGATTAACTATGATGAATATGTGTTCAAGACATTGCGAGTTTAGTTCTGCATTCTGTTAAAATTACTTTTAACATTTTTTTTAGACTTGAAAAGAACGAAGATACGAGGTTTTTGTCCTTAACTATATCTGAATTTGGGACCTACGAGTTTTTCTTCTATTTTCACAACCTCATTTACCCCAGATAGAAAGTCATTAGAGATACGAGCTTTTGGTGGAAGTTGGCGGGAAAAATTTGAGAGCTGACTATGTATCTAACTCAAAATCCCCAAAAATCAAGATGCGAGTTTTTTAAAATTTTACCGATATAAAAAAAAAAATGTATACCAAATGTATGTTGGTCAATCCCCAGATGAAAAAAGTCAACGCACAAAATAACGTGCACTACTCCATACTCACTTTTTTATATAACAAAAATAGAGAGAAAAGAGTCATCCGAGTTGCACAAGCGCTCATTAGATACCGACAACGACAAAAAAGAACAATTGTCACTACCTTTTTCTAACCAAGCAAACTCGTTCAGTTCTAGCCAAAGGATGCCATTCTTTAATTTAATTCAACCCTGTCCCAAACCCTCATGCATTATCAAACAATGTTTTTTCTTCACATTTATCAAAACCTCAAAAATAATGCAAAGGATGAACAGTAGCATAACATTTTTATTTTTATTTACAGTAGAACCTCCCTATCAAGACCTTCCGTATTAAGACTCCCTCTAATATGTGACCCCAAAAATTATCAGGGATTCTTTTCCCCTTCATACCCTGACTACTGTGTGTCCACCTCTCTATTAGGACACCTTCTTATTAACCCCTTGACTGCCAGAGAACCGTTTTATTTTTTGCCATACAAATCATGCCATGAAAAAGACAACTGATAGAGCCAATCTGGCAAAATGGTCTGGGGATATAACTCTCTTGGCTGTGTTAGAGCAAAAGCCAGCATATCAGAGTTCTTCCTCTTCATCTGATGACATCATCAGTGATGTCATCATCATCAGGTCAGTACTAGATACGTTATATGGCAGACAAAGGGTTCAGACCTTTTTGGGGGTTGATTTTTTAAGGCCTTTAACTCTTCTAGTGCCATGTATTTTTTGACGTTCTTGGTTGTCCGTTGCATCTCAACCGACAAGAGGGGAGTAACAGTTTTTTTCGAGCGCGCATGCATTGCTTCAAAGGAAGAAACAGTGATATGAACTCTAAAAACAGACAAACACGTGGCAGGGTGCTTGGCAGTGAATGTCTTTGCATTTGGTGGGAGTGTAGAGCGATATCTCAGGCGCGAATGTATTCGCCCATAGAGTTGATAGGGAGGTTCCGCTGTATCAATCATAACGTACAAAACCCTGATGGAGAAAAAAAAAAAAATGTCGTACCAATGTCATCATCTCCCTGTTCTTTTTTTCACCTTTTTTTGTTTTTGCGTGTGTGTGTGTGAGGTGGGGGTGGTTGGACGAGGGTCAGTCCTACCACACAAAAACAAAAAATGCTCTGTACGCATGTGTGGTCTTTTTTTTTTCTTTTTCTTTTTCAAAAGTCAGTCTGGTTAACAGTTGCGATACAGATATACAGGCAGGCATGATATATGATCACAGTTTGCTGCTGACGCTGTCCCGAAGGCCTCTCCCCTCTGGTACTAGTGGTAGTCAGCTCTGGCCCAGCTTCTTCTTCAGGTTAGCCGCCAGGGCGTCCATGAACTCAAAGGTGTTCAGGTAGTCTTTGCGCGCGACACTGAGCAAAAAAAAAGATTTTTTTTTTTTAATTTAGTTTTTGTACATGTAAAATCAAGTGCTGGGGAAACCCCCCGTGGGGAAATACATACCAGGGAGTCTTTTGTATAAATAGTTCCCCCACCTTCTGGAAGCTTTGTGCTTGTAACATCCTCTAATCTGTCACTCTCTTTGACTCTGCCTTTTCCCTTTGCTTGCTGTCCTCTACTATCTTTCTGTCTTACCGGTTCATTCTCCTGCCTTTTTTCAAGTAACAATTTCAAAAAGATTTCCTCCAGCCGAAGTCGGACTTGCTGGGCCTAGCTATTTCCTAGTCAGGCGCATAACGGCAGCATGACGCATCTGCGCTCATAATTGACAGGAAACTGTCTGAGCGATCGAAGAAGAAGAAGAAGAAGAAGAAATGCTGGGGAAAAAAGGAGACCAAATTTCAAGTATTTTTCTGACTGCAAGGTGCGCCTATCATTACCCCAAATTTTACCAAAAAATCAGAATTTATCATTATATTTTCCTACTATTTTATTAGTCATGTTATAAAGCGCAGAGGTTTCAGTCTAGGAAAAAGTTTTGCCTAATAGTCTAAAAAAAAGGCATATTCGTGCACATCTCCTCCGAAATTGGAATGCGTCGGCTGAATGCAGCGGGGAGACCAGTGAAAACTGAAAACCGGACAAATACGTACCTTGCCCATTATGGCCATATGGCCTGGGAACGCAGAAAGGGAAGAAGAAGAAGAAGACTTGTGCATATAACTGTATTTTTCTCATTGACATAAACATTTCAGCACACTGTCACTGGGTTTTTCCCTCTCCTTGATGTCCCTTTTACGCAGCTCTCTCTCTCTCTCTCTCTCACACACACATATATATTATATACATTTACACAAACACCAGGGCTCTCAGGGACCCTCATTTGGGGGTCTATGAAGTACTAAAATTCGACAGGACCCTCTAAAAGAATATGCAGGGGGTCCCTGGGACCCTCTATCCTGCCTCTAGGAGCATCTATACTGTAAGTGAAGGAGTCCCTGGGACCCCTTGTTTTGCGGGACGAGTGGGAGCCCTGAACACACAATCATACTAACTGGCTCACGTCCTTCAAACAGATGACAAAATGTTGAGTCAAAATACCAGATTAGATAGATTTGACTCTCTCTCTCTCTCTCTCTCTCTCTCTCTCTCTCTCTCTCTCTTTCTGTCTCTCTATCGCTCCATTGTTTGCATTTTTTTTCTTTTTCCTTTTATTTAATTTTCCTATGTTTCAGTCTTTTTTTTCTCGTGTTTTTTTTTGCCTGAGGGCATGGTGTAAAAAAGCTGATTCAGCTTATCCTTCTTCTTCTTCTGCGTTCCCAGGCTATATGGCCATAAAATTACATGTGTCCGGTTTTCAGTTTTCACTGGTCTCCCCGCTGCGTACAGCCGACACTTTCTGATTTCGGAGGAGCTCAAAGGAGAAAAATTATTTGGAAGATTTTTTTTTTAAAGGCAGGAGAATGGGGCCACTAAGTCAGAAAGATAGTAGATGACAGAAAGCAAAGGAAAAAGGCAGAGTCAAAGAGAGTGGCAAATCAGAGGAAGTTACAAGCACAGAACTTCCAGAAGGTGGGGGAACTATTTTTACGAAAGACCTCCCGGTATCCCCACGGGGAAGCTTATCAATTTTCCCTCAATAGAGAGAGAGGAGGGAGAGAGAGAGAGACAGAGAGAGGAGAGGAGAGAGAGACAGAGACTGAGACAGAGAGAGAGAGAGAAGGAGTGAGAGAAGGAGGGAGAGAGAGAGAGAGAGAGAGACACAGAGAGAGAGAGAGAGAGAGAGAGAGAGAGAGAGAGAGAGAGAGGGAGAAGGAGGGAGAGAGAGAGACAGAGACAGAGAGAGATAGACAGAGAGAGAAAGAGGGAGAGAGAGAGAGAGAGAAAGAGGGAGAGAGACAGCAAAAGAGAGAGAGAGAGAAGTTTGCATTGGTATTCAGTACTGACCTGCTCATGCCCTTGATGCAGATGGCCAGATCCTTGGTCATGACCCCAGACTCGATGGTTTCGATGCACACGGCCTCCAAGGCCTCGGCAAACTTCCTCAGCTCCGCGTTTCCATCCAACTTAGCACGGTGGGCCAGCCCTCTCGTCCAGGCAAAGATTGAGGCTGCGCGGGGATGAAACAAACCCACAAATGTATTGAAAGGCCAGGGCTCCCAGGGACCCCCATTTGGGGGTCTATGAAGCACTAAAATTCTCAAGGACCCTTTAAAAGAATGTACAGGGTGTCCCAGGGATGCATTAGAAAAATTCTTTTCAGCATTTGCAATGCCACTGGGACCCTCTACCCCGCCTCTAGGACCCTCTATACTGTAAGTGAAGGAGTCCCAGGGACCCCTTGTTTTGCGGGACAATTAGGAGCCCTGGAGGCGTAACAGAATTTCTTCTTCTTCATCTTCCGTATTGAATGGGTAAAGTATCCGTATGTTTGCCGTAACACATAGCGCGCCTTAACTCGTCACGCCCCATGTATTATTTACGTTCTTGGTTGAACGTTGTATCTCTACCGACAACAGGGGAGTAACTATTTTTGTTCAAGCGCATATGCATTGCTTCAACGGAAGAAACTCACAAAAGCTCTAAAAAAACTAAAAAAACATTGGCAGGGTACTTGGCAGTGATTGTCTTTGCATTTGGTGGGAGTCTTGGGCGAATACATACATTTGCTCATGGTGCTAGAAGAGTTAACTATTTCACCACCAACGTCACATTTTTGCACCACAACGATTTAACACCCATGTCACTGAAAGGCATCAAATCAGGGTCTGTTATCCAAAGACCCTATTCTCTTCATTTTGGGAGGTAAGGATAGACCTTACTTTAAATATGTCACGGAAGAATCCCCAATATTACAGACAGATTTTTTTCTCTACCCAGGTAAGTTTAATGGACATTTTTTTTAATGAAAAATGGCTGGCGGCGAAGGGTTAAACAATTAACAAGGGTAGTAACATGTAAATCAGCATAAACAGCCCTTCCTATTGGCAGTTTCTTCTCATTTACATACCCGTGTTAATTGTTTAAGACGCAATCAATGAGTACCGCACCAGGTCTCCTCGCTGCCGTCACCCAGTGCATACCAATTTCAGGGAAAGCTAACAAGAGAAAAATGCTTTGAGTGAAAAAAGACAGGAGAATGGGCCAAAAGGGCAGAAAAATAGATGACAATACGAGTTCAGGGCAAGAGAATGGTACAGAATTTCCAGAAGGTGGGGAAGCTACTTGTGCTGAAAGAGTTTCTGGTATTCCTCACAAGTGATTCGACAAATAAACCAGCTTAATAAAAAGAACAAACAAAAGTTACCATCAGGTTTCAATAGCCACATATTTGAAAACTGATGAACAAAACAAGATCTTGAAGCAAAAAAATCTTAGTCTAACATTTAAGTATTTGTGACCCGATTTCACGAACCGGGTCTTAACTCGCAAGCAGCGATTGTGGTAGAGGCCCAAAAAAGGTTCAGTGGGTCAAAAGTATGGATTTTGCGTTTTCACTTGAAATGGATTCTGCCACCATTAAACTTCAACTTCATGCATTGGACTAAGTGAAATTCAAATTGTAAATGCATTAAAACACATTTTAAATGATATACCCCATGGCAATTATCCTATTTTAATCGCCTGTAAAGACTAAATTTTTGATTGAAAACTGTAAACTGAAACACTGATCGGGCCCCATCATGTTATATATCTCTGGAAAGCTTGTGACCTTAACCTGCTTCTGCTCGCGTGCTCGTTTTGAAATCCAACCAATCAGAAGCATGGTATTGCAAAACTTAGGCGTAAACACAGAGTGAGAGAGTTGAAAACTTTGACCAATGAGAGGTTAGGATAGACTCTGTCTCTAGTTACTGAAAGGCAACGCGCAACGGGATTGGTCGAGAGGGAGACAACTTGCTGCTTGCAGTTTCGAAGCAACATGGATATGATGCAGACGATCTCTTTCGAAAGATTGACTTTTTTGCTCATTTCTCGGTCATTTACAACCCTACCAGTCGCAGATCAAGGAGAACTTGGAGCATTGTTAATAAAAATATTTCAACTCAACCGATTCCGACGATGAAAACGAAACTGACCGTGACTATGACTGCCTCAAAACTGTAAAACCTGCTTCGACTCCGACTCGGCGACTGCTACACTAGTCAGTGACTAGTGCTAGGCCTAGGATGGGTAAAAAATCTTTGCACCCCGTTTTCTCAAAACGGCCATCTGCTGGGTTACCCTCTTTAACACCCTATAACTTCCTCATTTTTTGTAGTAGAGCAATAAATCATATATCAAAAGAAAGGTAAATGTTTGCAGATTATGTAAATGCTAATATATTAAAATCTGCCATTTTCACCTTAAGACCCACTTTGTGGTGATGGGTCACATTTATGTTATGTGTGAATATGTGTTATTTATGAATATATGAATGAGGACATTTATACAAGTTTTTCCCTTGTCTGAGGCCAGGTTTTACCATCTTTCTACAATCACAAATCGACAACTATTAGAAATTACGTTGCTTTATATCAGTTCTGAAGGCAATGTTATACCAGTGGGTGTGTATGTAACTGGTTTTATGTGAACCATCATTCACAAGGCAGACAGGTGGAATCTTTTGCTCTGACAAACACGATTACCGGTAATAAAAGGGAAACAACTCCACAGTTGAAGGATTGAGATAAGAAAAACAGTCATGTGCCTCTAGAAGTCTGTTTTGTCATCATCATCATCATCATCATCATCATCACCACCATCTTCTTCAATACCATCATCTCACCAATAAGGTTGGTGGAGGTCTCTTTCCGGACCTGTTTACCCCAAATCTTCACTGTCAGTAATCCCAAGCTCTGAAATCAGTAATTTCAGGCATCTGTCTGTAATTTTGCCGGCCGAGAAATCCTTTTACCAGGAATTTTCGCTACCATTAGAACTTTTGTACAGCGGGGGGGGAGGGGGAGCATAAACGCACTCTGCAACTTCTCGTCCGAACCCAATTTCAACGACTGCTGACAATTTGGCTGAGTGAGGGGTGGGGGAGGGTATCACACATCGGTACTTACATGTGTTGTTTTTTCATCATAATTGCGATTGCACCGACAAAATGGCGCTATGGATCGTAAACAGGAAGTGAACCGAGCGGAAGCAACGAATCAAGGGACATCACTAGCATGGATAGCTGACGACAATGCCAAGAACGGTTCAAACACAATGCTTTCTTTCCATTTCTTCTTTTTTTCCCCACACTCGTTCTGCAGAAATGCGGATTTTTCTGTTGCTGACCTTAACAGCGTAATCGGAGGTCTCAAAACGTAATAATTACAGACAAATCCGTAAGGAAAACAGGTCTGTCTTTCTCTCACTGATGTCGTGCGACTGTACCACGGATGATGATGATCATCATCATGAACAAGAAAAATTATGACACAGATGGCGATAATGATGTTGACAATGACAATAACAATTTATTATTACCAATAGGGATGGAGGTGTCTTTGCCTAGCTGGTGTACCCTGTAGCTTCGTGTCACAGTGCCACGAGCTGTCTCTGACATTTTGCTTTTCTTCTTCATGTTCTTCAAATCTTGTTATCATAGGAATAACAAGGCAAGGGAATTGGAAAAGTAAAACAAAGCTGAAAAGCGGGGGTCTAGGGGCCGCAGAAGGCTCCTAGTAGGGTTCCAGGGGGTAACGCTGAAGCTTTTTTTTGTACTTGAAGCCCTAAAACAGCATTAGGATGGCATTTAGTTAATTTTTTTTATTCTTTCGGCGGAAAATCAGTCATTTCGGCGGAAATTTGCTGTTTGGCGGACAATTCCCATCCCTGAATAATAATAATAATAGTGGAACCTCCATTAAAGACCTTCAAAAATCATCCAAAAATGAGGTCTTATAAGGGAGGGGTCTTCAAAGGGAGGTAATTATAATACTTACAAAGAAGGGCAATGTCTCAGAGAAGTCGGTCTTATGTGGGAGGGAGTCTTATAATGGGAGGTCTTATAAGGGAGGTTCCACTGTAGTAGTAATGCCTTACCAATGGGGTTGGTGGAGGTCTCTTTCCCCTGTTGATGCACCCTGTAGTGACGTGTCACTGTGCCGTGAGCGGCCTCGGCCTCCACCGTTTTGCCGTCAGGACAGATCAGAACACTGGTCATCATGCCCAGAGAGCCGAAACCTGCACAAAAAGGACGCAAATCGCACTTTTATACACACCTCAGAGACCCATCTCAAGGACTGTTACAACATAAATCATGCCAATCATCCCCTGAAGTCGGAGTATGGCCGCCCATGTGGCGGGGCCCTTTAAAAGCAGCCATGCACATAATCTTCCCACCCAAGGCCATGCGAAATGTTCACATGGCACTGGGAGTGTGTCCCCAGAGTGTTTAAGCTGGGGAACGAAAACAACAACAATGCCAATCAGATTAAAATATTACAAACACACACAAACATGTCCATCAAAAACAATTATAATCACCCCAGTTCCAAAAACCAGAAACAGGTTTTACAGTTAAAAACGGGAGCGAAAATCACCTTCAACATCATTACAGGGTTCGTACAGAATTTTGGAAATAAAAATCCATACTTTTTCCAGACCATTTTTGCAACTTTCCCATACCATAAAGGGGCCAGATGCACTCACCTCTCAGATGATGTCTGTAGCCTATAAAAGTCACGCATTGTTATTGCCAGGGCCGAACTTAAAAAACAAACAAAAAACGAACTTTTGCCGGGGCCGACTTGCTGTTTTGCCGCTTTCTCCAGCTGCTGGTGCTTCTTGCCTTCAGCATGGCATTTCAGTGCCCCCACACCCATGTTCCGAACATCAAAGTCCTTTGCGCATAGTAAGCACTGCGCTTTGTACTTCGACCCATCAGATGATGGGGCTATCCAATCCTTGAACTCGCTACGCCTATGTTCCAGCCACGTTTGGCTAAACACGCACTTTCCCATGTTAGCGAAGCAAATGACTGCGCTTCCAACGAGAAAACAAAATCGACTTCCGGCGCATGCGTATTGCGTACAAGGGACGTCACTTCGCCGGCCAAGAAAGAAAAGTTCGTCTGCTAGTAACCATGGCGCTCACTCGTCAAGTATGCGTGCCGTGGTAGCGTTGTTATTATTATCATGTAAAATCGAAGTGAGATTCTCTTTGTCTTCAGTGAGAAAACAAATTGCCTGTCGTGTGAACTGTGCCAGACTGAAAAATTCAAGACTTTTCCAGACTCAGGCAACCAAAGTTCATAATTCCATGCTTTTCCAGGCCTGGAAACCATTTTTCCATTTTCCAAGACTTTTCCAGACTTTAAAGACTCTGTACGAACCCTCATCATAAGCATGCTCTTGTCATGTCCGTTTACCATAGTTTTCGGACTATAAGGCGATACTTTTCCCCCAGACTGAGACCCCTGCGCCTTATATGGCAAATAATATAGCAAGAAATTATAAACACAAAATCTGAATTTTTTATTTTATTTTGGGGGTGCGCCTTATAGTCAGAAAAATATGGTAGTCTAAAATAAGAAAAATGTTGTTAATGTTTTTTTGCTTACACAAAGATAACACAACACAATACAATTCTGTTATAAAATCCATACAACCATTGCTAGTTTACTTGCATGATAGAACAACAAAAAGTGAAGATACAGGAGGCACTGTTCAGCGAATATTAGAAGAAACCCCCGCCCAAAAAAAGCAGGCAAATTAAAAACAAGATTAATGTAGCGCCTACCTTGAGCCACAGAATCAGACTGCACGTCCCCGTCGTAGTTCTTACAGGCCCAGATGAACCCTCCGTCCGACTTCATGGCGTAGGCCACCATGTCGTCGATCAGCCGGTGTTCGTACCAGATGTTCTTCGCCTCAAACTGCGCCTTGTACGTGGCGTCGTAGATCTCCTGGAAGATGTCCTTGAATCGGCCGTCGTACTTCTTCAGGATGGTGTTCTTGGTGGAGAGGTACAGGGGCCAGCCCTTCTGCAGGGCGAACTGGAAGGAGCTGTGGGCAAAGTCTGTGATGCTCTGGGCAAGAGAACAACGTGCAGGAAATATATATCATCATCATCTTTGTTATCGTCATCATATAATAAAAAGGCAAGTGTGTGTGTGTCTGTGTGTGTGTGTGTCTGAAACACAAAACGGGCCTTATAACTCCGCCGTTTTTCGACCGAATCGCTTCAAATTTGCTATGAGGATTGGCAAAGTCTTTGGTGTTCGGAACAATATAAAATTAACATGCCGAAAACGCCCTCATCAACATCCTCATCAATGTTGTCGTTCTTCTCATCATCATCCTTCCCTCCCTCTCTAGATCTCTCCCTCTCTCTGCCAGCATCTGCGTTGTACATATTTATTGTTCGCTCTCTGCTCACCTAAGTTAAAGTCAAAGACACATATTCACTCTCTCTCTGTCTTTATCTGTGTCTCTCTCTGTCTGTCTCTCCATCTCTCTCTGTGTCTGTCTCCATCTACTCACAGCATCAGTGTTAAACATGCCCAGGGCGACTCCTCCACTCTCCTTGAAGTCAAAGACAGTGAACTCCATCGGTTTGTCGCCGTTCTCTGGGGTGAACTTCATCTCCAGTTTCCCGGCTCCAGGGACCACAAAATCTGTGGCGCGATACTGCACAACACATATCATTATTAAATTAGGATTCTATTTAATATATAAAGAACTCCCATCGGTTTGCCGCCGTTCTCTGGGGTGAATTTCATCTCCAGCTTCCCGGCTCCGGGAATCACGAAACCTGTGGCGCGATACTGCACAACACATATCAATATTATTTTGATTATTAGTAGTATTTTTTATTACATGGGTGTTCCTAGGAAATTTCAAAAATCCTGCAAGGGTGTGGCCCCGAGGGAATGCAGGAGCAGCACACACACACACACACATTTACTGCTCTTTTTTCACCCCTCTAGACTAGTACAAGTGCTACATTCATTCCTTTGAAAACAGCAAATGCTTATATAGGCCCTTTTTATTGTACAAGTGTGTGTGTGTGTGTAAGAAATTCATTGCTTCTCACATTCTCATAATCCGGCGATTAATAGGCAATTTAAAAATCCTGCAATTCAGGATATCCTGCAAGAAGGAGCATCCATGTTATTGTATAAAGAACTCCATCGGTTTGCTGCCGTTTCCTGGGGTAGAGTTAATCTCTAGTTTTCCTGCTCCGAGGACCATAAAATGCACGATACTGCACAACAGTCATTATTATCATTGTTGTCATCATTATCATCATTATCAAACTGTTCAAGTGTTGCAGAGCTGATTCTAGGATTTTGAAAAAGTGGGGGCGTTCCCCCTCTAAGAATAAAAAAAGGGGGGGCAGGTCCAATGGATACGAGGGGAAGGGGAGAGGCGGCAGATTCAATCTTCGCTAGCACTTCTTCAGCCACTCGTCTTGGAACTGGTGTTCCCTCGCACTAATGCCGTTATCTTCAGGCTGCTTCTCCGAGACTGTTGATGCAGTAGCTGTTTCTGCAACATCTTCTGCACACTGGTTTGGCAGAGGATCTTTTTTTTACTTTGCCGCCACAAACATCAAAGTCGAAGAGCGTCACATGGCGGGTCGGACTCTCGCAACTTCTTGTCGGTAAAACGAAATGAATGCGATTGGTTGATTTACACTAACATTGTAAAGGAACCAATGAAATGTTGAGAAATCATTCATTCCTGCTCGATGCTTTTGGTTTGTGCAGACGACGGATTTAGCAGACGACGAAGGTATTCCCGCAGCGATCGGTAAAAAGTGAGGGCAGTTCTGGAAATATACGGCGTCGGCCCGCGCTTAGATCTGATTATTGCGGGAAGGAACAGATTTTGGGGGGATTGTACCAACCCCGCGCCCTAGAATCAGCTCTGCTGTTGTTGTCAACTTCGTTTCCAATTTTCCTCCTCTTGGGACCACAAACAGCACAACGATACAGCACAACATATCATCACCATCACCATCATCAGAATACTCCAGAGTCCAATCCGCGGACGAACAACACTCGCCATGACTCGGAGTCGACATTGAGTCGGACCCCACAAAACTCTAGTCCGTAGTCGGCATCATTGCGATCATTCGCTACCTGTTACTCTCTTTGACTCTACCTTTTCCCTTTGCTTATTCTCATCTACTACCTTTCTGCTTTACTGGTCCATTCTCCTGCCTTCATTCTAACAACTCTTACAAAAGATTTTCTCCAGCCGAAGACAGACATACTGGGCCTATTTCTTAGGCGCATAATGGCAGCACGACGCATCTGCACTCACAGGACAGGAAACTGTCTGAGCGATTGATGAAGAAGAAGAACACACAAAAAAGCAGACAAGCACAAGCAATGAAGCATACTATGTGCACACAGATGCACTCTCTCTCTCTCTCTGACTTCACCTGATCCCCAAAAGCGTGACGCCCGATCACGATGCTTTTTGTCCACCCCGGCACCAGACGGGGGATGTTCTTGCAGATGATGGCCTCGCGGAACACCGTGCCTCCCAGGATGTTACGGATCGTCCCATTGGGCGATTTCCACATCTGCTTCAGCTTGAACTCTGAAACAAAGACCAAACACAGAGTCATCAAATCAAATTCAAAGAGAACTGGTTTTTTGTTTTTTTTATTGTTTTTTTACATTTCACATATTTCATGGACACAAACAAAAAACAAAAGCATGCACACTGCCATATATGGCATATATATACTAAAAAGTATTGGTGGGAATGACATGTTAACAGCAAGGGCTGCTGCAATAATAACCGCAACACGAATAGCAATGGTAGCACTAATAACAACCACAGTATTGGTATTAATCATCTTCATTATACTCGTCACCACCATCATTACCCACATCATTATCATTAGCAAAGAAAGTATATAAACATTCTTCTAGAATTAATAGTATCTAAGTCAATCTGCAAAGTACATACATGACAATCATGGGTATTGTACTAAAATATGGGAAGTGAAAAATTGGGATTAAGATATATATTACAAAAGCCATCAAGCTGGGATTTCCCCATGCAAAGCAAGAAGAAAAACTAAAGAAAAATATACACAGTGTGGCAAACACAGACACTGACACACACATACACATTGTACACACACAGACACTGACACACACACATTGTACACACACCCACTCATGCAAATGCGCACAATCAGTGACATGAATACAAGCATATTCATGTATCAAATAAAATAAAATAAAATTTAAAATACCTTTTAAGTTTTTAGTTTTTTCTATGTGTGTGTATGCATCATTGCATGATGCGTGAAAGAGAAAAAGTAAAATAAGCTAATACATTTGATGCTGACCATAGACAAAGAGAACTGTTAACCCAAATAATAATGGACACTTATATAGCGCACATATCTAGAAAATTCTAATCATGGTGCTTTACAAAGAAATAAAACTACAAATATTTCCATTAACACACACACACACACGCACGCGCACACACACACAACAACAACAACAAACAAACAAACAACAAATTATTTTCTACTTTCCTAGTGCTCAAGTTCTTTCAAATTTGTTTTAATAGAAAATCTGTCTTTTGAAGCTCACAGAGCACCATACAATTACCATCGCATCATTGCAAGTGAGAAGCTTCTTCAGAATGTGTGCATAACAAGCTAGAACTTTGTGCGAATGGAAATCGCATTACAGGGGGGTTCAGAGTGGGGGGGCAAGCTACGGCCAGTTTTGACCGGCTGGGGGGTTTAATGGTCTTAACCCAGTGCAAGCTTAAGGTCTTTTCTTTCTATGTTTTCTGTAGGTGCATGCACCCTCCTAGTTCCGTCGCGACTATTGACAGTATTAGCACCTGTGACGTAGTCACGTACTGATCCTGAATACACGGAGGCAACTTCCAGCAACCTGGCATTGTCCGGAATAAATGCAGGAGGGTTAAAGCACTTAAAAAACAACAATAATAAGTCACCAGAAGATATTTCATCACTGTCATTTCAAATCACACTATTTAAGCCTTAACATTAACTTGACATTTTCAAAACCTTAGCTTTTCTGTGCAACACATTAGAGAAATAACACTGATGTTCACATTAGAGAAATAACACTGATGTTCACATTAGAGAAATAACACTGATGTTCACATTAGAGAAATAACACTGATGTTCACATTAGAGAAAATAACACTGATGTTCACATTAGAGAAATAACACTGATGTTCACATTAGAGAAAATAACACTGATGTTCACATTAGAGAAATAACACTGATGTTCACATTAGAGAAAATAACACTGATGTTCACATTAGAGAAATAACACTGATGTTCACATTAGAGAAATAACACTGATGTTCACATTAGAGAAATAACACTGATGTTCACACTAGAGAAAATAACACTGATGTTCACATTAGAGAAATAACACTGATGTTCACATTAGATAAATAACACTGATGTTCACATTAGAGAAATAACACTGATGTTCACATTAGAGAAATAACACTGATGTTCACATTAGAGAAATAACACTGATGTTCACATTAGAGAAAATAACACTGATGTTCACATTAGAGAAAATAACACTGATGTTCACACTAGAGAAAATAACACTGATGTTCACATTAGAGAAATAACACTGATGTTCACACTAGAGAAAATAACACTGATGTTCACATTAGAGAAATAACACTGATGTTCACACTAGAGAAAATAACACTGATGTTCACATTAGAGAAATAACACTGATGTTCACATTAGAGAAATAACACTGATGTTCACACTAGAGAAAATAACACTGATGTTCACATTAGAGAAATAACACTGATGTTCACATTAGAGAAATAACACTGATGTTCACACTAGAGAAAATAACACTGATGTTCACATTAGAGAAATAACACTGATGTTCACATTAGAGAAATAACACTGATGTTCACACTAGAGAAAATAACACTGATGTTCACATTAGAGAAAATAACACTGATGTTCACATTAGAGAAATAACACTGATGTTCACACTAGAGAAAATAACACTGATGTTCACATTAGAGAAATAACACTGATGTTCACATTAGAGAAATAACACTGATGTTCACATTAGAGAAATAACACTGATGTTCACACTAGAGAAAATAACACTGATGTTCACATTAGAGAAATAACACTGATGTTCACATTAGAGAAATAACACTGATGTTCACATTAGAGAAATAACACTGATGTTCACATTAGAGAAAATAACACTGATGTTCACATTAGAGAAATAACACTGATGTTCACACTAGAGAAAATAACACTGATGTTCACATTAGAGAAAATAACACTGATGTTCACATTAGAGAAAATAACACTGATGTTCACATTAGAGAAAATAACACTGATGTTCACATTAGAGAAAATAACACTGATGTTCACATTAGAGAAATAACACTGATGTTCACACTAGAGAAACTAACACTGATGTTCACATTAGAGAAACTAACACTGATGTTCACATTAGAGAAATAACACTGATGTTCACATTAGAGAAATAACACTGATGTTCACATTAGAGAAATAACACTGATGTTCACATTAGAGAAATAACACTGATGTTCACATTAGAGAAATAACACTGATGTTCACACTAGAGAAAATAACACTGATGTTCCGTCATTAAAAAAAAAAAAAAGAAGAAATTATTACAACTGTAAGAAATTATCAAAATAGCATGTGATGCCTTTACCAATGTTAACGCAATATGTAAACATTTGCATTCGAGCAGAAAGAAAATTAAACACACACACACACACACACTGCACACACATGCAAATGTAAACAGTTGCATTCAACTTCAAGCAGAAAGAAAATGAAACACACACACACACACACAAACACACATGTGCAAATGTAAACAGGTGCATTCAACTTCAAGCAGAAAGAAAATGAAACACACACACACACACACAAACACACATGTGCAAATGTAAACAGGTGCATTCAACTTCAAGCAGAAAGAAAATGAAACACACACACACACACAAACACACACATGCAAATGTAAACAGTTGTATTCAACTTCAAGCAGAAAGAAAATTAAACATACACACACACACACACACAAACACACATGTGCAAATGTATACGGGTGCATTCAACTTCAAGCAGAAAGAAAATGAAACACACACACACACAACTCTTGGAAATATTTATCCTGCATTCAGACTTTTTCACAGTCCTGAACATAATATAAATTGTTACCTGCATTCATCACATTAAAATGTAACAATCATTCCAATAATCCAAACTTTCAAGAAGATAACCAGCTCCACAAATTGACTAGGAACAACATACAAAATACCCCCCCCCCCCCCCCCCCCCCCCCCCCCCCCCCCCCCCCCCCTTTCCGAAAAAAGGGAGAAAAAAATTGGACCTACCTTCCACCCTCTTTTCATCAGGGGTGATAGTAGCGCACTTGATACCGACATTGTATTTCTTGATAGCATTGGCCGCTTCCACCGTCACTGAAAACAAATGTGTAAACCTTTACAATAGAGTGTAGACCTTTACAATAGAGTGTAAACCTGTGCAATAGAGTGTAAACCGTTACAATAGAGTGTAAACCTTTACAATAGTGTAAACCTTTACAATAGAGTGTAAACCTTTATAATAGAGACTAAGAGTGTAAACCTTTACAATAGAGTGTAAACCTTTACTATAGTGTGTAAACCTTTACAATAGAGTGTAAACCTTTATAATAGAGACTAAGAGTGTAAACCTTTACAATAGAGTGTAAACCTTTACAATAGTGTGCAAACCTTTACAATAGTGTGCAAACCTTTTACAATCACAGTGCACCGTACTGCTCTGTGTTGTGTGAATTGTGCAGTGTTACACATTGCGATTTAATGATGGTGGCACAATTTGATGCCAACGTTGTATTTCTTTACTTCTTCTTCTTATTCTGCGTTCCCAGGCCATATGGCCATAATGGGTAAAGCACATATGTGTCCGGTTTTCAGTTTTCACTGGTCTCCCCGCTGCGTACAGCCGACACATTCCGATTTCGGAGGAGCTCAAAGGAGAAACATTATTTGTAAGATTTTTTTTTTTTAAGGCAGGAGAATGGACCAATAAGTCAGAAAGATAGTAGATGATAGAAAACAAAAGGAAAAGGCAGAGTCAAAGAGAGTGGCAGAGGAAGCTACAAGCACAGAACTTCCAGAAGGTGGGGGACTATTTTTATGAAAGAACCCCCGGTATCCCCACGGGGAGGTATTTCTTCACAGTATTGGCTGCTTCCACTGTCATTGTAAACAAGCGTGTAAACCTTTACACCGGTGTGTAAACCACAGTGTAGAATAATGCATTGCTGCATTTATCGCGCCTTTGCTTATGTGTAGATCTCTTCAACTACTCAATGTGTGTACATTTTGGGTTGGGTTTTTTTCCTTCTTCTTTTTTTTCCATCGCAACAGAATTTCCCCCCAAAACATTTTTTTGCATGCACTGACTGACTTCTTCTTGTTCTTAGTCGATCACTCAGACAGTTTCCTGTCAATTATGAACGCAGATGCGCCATGCTGGTGTTATGCACCTGAGAAATAGGCCCAGCATGTCCATCTTCTGCTGGAGAAAATCTCTGTAAGAGTTTCTAGAACAAAGGCAGGAGTTCCCCGTTAGGCACAAAGATAGTAGATGACAGTAAGCAAAGGGAAAAGGCAGAGTCAACGAGAGGTGACAGACTAGAGAAAGTTACAAGCACAGAACTTCCAGAAGGTGGGGGAAACTATTTGTATGAAAGACCCCAATACTCCCATAGGGGGACTTACTGACTAAGCACATGTTTCTAGTTCATGATTGTTTGATAAAGGGAAGTCAATAAATTTCCGAAATATTACCAGCAGCAACGTGGGCATTCAGGTTTTTGTTCATCATAAGCACATGTATGTCAGGCACACATCAGAAAAATGAAGCACTCCAACAAACTTAACGTTGAGGTTAAGTGAAGGGGGTTATACGTAATCATTGCTTCAAGTTCAACAGGGGATCAACCAGACATCTGATTCCCAGGTTAATACATGTTAAAGACCCACTGACCCGGCAAGATTAAGTCCCTCGTTTTTTTCTGGGTAGGTGTGACCCATATACAAATGCCCCAACTTCAAATTGAGGCTGCTCTTTAAAGTCTGTCTCGTTTGGGGGGCATTTGTATGGGAGTCAAACCTGGTCAAAATAAGATTTCTTACCAGCGAGAGAGGGAAACACGTGAAACCTGTGATTTTCACTCAAGGGTCTGGTGGGTCTTTAACCTCAAAGATACCACACACATCATCATATCAACTTCCATCGTAATGTGCAAACAACGTCAAGTTGACAAATCTTATCAATATAAACTTCACAATCACATCATGTCAACTTGAGTTTCACAGGCAGTTTACGAAGCAAAGAGCCAATATTGAATTCCGGTATACATGCCCAACAGGGAATCGAACAAGACCTGACACCACAGGATCAAAGTAAGTATGTAACCTGCATAATTATGATGCAACCCTTTTTATACATGGTTCCTTACATATCCAGATTGTGATCAGCTCAGCAGAGTCCTTGTCAAACAGAGTGGCACACATTTTTGAATAATGCCAGTGTGTGCTCTCTGTCAACCTGTCTCACCATCTGAGTATCTCCAAATCAAATTTAGTCGGATGACTGAAAGCAGCCATGGGAAAGGTTGCACCAGCACTGTTACACTCCCAGTTCCAAGAGCAATCCAAGAACACTAGTCATACTTGTGACCCTTAAAGGGACATTAAGTCGCTGGGATAGTTTCTCACAACAGCCCTGCAAAGTCAAAAATCTTTCTTTTTCAAATCAATTTTGAGTTATTGGTATTTCCGTGCTTTCTAACAACCTATCTTTCATAGCTATAAAGCCATTAAAGGATAACTTTAATACGGTCTCTAAATGTTCCAAAACGTGTTTTAAAATTAGTATGTTGATGCATTTTCTTAGGATAGGCTAAACTTTAGACTGCGGTTTATCAAAATGGCCGACAGTCACCTCACCAACTTTAAATGCTCATAGCTCTGCAACAAGAAAGGATACAAGAATGATATTTATGTCATTAGAAAGGGAATTGCCTGAAGTTTTCAACTGTGCCATTTTCTTAAAATGGTCGTTTTGACACTTAATGTCCCTGGGTCACATTTATAACTTTCTTGCAGTTTTGAGAAAAAGTGCCATTTACTAACTGGTGCTTTTGATTTTATTTTATTTAAAGTCTGTTCACACAATGTGATATTAGACTTTATAAAAAATAAAAATAAATAAAAGAAACAAGGTTTTGAGCTTGTGTATTTATGCCTGGGTTTGTGCGTGAGTATGGGTGTGCATATGTGATAGCACATGTGTATTGGGGTCTGCAACGAACACCTTTTGAAAGAGTGAATGCCCTTGGTGGGTGGGGGAAGATGGTTCAGTACTGACCAAACAAGGGAATAACTCTCATCAATAACCCTATTTGATGCCACTAAATGGCTGCCTTTCGCAAGAGTGAATGCCCTTGTCAGTACTGACCAGCAAGAGCATCACTCTCACTGTCAAGGGTGTTAATAACCCTAGATACAGAGGCCTATAAGTATGTGAGTGTCTGAGTGAGTGGCCGCGCACGCCCCCCGGAATCCCCACGGGGGGGGGGGGGCCACATAGTTAAGTCTTCCCTATCTTTCCCATGATGCCTTACCTTTGTCGTCGGTGGCGTCTCTGCTCTCGATGCCCAGGTCAAAGGAGTGGAGTTCCAGGTCCACGAACGGCAGAACCAGCTTCTCCTTGATCAGATCCCAGATCACCCTGCACAGTCCAGCACCAGTAAGCACCATATTTTACCGACTATGGCGATACAGTGGGACCTCCCTTATAGACCTCCCATTATAAGACTCCTTCCCACATAAAGGCGGCGACAGACTATGTGGCTGCCTCATATGACTCGATCAGGTCGTGACGTAGACCAAATTTTGTTTACAGCACAGAAGAGGTCACAAGCCACCTGACCTGACACATGAGGCAGCCACATAGTCTGTCGCCGCCTTAAGACCTACTTCTCTGAGACATTGACCTTCTTTGTAAGTATTAAAATTACCTCCCTTATAAGACCCCATTTTGGATTATTTGTTATGGTCTTATAAGGGAGGTTCCACTGTAGTTATTTTATGGCAATACTTCTTCTTCTGCATTCCCAGGCCATACGGCCATAATGGGTAAGGTACGTATGTGTCCGGTGTTCAGTTTTCACTGGTCTCCCCGCTGCGTACAGCCGACACATTCCGATTTCGGAGGAGCTCAAAGGAGAAGAATTATTTGGAGGACTTTTTGGAGAGAAAAAAGGCAGGAGAATGGACCAATAAGTCAGAAAGATAGATGACAGAAAGCAAGGGGAAAAGGCAGAGTCAAAGAGAGTGACAGATTAGGGGGAGTTTCAAGAATAGAACTTCCAGAAGGTGGGGGAACTATTTTTTACAAAAGACCCCCACGGTATCCCCACGGGGAGAGACTAGTGGCGGGGGCGGGGTCGTCCAGCTCCCCTTATGGAGGCACGAGGCATCCACCCACTGCCCCATTGCGATACTTCATGGCGATATCTTTTTTCCCCAGACTGAGACCCATGCGCCTCCTCATAATTAATATGACGCACAAAATAGTAAGTGTAATAACAGAATCTGAATATTTTGTAAAATTTGGGGTAGGGGTGGGTGGATGAGGGGTGGTGGCGTGTGCCTTATAGTGCAAACAAAATGTATCAGATTTTTCGCACACTACGGTGATGCATCTTATTTTAAGATCCACCCCCAATTCTTTTTTTTAGCGATATTCTGAGTTCAAAGGTGGACCCTGACGGATGAGCTTTTGCAAGAAACACGTCGAGATCACCAGAAAGACAGCCTTTTAAAGGATCGGAACACTCATTTTGCTCTGGTTTCCTATAAATTAAACCGTCAAAATGGCGATTCCTCCTTGGCGGAGATAGTATCCATTTTGGATGGGGTGGGTGAAGGTCACTCATTGTCGTTGAAGCGTTTTCTTTTTTTGTAGTGCAGTAACAACAAAAATGGAGCCGTTTCCTTTCTTGTGAGCGAAACTCCTTTAGACAATCTGCATAACTTTTTTCTTTAAGAAAAAAAAAGGCTTGTATTGCGAAAATTTTGTGCAAACGATTTGGTCTAAACGCAGGCGGCCATTAGAAAAGAGGCGGCACACGCCTTCTCTTTGAGTGAAAGAATTTGACTTCCAGCACCTCCGACAAGGAGGAATCGCCGATATGATGGTTTGATGTCTAGGAAATCAGAGCAAAGTGAGTGTTACAATCTCTGTAAAGGGTGTTTTCCTGGTGATCTGGACGTGTTTCTTACAAAAACTCATCCGTCATGGTGGCCCTTGAACAGTTTCTTGCTATATGTATCATTAGCCATATCAATTATCATAAGGCGCTGTTATTCTTGCAGAAAAGAAAAGTATCGCCTTATATATTATCTTATACACCGTAAAATACTTGTGCGTAGCGCTAAGATAATAAATGCTGTATACATAATACAAAGACAGGCAGAGACACAAAGAGAGGGAGAGACAGAGATAAGAGAGAGAGAGAGGAGAGAGAAGAGAGAGAGAGAGAGAGAGAGAGGGGGGAGGGGAGAGAGAGAGAGAGAGAGAGAGAGAGAGAGAGAGAGAGAGAGAGAGAGAGAGAGAGAGAGAGAGAGAGAGAGAGAGAGAGAGCTGCAGAGAGAGAGCTGCAGACACACAGACAGACTGACTGATATAGAAGCTGTAGTTTAGGATGCATTTATATTTTCTGATATTGTACTCTAAAAGAGCAAAGGTTACTCTATAGACACCTGTTGTGCAAGTGAAAGACTGACACAAATAGATAAACATTAGTAGCATGTAGGCCACCTTTTGCCCCTTGGCCCATTTGTACAGTCAGCCTCAGTCTGCATTCTTCCCCTCCCTTGCCTTCCCCCTTTCCCCTAACCTACCTCCCTACCTACAAAAACAGCTGTCCCAAAATGTTTTAACATTTAACACAAAAGCTCCAAACAATGTTAATAATGTGAAACACACACACAAATCAATTCACACTTCACAATTTATCGGGAGTAGACTGCGAGCTGCGAAGTTCTGACTTGCAGTGGCTCGAGCAACAGGGAAAAAAGAACGGTTGAACCGTCTCTCTCGCCAGCAGTGATGAGAATGCCGGCGCTCGCCTCGCGTGAACGCTTTATATATATGCGCGCTGTGGGTTTAACAACATTAAAGAGATTCTTTGTTCAGCACGCACATGTATGGATTGACAATAAATTAATAACACAGGCATGCAAAGACGATTGTACATAAATTATAAGTTGACAAGGGTAAAAAACAAACTGTAAGAGTAGAGTAATTATCACAACACACACACACACACATGTCTATTCCTCAGTCTCACATACTCAACCCCCAACATTCTCTCTCTCCCTCCCCCCCTCTCTCTCTCCCCCTCCCCCCCTCTCTCTCTACCCCCCCCCCCCTTCTCTCTCACACACATGCATCTAAACAGTCATTTAGGATAAAATTAGACAAGCCTAAAAATGATTCAGCATACAGAGCTAAAAATAACTAATAGTTCGATTTGAAAAGTATATAATTAATATAACTTTAAGCCTAGGTAAAACTATATGGTAAGAATACAATATTATTAATATTTTTAAGTCAGTAAAAGATACATTAATAATATATGATTAAATATTTTGTTTTAGCACATATTAAGCACAGAAACAATGACACACACAGACATATCACCACAAACACATACACTAAACACATACTGTAGTGACAACACACACACACACACACACATGCGTACATGCACACATACATACACACACACAGACACACACACACATAGAGCAGATAATATCTTGCTGACTGTGACATCCTTCTTTTATGATCATGCAATGCTACATGATTTTTGTCTAGCTATGTATAATTTATAACACTGTCAGTGACTCAGCGTTTGCTTGAAACACTGACATGAACGCTAAGCCATATCATTTGATCTTGCAAGATCACAAACGGAACAAACATAGTAACATCAATTGATGCACACTAGTCTACAGTGTTGCAAGCAAATTGCAGCCTGGCTATCAAAAATAGCAACATTAGCCAATCTACTTTTTTATAACTGGATGCTTGTGAATATGCTAAATAGAACACTATTATTGCATACCATTTTTCAGAATTTCTAGGTCAATACTAACTACTATAATACAATCTTGAATTTACAACAAAACAGATATTAAATCTGTTTTTTATAGCTCTTCTCTTTTATAGTTTTAGTAGTTTTGCTGCTCCACTCCTGCCCCCCCCCCCCCACCCCCCCACCCACACACTTCCTTGGCCAATACACCCCCACCTCTTCCACTTATTTTATACTGTACAGCAATAAATGAACTACCATATTTTTCGGACTATAAGGGCAAGGTGTGTGTGTGTGTGTGTGTGTGTGTGTGTGTGTGTGTGTGTGTGTGTGTGTGCGTGCGTGCGTGCGCATGTATGTGTGTGTTTCAAATTTTACACAACATTCAGATTTTTTTGTTACTCTATTTTCTTACTACAGTGTATAGTATTTTATCAGTCATATTATAAGACTAGTGAATATGATAAGAATAGTGAATAGTCTCAGTCTGAGAAAAAAAAGTATCGCCTTATACTTATAGTCAGAAAAATGAGGAAGTTTCACATGTGGCACCAGCTGTAGACTGTATTCTGCATTGCTATTGTGCTATATAACACAGGTATATCACAAACTTCAATACATATATAAACTTCAATACAATCTAATTGATCAACCTTTCCTATCAGTCAGTCATGTGAAGTTCACCTCAGAAAGCTAGGTGTAGCATATGGTTCATTGTTGCTCAAGTCAAATATACATCAATTTGTAATGTTAAAAATAGGCTTTGGATAACTAAAACAAAGTGTAGTGGGGAGAGGACAGGGAGGGGGGGGGGGGGGCAAGCAAAGAATGAGAAGAGGGGGACGGATGAGAATAGTGAATTCAATAATAATCAATAATAGACAATATGGAGTTTTCTAAGTTGATTTGAACCTTCAAAGCACAATTGCTGATTAGAAATAGAATAAGCTGCAGCATTAGACAATGTCTGTTTCAACAACAACAAAGTTGCGGCCAATACTAATACAGTAATAGTCCGTGAATTACGGTAGTTATTAGCGAAATGAGAGTGGGTAAACACGGAATATTGTTGACTTACTTTGTTACTGACAAACACGTAGTCTTACCTTGTCATTTCATCCCCTTGCATCTCCACAACTGTTCCACCTGGAATAGTGGAAACCCACAAGTATCATTAACCCTTTCACTGCCAGCCATATTTCAGCCCAAAAAATCCATTAAATTTACTTGGGTAGAGAACAAAATCTGTTTGCAGTATTGGGGATTCTTACGTGACATATACAAAATAAGGTCTATCCTTACTTCCCAAAACTGACACAATATGGTCTTCGGATATAATAGACCCCAATTTGATGCCTTTTAGTGATAATGACAATAGACATAGGTGTTAAATTACTGTGGTGCTAAAATGCGACTTTGGCAGTGAATGGGTTAACCCTATTCAAAGTTCAATGCCAGAGGAAAACTAAGAAATTATCGATTATCGAAAGACAGCCAGAGAGAGAGAAAGATGGGGGGAGAGAGGGAGGGATACAAATCATACAAAGACAGAAAAACACACAGAGAAAGAGAAAGCCAAAGAGAGACTCACGAAGAGACAGAAACTGAAGCTGAAACTGAGAGAGAGAGAGGGGGGGGGAGAGATAGAAAGAGAGAGAGATGAGAGAGAGAGAGAGACAGATAGAAAGAGAGAGATGGAGAGAGAGACAGAAAAAGACTGTAAAGAGAAAGACAGAGACAGTGAGGCAACATAGCCTGAATTATATCTTGCCAGAGAGAGAGGGGGATACGGAGAGAGACAGAAACAGAAAAACACAGAGAGAGAAAGAGAAAGCCAAAGAGAGACTCACAAAGAGAGACATAATAATAATAATAATAATAATGATTATTTATATAGCGCCTATTCTCTGATTTAGGGCTCTAAGCGCTTTACATATTTAATACAAATACAGCATAGAATATAATTATCTTATAGAACATGACGAACATACATAAATTTTACATGAGTAGAATATAGAAAAGTACATATACAAATGAACAAAAACGCATATCTTGAAAAAGGTACACAACTTGCAGAAACACACACACACACACATACATACACACACATGCGCGCGCGCGCACACGCACACACGCGAGCACGCCATGTGACAGCCACTTCATAGAGTGATAGACCCACAGAGACAGAGAAAGAGATACACTATATACAGAGAGAAGCTGAAGCTGAAACTGAGAAGGGGGGTGGGGCAGAGAAAGATAGAGAGACTGAGACAGAGAGAGATACATAAACCTACAGACAAACAGAAAAAGACACAGAGAAAGACAGAGAGAGTGAGGCAAAATAGCTTGAATTCTATTTTGGCACATGAGGTTAAATAGCCACTGCCTTTCCAAAAACTAGTGCAAAATGGCTCAAAGAGACGACGATCAAAGGACAGAAATTAGCCCAGAATTTACAATGAAAAGCTTATCATCAAAAGATCATGGTTGCTAGTGGATAGTCAACTAAAATACATTTATAATTACAAAAACAGCGTTTCATACCTTTGATTTTTCCCATTTTGAAGATCAAGACAGTAGGCGACCGTATAACACTCTCACGCCGGTGGCGGTGACTTGCAAAAGAAATGCCTGCTGATAGATCAATGGTCAATGTCAGGCTGTGACCTTTACCTTTGAACTCGAATCTGATTGGCTGTCTTCATTGGCTGGTGTTTTTCCGGAGCCAATCGGGGACACGGGTTTTGTTTATGTAGGTTAGGTTGGTCACTTCTCACCACGCAAATATGTCCCTCCGGATAATTTTTGTTTCAGGGAGGGGGGGGTATGACCTAGCTGTTTGGCCCAGTTTTGCAGTGAGCATAGACCACGGTACTTTCATGGACAATAGCGGAAGCTGCACTGTCCTAAAAAAGAACTCTCCGTCCCTTCTCTCCCTGATTCCATCAAACAATTGGTTTACATAGATTTTTTAGTCACCAACAACACATTATAACATTTTATCCAGAGAGAATAATGGCATGATATTGTTTGAACATGTTTTGTTTGTCTTTCTCGTTGTTGACCCAAGTGTGCCCTTTCAACTTGGTGTCGTGTCAGGTCAAAGATTAGGTATTCCGCTTCAAAGGCTTGTGTGTGTGTGTGTGTGTAGTCAAGTTCAGACAGAGATGTAAGAGGGTGCTTGACACTGCTTTACAAATTCAGTGACATATTTTTTCTTCTTCAAATCTTGGTAGGGCTAGAGGCCAAAAGTTTTTGCTCATATGAGAAAGAACAATTTTGAAGTTTGAAAATCATCTAGATTGTTATTTTTGGCCCACTAAAGCCCAGAACAAAGTTAACTTTCAAAAAACAAGTTTATTTACCTGGGACGGTATTCATGTCGAGATAGCATGAGACTTAGCATGATGCTAACTTAGAAGCTCTTCCAATGTCTATGACATTGGAAGAGCTTCTAAGTTAGCATCATGCTAAGTCTCATGCTATCTCGACATGAATACCGTCCCTGTTGTTTATTTCTTTGCGAGTGTCTCATTTTTCAGAATTTATTATTTTGGGCATTGGCCTACAGTTTGGGCCAAAAGTAAAATGAAAGCTGTACAATAAACGATTTTCTACAGTAATGGAAAAGCTTAGTGTTTTGTGAATGATAGGCCTTTTATCACTTTCAAACTGCATTATAACTCCTCCCAAGTCGGAGTGTGGCTTGTCGCGTGCAAATCTGTCGCTCGTGCAAATCTGTCGCTCGCTACTATGAGAGTGTGTATTTGCGACATTCACAAATTCCACTTTTTCCGTACTTGAACCATTTACCTAACCCTATCCCTAACCCACGGAAAAAGTGAAATTTGTGGTTCATGCTCAATGTTGCAAAATGCCGCAAATACAGACTGTCATAGGTAGCAAGCTACAGATTTGCACGAGCGACAGATTTGCACGCCACATGGCTGCCCACATCACACACGTAATGTTCTTATCCCTAGCTGTTGTTTGTTGTTATACTCTGGCTTAAAGACTCCAGAGATCATCCCAACAGCCTAAGCACTTGAATACCAAGGTACAAAATTTGAGGGGCAATTGCCTAAACGTGTTATCATCCTTCTTTTTTCCTTTTGTGATAACACTTTTAGGCAATTACCCCTCAAATGTTGTACCTTGGTGTTCATGCAAGTGCTTAGGCTGTTGGGATGATCCCTGGAGTCTTTAAACCCTTTCAACACTAGCCATTCTTCAGCCAAAATTTACCATTAAACTTGCCCGGGTAGAGAAAAGATTTTGTCTGCAATATTGGGGGATTCCTCTGTGACGTGCATAAAATAGGGCCTATCATTACCTCCCAAAATTAAGAACATAAGGTCACTGGATACCAGACCCTCATTTGATGCCTTTTAGTGACATGGGTGTCAAATCATTGTGGTGCCAAGAGGCGACAGTGGCGATGAAAGGGTTAAGCCAGAGTACAACAAACTGCATAGTAAACTAACTGTACACTGGCTCTTGATGCTACAGCCAAAGGGATAATCCAGAGTACAACAAACAAACTGCATAGTAAACTAACTGTACACTGGCTCTTGATGCTACAGCCAAAGGGATAATCCAGAGTACAACAAACAAACTGCATAGTAAACTAACTGTACACTGGCTCTTGATGCTACAGCCAAAGGGATAATCCAGAGTACAACAAACAAACTGCATAGTAAACTAACTGTACACTGGCTCTTGATGCTACAGCCAAAGGGATAATCCAGTGTACAACAAACAAACTGCATAGTAAACTAACTGTACACTGGCTCTTGATGCTACAGCCAAAGGGATAATCCAGTGTACAACAAACAAACTGCATAGTAAACTAACTGTACACTGGCTCTTGATGCTACAGCCAAAGGGATAATCCAGTGTACAACAAACAAACTGCATAGTAAACTAACTGTACACTGGCTCTTGATGCTACAGCCAAAGGGATAATCCAGTGTACAACAAACAAACTGCATAGTAAACTAACTGTACACTGGCTCTTGATGCTACAGCCAAAGGGATAATCCAGAGTACTGTGACGAGGTAATGGGTTAAAAGGCTAAGTCCCTAGGGAAGACTTTAGAAAATTTGCCTTTAGCCCACTTCTCTAGGGTATGGGAGATGAGCAACTTTCCCGGCCCCTTTTCATCTAATAAATTTATATTTGTGCCCGGGTTCTGGCTCGTATGGTTGTAAGAAATACAAGTGGTTGAATTGCTCTAAATGGCAGACAGTGAGAAGTAGGGTTTTACATGAAATTACAAGACTCCCACTCTCATCAGTCTGACCAAAGGGTTCAGGATTATTTGACACTTGTATTTTATTTACTCCCAAAATCTGCATAAGATTATGCAACAATAATAATAATAAAGCAGCTCAATGGCGCCAAAACAAAATATGGATAAAAAAACAATGAAATCCGAAAGGATTCACAAGACTTTTGTCTTTCTATAAGGTTCGCCCCATGCCGGAAGGGTTACTAATTATCTTCAGTGTCCGTAGGAAAGTTCAAATGATTGGCGCAGTCCGGGGGACTTAGCTGTTTCAAGTTCCTCCGTGGTGATCGGCGAGTGCTGGGTTGGCTGGGCTTGCTCGTCAGATGAGAGTAGCTCCCAGTCGTTCCGGTTACGGCTTCGCGGGATGGCACGGTTCAAGCGTGGTCTCCTCGCGGATTCTGGGTGCGGGTCGTCTTGGCGACGGACCCGTCTTGGTGCTTGGTGGAGTCCGGGATGATCGTCCGGCCCACGATGCCCTGCTGATAATCACAGGAGAAGGTGGATGTAGGTCTCTATGGCTTAGAGACAAGGGGCTTCAGTCGGCAGGGAATTAGTGAATCCCAACCGGCTAGAAGGCTTCCCTTGTACAATAGCTCTAGTTAATCAATAAACTGAATTTCAGTTAACAAACTGAGATCAGTAAAACATAAAAGGTGATCAATCCAACATCACTCTCCATCCAACACCTGGAAAGGAATGGTATCATAAAGTGCAAGATTGCGGCCCATAGGTTTCCTACTAAAAATAGACAAATGGGTTAGTAGGCATAAACTCCGGTTCTGGTACCAAAAGTGTTCAAGTCAAAAAAACACACACACACAAATAATCAGTGCACATAAATAGAATAGAATGTTTACCACTTCTTTTCTATAACATATCTATCTACTCCTTATTCATCATTGAACATAGGATCTAGATCAAAACTAGGGTCAAACAAACAACCAGTCTCAATCACCAGTCATCAATAAGACTTACTAGGTGGGCTATTCTGGCTGGGAGAGGTGTTGCTCTAGTCAGTTTCAGCGTCTTGTGTGAAAAACTTTTTCTCACTACGCCAATTATAGCCTTCACTTTCAAACAATGAAAGCCTGCTATTGGTTTATTACAGTCCACACGTCACAAGATGATGTTCAGAGTGTACAGAACAATCACGCGCCGATTACAGCATTATCACATGCCGGACATTCCTAACCTTGTGATTGGAAAGGCAAAACCGTCTTCAAAGGGAGATAACCGTGGTTGTCACTTTCTTGTGATGGGTAGATAGATCTTGCTTCAAAGAGATAATTGCCTTATTCGGCGTTCTTTAGATGGTGGGTGGCAATTAACGTGGCGGCCGGACAGAGAAATGAAAAGGAGAGAGGGGGGGGGGTGGGGAGGGGAGAAAGGGGGGGGTGTAGATAAGAAATAAAGAAAGCGGGTTGCGCGGGACACTTACGTCACAAGTACAACAAACTGCATAGTAAACTAACTGTACACTGGCTCTTGATGCTACAGCCTAAGGGATAAGTTGGCCTTTGTGGACCTTCCCCAACGCCAGCTGTTCCTATACAAGTCTTTTTGGCTGAGAGAGTGGGGGTGTCCCCTGGGCAAGGTTTCTTTACTGTAAACGAAGTACAGCCCAGCCCTGCAGAAGTAGCAGTAGTCTCTTGCTTTGCTATGGTGAAATCATGGTTACATAGGATTGACTGGTGCGCGTGCATACACACACATTTACACTGACACACACACATACACAGACACACACACAGTTACACTGACACACACACAGTTACACACACACACACACACACAGTTACATAGACACACACACACACACAGTTACACTGACACACACACACAGTTACACCGACACACACACACACAGTTACACCGACACACACACACAAAAGTGGTGCTGATAATACCACACACACACACACACACACACACAGAGAATCCAAGACAGCCCGACTATCACACATATATTAAGTCTCTGTGACTAGAATATACATATAATACTACACACACACAAACACACACACACAAAGCTGGTGCTGTGCACGCAGCGATGCGCTCTCTAGGTGGGAGCAGCCTGACTCACAGATATTAAGCCTCTGTGACTAGAATACACACACACACACACAGATATTAAGTCTCTGTGACAAGAATATACATATAATACTACACACACACAAACACACACACAAAGCTGGTGCTGTGCACGCAGCGATGCGCTCTCCAGGTGGGAGCAGCCCAACTCACACAGATATTAAGCCTCTGTGACTAGAATAGAATACACACACACACACACACACACACACACACAGAGAATCCAAGACTCATACTCAGCAAATGTTATTGACCAACACAACACACACGTTTTGAATTCAATACAATCTTTTATTTTTTGTTTGTTTGTTTGTTTTTATCTTTGTTCATCGAGCCATACAATGAGGTCTATAGAAGCTACAAACCACATATGTACTATACACACAGAAGCACTGCCAAAACAACTGAAAAAAAATATACAAAGCAGCAGCAGTACTGTGTACACATTCTGTCAGATCCTGAACAACTCATGTATGTATATTCGCACAACATGCCATTCTTTTATCTCTCCTTCTACCCTCACAAGTCATTATCTCTCATTCATTCGAAAAATACTTAATTCTTTTTTTCTTCATAAGGTCATTCTTTGATTCGTTTCTTGTAACAATCAACAGTTAAACAAAAAACAAAAAGAAATGAAATGCAGATTGTTTAAATAAATTTTGTAGATTTAAGGGCCATCCACACGTCCACTAAAATCGTACGACTGTACGATACAATTCGATCACGTGGTCTCCAAAGAACAAATGTGATTCGCGCTTCGAGATCACGTGATCGAATTGTATCGTACAGTCGTGCGATTTTAGCTGACGTGTGGCCGGCCCTTTAGAATAGACATTAGAATTTTCTACAAAAAAGAGAGATTTAGATTAATTTCCCACACCAACCCTTCCGGTGATATAAATAATCATTAAAAATAAAGTGCATAAAATCGTCAATGTTGTTAAAGAATACATATGGTACAAGGCAAAATGATTTGCTTATAAAATCTCACAGAAGCAAAAGTACGATAAAATGGCAACATAAGCGAATAAAAGTAATCAATATTCTTAGATCTGGTGTAAGCCATCTGTAACTTGAGAAATAGCAAATAAAAGTGGAAGACGGAAAAATCACAATAAAATAAGAAGGTAAAGATTAGATATGAAAGGCCAATGCTTTTAATTAAAATAGATAAAACTGATGCATTTATAAGATTGGGTTCCTTTAAAAATTAAACAGCAATAAGATTCATAAAATTGTTCATCCAAATCATGTGTGTGTGTGTGTGTGTGAGAGAGAGAGAGAGAGAGAGAGAGAGAGAGAGAGAGAGAGAGAGAGAGAGGGGGAAGTGTGTGTGTGCATGCACACTAAAGAAAACTTAATTAAAGTTTTAAAACACAGGTGGGTTTTGTTATTCTTCTCATCAAGTATGTAAGTTACAGTTGACAATTAACAAAAGTATCACCCTTAAATCAAGATTTTTTCCACCCTTTAAATCATTAAAGGAAAACAGAAAATACATATAAACTTTACATTACATGACATTGTGCTCACCTCATGTGTATGTATATATAAATCTTATTTATTAACAAAAAAAAGAAAGATCACAGTGTTTTAAATAACAAAAAATAACAAAAAGATTTACAAGAACCCAAGCAGAAAATTGAAAAAGTTCAGTTCCATGTTTTGTGACCCATTATTTCAGCAAAACATTCGTAATAACACAAAATCTAAACAAAATCGTATAGATGAAAATGTCCGGAAAGGAAACGAAAAAAGAATCTGGCCATAGACTCACACCTTATGAAATTAAAAATGATTATCTTCGAAGACGGAAAACTATTTCTGGGGGGAATCTGGCTATACTGACTTACATTATACTCTGAAAACAATTGTCTTTAAAAACTGAAAGAAATATACCTGGCCTGCAATGGTAAATCATAGTACACACACCAAAAAAGATTTAGATTCTAAGACAAAAATATTCCTGATTAAATACATCAGCATTAAAAGTTCAACCTGTAAATAAAGATTCATTAATATGTAGGTGTTTCTAAAATCATAAAATGCTATCTTTAAAAACAAATTGTACCAGACTGGTTTCAATGCCATTCCAATAAATAAATAAATAAAATTAATGCACAAGAAAAAACAACCTGATTTTATCCCTTTGAAATTCAGTTAAAGTTGTCTGAATGTTTGTTTGTTTCTTTTCTTGTCCTTTTTTTCTTTAATAAATTTCCACACCATTGAATGTATGGCATACTTCTGCATTCCCACTCCCAGGCCATATGGCCATAATGGGTAAGGTACGTATGTGTCCGGTTTTCAGTTTTCACTGGTCTCCCCGCTGCGTACAGCCGACACATTCCAGTTTCGGAGGAGCTCAAAGCAGAAAAATTATGGAAGATTTATTTTAAAAAGGCAGGAGAAGTATGGCATACAATTTAAGATTACTGATCACCGAAAAGAACAATCTAATCATTTATCTATTTATTTTTGTGCTACATAATCTTTGTATTAGGTATAGTTTCCATTTTGTAAATTGAACAAACAATAATAATTTTTAAAAAAATCAACAGTTTGATGTTATAACAACAGCAAATCAAATTCTTAAACTAAAACAAAACAATAAACGTAAGGGATGAATGGTTTCATGTGAACTTGTTAGAAGTGAACAGAACATTCCAACACAAACATTGCCATAATATACCAACTAGATTTGTATTCTATTTTGTTCTCTTTCAAAGTTTCTTACCAACAAAACAAAAAAAAGCAGTATTAGTGTGTGTAAATACAGTTCTATTAACAGAAATAATAAAAAATAGAAATAAATAAAAAATAGTTATTGAAAACTTTGTTCAATGCCATGCTGTTGTTGTTGTACCCTGGCTAAAAGACTCCAGGGATCATCTCAACAGCCGAAGCACTTGAACACTATGGTACAAATGCACCAGCTAGGGATGAGAACATTACGTGGGTGACAGTTTTAAACTACCCCGCCACGTGGGCAGCCACACTCACGACTTCGGAGGACAATGCCACACTGACATTAAGATAAAAAAAAGAGATGTAAATGCATTTTGTATGTCATACATAAAATTTGGCCCTCATATATGCCTCAAAATGCTTCATAGTATCATACCCTTTCTCGTTTGTATATTCCGATTTTTTCTCTCGCTCATCTCTCTTTCTCTCTATCACTTATGAATACTGCTTGCTTGCACACACTCACACACACTCCATGATGCACTCACTCACTCACACACACACACACACAAACTTGAAACTTACATCCACACTCTCCCACTCCCTTCTCTCTAACTTCCATTCTCTCCCTTTGTCTCTCTCTTTCGAAATCTTCCATATTATACACCACGCATCACTGATCAAACCACTGATACACTCACTATATATGATACACTGTGTACATAAAATAAGTGTTTCTTCTTAACAAGACGCGGAACTTCAATAGTTGTATCAACACCCGGCTACAGCTGGGGAAAAACTCACGTTTAAGGTACCCGATACACAAAAAACAATCTAAACCTCGACACACACACACACGCACACATGCAAGCGATGAACACACACACAATCACAAATGCATGCACACACAAACGCATACACACACAGAATGCATGCGTGCATTAGCATACACCCACCCACATACGCGCAAGCACACATTTTCAATTGTTATATACTGTAGTAAAGCTCACAAAACTGTTTTCTTTAGCTAGGACAAACTAAGAATCAACCAGGCAGGATAGCTTTGTCGATAAAGAGGCATATTCTAGTAATAGAGTGCATGCCCTCATGCTAAATTATCGTCTGCTTTTCAAGTTCACAGACATCTCTCTCTCTCTCTCTCTCTCTCTCTCTCTCTCTCTCTCTCTCTCTCTCTCTCCTTTATACTCTTTCACACACACACACACACAGTGACACACACACACACACACACACAGTGACACACAAACAGCGTCTCTGCCATCAAAGTTTTCAAAGTCAACCACTAACCAGACATAATAATAATTTTTTTTAAAACACCTAACTAGAGACGAAACAAGCAAAAACAGTAACGACAAACCAGCCTACCAATACGAAACAACAACGCACATATTTATTATAATCAATCCACCAAAATGTCAACGTAACTAAAAGCCATCATCAACCAAGGTACAACAACAACAGGGAAAGCACATAAGGTGAAAGCCAGAAGGTACCATCAACACTCTTTATTCTTTCTGTGATAATACTTTCTGACTTTCACCCGTCTGCACCACACTGTCATGAAACGCACAACACAACAAATGCTCACAATGTACGTTGCTATTTTTCGCCCCTCCCATGGCAACACAGTGATGCGCTAGTAATAATAATGACTTGCATATCGTCGGTGAAATTCGTTAGATACATAGTCAGCTCTCTAATTTTTCCTGACACTTTCCACCAAAAGATCGTATCTCTAACGACTTTCTATCTGGGGTAAACTAAATGAGGTTGTGAAAATTGAAGAAAAACTCGTTAAGTCCCAAATTCAGATCTAGTTAAGGACAAAAACCTCATATCTTCGTTCTTTTCCAGTCAACATTTTTATTTTTTTAAAGTAATTTTAACAAAATGCAGGACTAAACTCGTAATGTCTTGAACAACATATTCATCATCAATTGTGGTCAACGCGGTTAATTTTGTAAACAACTTTTTTTCATTTTCCTCAAAACTATCAAAATTGATACAAGGTTTTTGAATTTCACCGACGATATATCACTGTATTGCCGTGGGGAAAGAGCGAAAAATGTCAATGGGTATTATGACCGCAAAAAAGCAGTGCAACCGCAAAACGCATCCGCTTTCAAACGCACAAAACATGTGCATTAAAACACAGCACAGACACGCTTTTCTTTCTCTTTCTCTAACATGCAAGCACGTAATTTATGGCATTTCTTTGTCGTCATTTTTTTCATAATTAAACATCACTGTCTTCCAATCATCATCATCATTATTATTAATATTATCATCATCACAGGCCCTATGTGTAGAATCGAAGAAAAAAAAAGAGAAAAAAAAAGACACTGTGTACTGGTTGGCTGCATTCTGAACTGACCATGAATGGCGAGAATCATCATCACACAACCGTTTGAATGAATGAAGAAGCGAACGAACAAACGAACAAACGAACGAAACGGCAACAGTTTCTTCGGCAACTGTTGAAGTGATTGAAAGTTTTAAATGGTACCCCTCAAAATTCCAAACGCTGCCTCTCTCATTACTTTCACTTTAACACTCTCTCTCTCTCTCTCACTTTAACTCTCTCTCTCTCTGTGTCTCTCTCTCTCTCTCTTTCTCTCTCTCACTTTAACACTCTCTCTCTCTCTCTCACTTTAACTCTCTCTCTCTCTCTCTCTCTCTCTTCTCTCTCTCTCTCTCTCTCTCTCTCACTTTAACTCTCTCTCTCTCTCTCTCTCTCAAAGGCAGCAATGGAGGTATTGGAAAAACAAACAGGAAGGAAGAAGAAGACAATCATAACACAAGACGCGTTACTATTATTAGTATTTATATTAACTAACACACACACGTTAAGCCTAAAACATTCATCGTCACTTGTTGTTTCAAACTACAGCTTGAATCTGTTCCCCTGTACACCATTTCTTGTCAAAATCGCAACAACAAAAAAGGAAAAAGAACAAAAATCAAATGTACTAACGGCGCCATACTAACACTGACTGACATTCCAAGAAAAAATTTCAATTCTGAAAAGAAAATTGGAAGCATGAAAAAAAAAATCCTGCAGATGTGTTATCGGGTGTGTGCGTATGTGTGGAAGCAAGCGAAATTATGAAACGCTCATTTGCACCTGAGATTAAGCATTGTGACTAGTTCTGTGTATATGTCACAGGTGCGCGAGTCATAATATTCATACACTTTATTTCATTATTCTGTCACTTTTTTTTGTTTTGATCTAAATTAAGCAGAAGGAAAACTGAGAATAAAAAGCACTATATAAATTCTTATTATTGTACGTACACACACACACACACACACACACACACACACTGACACACTTTGAGAAAGAATAAGCTGGGGAAACCCCCCAAAGGGGCAGTATTTCGGTAAAGGTAAAGATGTGCCACCCCCCCTGCATTTCTCGGTTAATTATATTTTTCCGTTTTTGCCTTTCTTACCATACATAAAGCTGTATTTTAGGAACATTTTTAGCTAATAACCTTTTTGGAATACTAACCCTATCCCTAACCCTATCCCTAAACCTAACCCTACCCCCCACTATGTACTGCAGTACACCGCGATTTGTCACAGTTGTGGTTCGTTGCGTTTTTCTGTCTTATAGGGTGGGGGGTAGGGTTAGGGTTAGGGCTAGGGTTAGTATTCCAAAAAGGTTATTGGCTAAAGATGTTCCTAAAATACAGCTTTATGTATGTTAAGAAAGGCAATAACGGAAAAATACAATTAACCGAGAAATGTAGGGGTGGTGGCACATCTTGACCTTTACCAGTATTTCTTTTTACAGACAATTCTCATATTCCAGTACACTTTGGCATTACTACTATTATTATTTATCATTACTGTTAACAACCTGACGAAGCAAAAAATATGAACCGAATTATCTGGCCATGCTAAGCAAAGGAAATAGTATCTTTGGCTTCGGACCATGGGTGCGGTCATACACACAACCTTTTAATTAGTGACAAAACAAAACAAAACATGATGTATATATAGATTCGTTCACACTGGACATTTTTGCTCATTTCCAATACGGGAGATAGCTTTTGGCATTACCTTTGACTTCATGCACGGATACAAGAATCCTTCAAAATACCTTAAAGCTTCTGCAATCATAAACTGACAAGCAATCGGGGAGTAATAATGAAAAGCGAATCATAAAATGTGTTGAAATTTGCAAAAGTGATTTGTCCTTAAAACATTCACTAGCTTAATTGTAATACTCTCTTCCCATTAAGACATTATCAAAAGTGACTTTTTTATTTTTATGATCACATGTGTGACCCAGCACCACGAAAGGGACATTAAGTCGCTGGGCTAGTTTCTCACAACAGGCCTGGAAAGTCAAAAATCTCATGTGTGACCCAGCACCACGAAAGGGACATTAAGTCGCTGGGCTAGTTTCTCACAACAGGCCTGGAAAGTCAAAAATCTCATGTGTGACCCAGCACCACGAAAGGGACATTAAGTCGCTGGGCTAGTTTCTCACAACAGGCCTGCAAAGTAAAAAATCTCATTTTTGGTAAATTTTGAGTTATGGGTATTTTCGTGTTCTCTAGCATCTTATCTTTCATATTTAATTTCATAATTTTTAATATGGTCTCTAAATGGTCGTATAAGAGCTTTAAAACGAGTACGTCAATGGATTTTCTTCAGCTAGGCTAGAGTTTAGACTGTGTTTTCTCAAAATGGCCGACGCTCACCCTACTAACTTTAAATGCTCATATCTATGGAACGGAAACAGATACAAGAATGGTTCTTCTATCATTAGAAAGATAATTGACTGAAGTTTTCAAATGCATAATTTTCACAGAATGGTCAGCTTGACACTTAATGTCCCTTTCGTGGTGCTGGGTCACATTTTGGAAATGTTACATTCTTGTTAATTCCAACTAACGCTACCTTTATCTTACTTTGCATCGGAGTAGTAGACAATTCACCATAGCAAAATGGGGAGGGGAAAAGTCTTGCTCTATTTTGCAGGCATTGTCGTATTTGTTTCCCCACGGATAAATTTATTAATGATAAAATATGAAAAGGGGTCAGTCAGTCAGTCAGAAGTGAGGATACTCTGCTAGGGGGGGGGGGGGGGGGGGGGGGGGGGGGTGTTGAACCAGCTGACATAAGCACATTTTCCCCCAAATGATTATCAACATCCTACATTACCTTTTTTTCATTTACTGCTAACTTCAGTTCAGAGGGATGTTCTTCCATTGAGTGTTTTAATTTCAAATTGACAATTTCTCAAAGATTGTCGTTTTTACCCATCCATGCTACATTTAGAGAGAAAAAAAATGTTAGCTTTCTCTTGAGTCTATATTTCACACCTGTATTTCCACAAAAAAAAGGTAAAAAAACCAACTAAAGAAGATGAATGAACAATAAATTGTTTCTTCTTTTTTTCCTTTGCAATACTGGCCGCAAATACATATACGCATCCACACCAATCATCTTTCCGAATCATTTGTATCAATTGCTAATTAAAAGGAGAGGGGGTGAAGATGTGGGAGGGGCTTAACTGTAGCGAATTCAAGCACAAAACTGGGAAAACGGACGCTCACATAAAAGAAAGCGAACTGGAAAATCAAATCTATCAGATCTTAAAAAAATAGCTTGCACACACATACATTCACATGAAATATAAACAAAAACAGCTGCCGAAAAAAATGACGATGGTTGTTTCTTGATTATTATTCTTGAAATCATCTAGAAAATTACAAATTAATGAACTATTCTTTCTTTAGTCTCCATTAAATTCCAAAGCGCCATTACGTTGCACAACACAAAAACAAAATATTTTCCATAGACTTAATAAATTCCAAATTTATCATTGAAATTATAAAACGGAATCATGAATCTACTAACAGCTCAATATCATTAGATTCCCAAGTACCACGGGTATCACAAAATGAAAATAATTATTTTTCTTCAACTCAATAGAATTCTTGTGTCAAACGAACGGGAGCCACTCGGTCTAAGTCAATTGAATCCAAAAGTAGTAATCCAAGAAATCACAAAACAGAATGACTGCCTTTTCTTTACTTTCAATCAAATTATTATGTGCAATTGTTTTTAGAAGATGATATATTCTTCTAAGACTCAATTGATGTATTCTCTCTCCTTAGTCAATAAGATTTAAAAGTACTGTATATAATATACCGTAATTCGCGGACAATAAGCCGCAACTTTTTTCTGTACCCCCCCTGCGGCTAGTACAGTACCGCGGCCTAAACGTTACCAAAAGTGAAAGTAAACTCAACTCGGTGGCATCCTTGATTCAGACCTTTGATCTGTTCACGGTTGATGACAAAAAAAAATCACCTTGATTTCGGAATATTTTTCACAAAATAACGATCTGTTTCGTGGTCTGATACTTTCGTTTTGGCAGTCAACACACCCGCGATCAACTGTAGACTCAGCCGGAAGCGGACATCGTGCGTTAATTTTTTCAGCTAAAAAAAAAAAAGTAGGTGGTGCAGCTTATATTACGAAGCGGCTCGTAGTCTGTGAATTACGGTAGTCTGTAAAACGTTAGAGAATTTACACTGACACTGTGACCGCTGCATTTTTATTTTTTGTTGTTGTTGCTGTCCCATCTTCTGGGTCCCACACCGCTCATTCCGAATCCCAATTCGCAGCTACACCCTGACTTGTTCAAGTCGCAGAATCCGAGACCAGTGACAGCTGCATTTTATCAGCAGTGAAGCGAAGCTGGTAATGTGTTCAGTGACATTTGTCTGTTCTTTGCTGAGTGGCTGACTATCCGTGTGTTAACACAAAAAACTTTGAACGGAGGGACCCAGGAGGCTCAAATTTTGCACACGTATAGGTAGTTAGGATATCTAGGCCCAGTAAACAAATGAAGGTCGTTGGTCAAAGGTCAAGGTCAGTGGAGCAGAAAATGTTCCTGGCTGGCTGTATGCACGATAGCGTTTGAACGGAGGGACCTAGGAGGCTCAAATTTTGCATGCGCATAGAGTAGTTAGGGTATCTTGGCCAAGTCTGAAAATGAAGGTCACTGGTTAAAAGGTCAAGGTCAATGGAGCAGAAAATGTGGGATGCGCCGGTGATCTAGCGTCTTAACCCTCTAGTTTTTTGTTGTTGTTTTTCAATTAGCCAAGTCCAGATTTTCTAAATCTTGGCAAAATTAACCCACCCACCCAAAAAACACAAAAAAACATGACAAAACCTTTTTCTAATACGTGCACATTTGAAGTTTTGCTTAAAACAACCGTTTAAAAACAACAACAAAACACAAACACACGCACACCAACAAACATATACGCACACACCCTTTTCTCTTCAACCTACTGACACAAAATTCTGGCAGTTTGCTGCAATTAAAAAATTAAAAAATCAACACAATATTTTTTTTGTTTATAATAATAAATCACTCGATGACAGAAAAAGTCAGCACAGCCTAAAGGGCCAGCCACACGAGAGCTAAAATCGCACGACTGTACGATACGATTCGATCACGTGATCTCGATGCGCCAATCCCATTTGTTCTTAGAGACCACGCGAATCGTATCGCAGTCGTGCGATTTAAGCTCGCGTGTGCCTGGCTCTTTAAGTGTTCTACAAATCATTTCAACACACAATGTTGTAAGTTCACCATGGTTCACAAAAACATAAACCAACAACGAAAACAATGCATAGAAATGGCCTATAGTAGTAGTAGTAGTAGTACAGTGGAACCTCCCTTATAAGACCTTCAAAAATCATCCAAAATGAGCTCTTATAAGGGAGGGGACTTATAATGGAGGTAATTTTAATACTTACAAAGAAGGGCAATGTCTCAGAAGTAGGTCTTATGTGGGAGGGGGTCTTATAATGGGAGGTCTTATAAGGGAGGTTCCACTGTAGTAGTACAGTGGAACCTCCCATATAAGACCTTCAAAAATCATCCAAAATGAGGTCTTATAAGGGAGGGGACTTATCTTTATAATGGAGGTAATTTTAATACTTACAAAGAAGGGCAATGTCTCAGAGAAGTAGGTCTATTGTGGGAGGGGGTCTTATAATGGGAGGTCTCATAAGGGAGGTTCCACTGTAGTAGTAACACATCTTTGCTCTAGCTGCTGTCAAACAGGTTTATGACAGTGGATAGCTGGGGGGGTGGGGGGGGTGTTGATAAACCATGTAACACAATAAGGCATAGGTTCCCTGTCAAAACACACCTTTTGTTGCATTTTCATCACCATCGTTTGCACTACAATAAAATAAAAAAATTCAACGTGTTGCATTCTTCTTTCGTCTCTAGCAGCAATCCACAACAAGGGGGATTGCTAAGCCTGAGAACCCCCCACCACCCCCCCTACTGTATATTATATATATATATATATATATATATATACTGACTTGAGCGGCATGACCACACTTTTGTTATTTCTTTCAATGTATACAGGTTTCCTTTCTTTCATCCCAAGTAGCAGTCCACAACAACGGGGATTACTAAGCCTCAGAAAAAAAATCCCCCCCCCCACTGTATGTATATATATATATTGTACTATATGTATATATATATATATATATATACACGAACATTGTACTATATATAATATATATATAGTTTGCTTTGATAAAACTTTTTTGTGTCCAATGTCTGTATTTTTTGTGTCCAATGTCAGTATATATATACATACTGACTTGAGCGGCACGACCACACTTTTGCTATTTCTTTCAACGTTTACAGGTTTCCTTTCTTTTCATTCTGAACCACGTTCACGCGCACTGAAACGCTTATCAAAGTGTTTTCATACACTCCTTGCCTCTCTCCGTTGCAGGACTTGCATCATCCACACGAAACATTGTACTGGATTGTGGATGAATAAAATATTCGTCACATTTTTGGTTCAAACCGTTTTTTTGTTTTGTTTGTATATATCACATTTGTCACACGCACAACCATTCAAACCCATGTCATAACTTGCACGATTTACGTTTCTTTTGCCCGTACGCATCATTAACAAGTTATCAGTATTAAAAAAAAAAAAAAAGTCTCCAAATTTTACTGTACAAGTTTTTTTTCTTACCTTCCCCTACCCTTTGCCTCTTCTTTTCTGTCTTTTTTTGGTATCTCTTTTTTTTTAAATTTTAGCTAGAGCTTTTCTTTTTATTTTGTATATTTATAAGCTCCTGTCCGTTATAAGTATTGAGGTAGCAAAGCACAAGCACAGACCACCTCCTGCTAACGTGTAGGGTTTTTTTGTGGGTGTTTTTTTTTTTCTTCAAAGCTTGAGAGAAGTGTCGTTCTCTCTTGACCAAACCCCCCAACTGACGCACACACTATCACCAAGACGCAAGCGAAACAAACCCGACCCCAACCCATCACCGCCCACCAAGCCCCCCCCCCCCCCCCCACGTCCCCGAGGCCTCGGTTAGCAGTCGGAATTGCCCACTGGGGAGGGCGGGGGTGGGTAGGGGTTACAGTAGCTCCTCTCCGTGGACGGAGAAGGGGGACAACTGACGTCGTCCGAGAAGTACCTCCGGGGGGTGGGCGGGGGAGGGTAGGGGTCGGAGTCGTAGCTCAGTTCCACGAGGGAGTTGTTGAAGTAGTAGTGGAAGCGTTTGCTGGAGGAGGCGGCGGAGTGGGGCGGCGGGGGGTAGGGCTCGCTCTCCTCGCACACGTCTGTGGAGCAGGGGGTGGTGGGGGGAGGGGGGATCTGCTGGTGGTGGTGGTGATGGTGGTGGTGGTGGTGCCGCGACGACCGGTGCGGCCGGTGGTGGTGGTGCTTGCGCGCGGTGGAGCGCACGGTGCTGACACTGTGCGACGAACAGTGGTGCGGCCCCCCACCACCACCCCCTCCACCACCCCCTACCCCTGTGTACGCTGACCGTTCCGTGACCGGGCTGGGTGGGGGGTTCAGAGTCTCTTGCGGGTACTGCGTACCCATTGAGCTGCTAGACGAGGCACCGGTCGGGTGGTTTCTGTCGCAGAACGGCGGAATCCCGCTGGTAGCGGAGGACCCGCCTAACGACAAGCCCCCTGCCTGGGAAGACTTGCCTCCCCTGGACGTCAGGGTGTGGGGAGGGGTGGTGGTGGGCTCGGTGCTGGTCTGCGGGTTGAGGGGTTTCTTCGCCATCAGGATGTCGTCGTCGCTCAGCGGCACGCGCCGAGTCTTTCGCCGGCAGAAGATGACGAGGAGGACGATGAAGATGAGGAAGAACAGACCGACGACGATGGCGATGGCGTAGTGCGTGGCGCTCTGGTGCGCCTTCTCTCTCTTGCCCTGCGTGTCGCACTTTCCGTCCACGCACTCCGTCGCGCTGGCGTCCGCGCACGGCTGGTCCTCCCCATCGCAGTTATCGCACGGGGCGCCCGAACAGCAGCTCTTCTCATCGCTCCCGTCCCGGCAATCCGAGCTTCCGTCACACTGCTGCGATTCGGGAATGCACTCTCCACTTTTGCAATGGAACTGGGACTGGCCGCACGGAGGGCAGTTGCTTTCATCGGACTCATCCTCGCACTCCGATAAATTATCGCAGCGCCAGACTAACGGTATGCAGGTGATGCCGCCGCTTTTACAGGTGAAGTGGTCAGGCGGGCAGGTGGGAGGATCCGCGCAGGTGAGACCGTCTTTCTTCAGGACCAGGTTGTAAGGGCAGGAGCAGCGCGCCTTGCTACCGGAATCCACGAGACAGATGTGCGAGCACCCGCCGTTGTTGTTGGAGCAAGGGTGCTCCCCGACGTCCACGGAGTGCTGAACGGCGATCAGATCGCTCAGGCCCGGCATGCGGCCCCGAACCCACAACCTTTTGGTGCCGATCTTCTTCTGGCAGCGCTCCACCAGCTGCTGCTCGCGGTCCAGCCAGTAAAGGAAGTTCCCGTGCACGGCCAGCCCTCTGGGGTTGGAGATGGAACCGTCCACCAGAACGCGGCGGTTGCCCCCTGTCAGATCGGACATCTCGATGCGGTTGAGGCCCCCGTCCGCCCAGTACAGCTTGCCCTCTGTCTTGTCGATGGTGAGCGACAGTGGCTGCACCAGCTGCTTGATGAACAGCTCCGTTTTCTCGGAGCCGTCCATGCGGGCTGACTCGATGCGTGGGGATTTGACCATGTTGGTGAAGAACATGTACCTGCCCACAAACCACTTTGTTTTAGCGTCTCTCTGATTTACGTATGTGTCGGGATTCAAGGCCAGAGATCTCGGCTTAAAGTTGGACGGGGCTTGCATGACTACGTCAACACAATGCAATCTATCTCTCTCTCTATCATTCACTCTCTCTTTCTCTGCATCTCTCTCTCTGTCTGTCTCTCTCTCTCTCACTCCTTGTCACATCCTTGTTAAATAAAGTTTTTCAGTGTTCAGTGTTCAGTGACCCAGTTTCAGGATACAGGGCCAGAGATCTTATCTTAAAGTTGGATGGAGCTTGCATGACAATAACGACACATGCTCTCCTCTCTCTCTCTCTCTGTGTGTGTGTGTGTGTGTGTCTGCCTCCCTCCCACTCACCCAGTCTCAGGATACAGGGCCAGCGATCTCGGCTTAAAGTTGGACGGGGCTTGCATGACAATATCGATACATGCTCTCTCTCTCTCTCTGTCTGCCTCTCTCCCACTCACCCAGTCTCAGGCAGACATGCCTACCCCCAAATTTGCTTTTCAGGAACACTCACACTCAAAATCAGTAACAGAGCATGATTTTCAGGAACATAGCTTCCGTCCAGCATCCATCTTCATGGAATTCGCGCACTCCGACGCTTGAAGCTGCCAAGCGCGTAGCCGGTCAAATTTTGGCTCGACCTCGGTGAAAGACGATTGGTTGAAATTCTCTCTCGGAAAACTTTGGGGCTGACTTTCGTAAGCTTTCTGTATTGCTTTCCCGCCCCCCCCCCCCTCTCTCTCTCTCTCTGCCTCTCTCCCACTCACCCAGTCTCAGGGTACAGGGCCAGAGATCTCGGCTTAAAGTTGGACGGGGCTTGCAGGACCACACCGACAGGGGTGACCGGGTTGGTGTCCAGCTTGGTCAAGTTGACCACGTTGTTCAGCGAGCACGTCCAGTACAGGATGCGAGAGTACGGGTCAACCGCCATGTCGTAAGGCTGGACTTGGTCATGGCCACTGTTTAAAAACGTCTCCACCTGAAAACGACAAAGAACATTCATAATAATAAATAAAGACAATAATCATTGTAATAAGTATGGGTAAACCGCCATGGCGTAAGGTAGTACTTGGTCATGGCCACTGCTTAAAAACGTCTCCACCTATAACCCAAAAAAACATAAGGAAAAAAATTGTCATCCACAGTCGAAGTTGTTGACACTATAATCAACATTGCCATCATCATCATCATCATCATCATCATCGAGTGTACAGTCTACAACATGTTGTAAAGTTCAACTTGATCATGGCCACCGTTTACAAATGGTCCCACCCATAAACATGAAACAACAAAATGGTCATCATTGCCATCACCATCATCATTACTATCGAAGACAAAATCATCATGATCCTCACTGCAATAATTAAGGGCCTATTGTTATGTCATAGGGTGAACTTAAATCGCAAAGCATGAAGATATTGCATCTGTCCATCCACTGATGTTGCTGCCACACACATCTATGTTCACTCCTGCATACCAATCTGCAAGAACCTCTCTTCCCCCCCAAACACGCATACTCAATAATAATTTAAAAAAATGCATGCATTAGCAAGGTGCAAGTAAACACACAAGCACATGTTTGAGCACGCAAACACACATACTCTCTGTCTTTGTCTCTCTGCTCCGTCTCTCTCCTTATCTCCCTCTCTATGCAAACTATCTATTTCAACCCGACTTTCGCAACAGACTCTTTCAAATCAACAACCAGGACTCCCAATCGTCCCGCAAAACAAGGGGTCCCAGGGACTCCTTCACTTACAGCATAGAGGGTCCTAGAGGAGGGATTGAGGGTCCCAATGCCATTGTGAAGTCTAAAAATAACTTTTATACAGCATCCTTGGGATCCCCTGCACATTCTTTTAGAGGGTCACTTAGAATTCTAGTACTGCATAGATCCCCAAATGGGGGTCCTTGGGAGCCCTGACAACCCACAGCAGACTTCAATATCATACACTCTCTTTACGGCATTCCGACAGCCTTCTCATCCAATAGATGTACCGCTAAACAGGGTCATACTCACTCACTCACACACACATACACACACACACGCACACACATATGCACACATACACACGCACACAATATCATGGGTGCAACTGCACAAAATAAAAAACTGAAAGGCCGGGGTCTAGGGGTAATGTCCCCCTGCAGCTGAAGAAAAAAATAAGATTTATGAAGGTATTTTAGTTTGCTTTTTCCACAATCTATACAAATGCTTATTTTAAAGTGTTTGAAAAATACAGTAGACACACAAAGGTCTTGTTTGACAAATTTAAAAAAAAAGTAATTCCTTTTCTGGTAAAGTTCAAAAACAGGAAATCCTTGGATACCAGGAAAAGTTGCACGCACGTAATTTACACACACAGGCACTCTCTCTCTCTACACTCACCGCCGATCCGTTGTCGTGCGCTCTCTTGATGGTCTTCTGGCGGCCCTCGATCCAGTAGATGTACTGCCTCACGGGGTCGTAGGTCAAGGCCTTGATGTTCTTCAGGCCGTGGATGGGCAAGGTCACCTCGGGGCTGTTGATTTCGTCGCCGTCATCGTCGTCGTCTTCGTCGTCGCTGGTGTCTGAGTCCATCACCAGCCGGCTGATCTCCGTCTTCTGGCTGAGTAGTAAGTACTCCTTGGGAGCTGAAACCAAAAACAACAGAAAAAATAAAATAACAGGAGGCAAAGCCTTCAAGGCTCACTCAAACAGGCACATGTGAGACAACAAAGATTGAGGGGGGGTCTAAAGTACAAGACTGTCAAGCTGAAAACCACAGAGAGAAAAAATAACAAAAGGCAAAGCCTTCAAGGCTCACTCGAACAGGCACATGTGGGACAACAACAAACAAAGATCTAAAGTACAAGATTGCCAATAACATTTTAAAGTACAAATGAAACTATCGTTAATGGATACAATTAAAATAAAATGGACGCAACACACACACACAACCGAACAACTATCATACCATAGACTCACTTCGTGTTAACTTCGTTAACATGAGTGAGCCAAAAATGGACAATCATAAACAGTAGCGAGAGTTATGATTACAATCATTACGGTTGTTGTTGTTGCTGGCTTACCCTGGCTAAAAGACTCCAGGGATCATCCCAACAGCGGAAGCGCTTGAACACTATGGTACAAGTGCATCAGCTACGGATGAGAACATTACGTGTGTGACCGTTTTTGATTACTATATTATCGGTCACATTACAAGACGCAGGGGATCTCAGTCTGGGGAAAAAGCATCGCCTTATAGTCCGTACAATACGGTAATCCTTGATAGCTTGCAACACCAGATCTGTTTACCCCCTACACAAGTCTTGAGTAGTCTGGATAGCTGAAATGAGTAGTTTTGGTGTGAAATGACTAGTCCTCTTCATTAAACCATCAAACAATGTTCACTGAAAACGAGTAGTTGAGCATTATTTTCAGTTTTGAAGAGTAGTAGAGGTCCAAATTGAGTAGAATACTACTCGAAAAGAGTAGAGTAAACAGGTCTGCAACACACATCCACAGAGTTGTTCAGAAATTGCTCCCCATGGGGATACCGGGGGATCTTTCGTAAAAAATAGTTCCCCCACCTTCTGGAAGTTCTGTGCTTGTAACTTCCTCTATTCTGCCACTCTCTTTAACTCTGCCTTTTCCCTCTGCTTTCTATCATCTACTATCTTTCTGACTTATTGGCCCATTCTCCTGCCTTTTTTTCTAAAAAAAAATCTTACAAATAATTTTTCTCCTTTGAGCTCCTCCGAAATCGGAATGTGTCGGCTGTACGCAGAGGGAAGACCAGTGAAAACTGAAAACCGCACACATACGTTCCTTACCCATTATGGCCTGGGAACGCAGAAGAAGAAGAAGTTCAGAGATTCTGAAAACTGACCTTTGCATGTCTTGCCATCAGCGTTGAGGTGGTAGTGGGTGGGGCAGGCGCAGTGGTGCGTGACGTTGTCATTGTGGTCCGCAGAGTGGGCCAGACACAGGTGAGAACAGCCGCCGTTGTTGTGACCACACGCGTTGTGACCTGTCGGAGAAATCGGAGACTACAGTACACATCGTTTAGTGTTATATATATATAGAGAGAGAGAAAATCATAAAAACAAGCAAATATTCACTGTGATATAATTACGATGTTTTCCTTGTGTGAGCCAGACACAGGTGAGAACAGCCGCCATTGTTGTGACCACACGCGTTGTGACCTGTCGGGGAAATCGGAGACTACAGTACACATCGTTTAGTGTTATATATATATTGGCCACTGCAAAGAACACCTTTTGCAAGAGTGAATGCCCTTGGTGGGTGGGGGAAGACGGTTGAGTACTGACCAAACAAGGGAATAACTCTCGCCAATAACCCTATTTGAGGCCACTCAATGGCTGCCTTTTGCAAGAGTGAATGCCCTTGTGGATACTGATCAACAAGGGCTTAACTCTTGCCATCAAGGGCGTTAATAACCCTAGCTGCACTGGCCAATAGAGAGAGAAAATCTTAAAAACATATAAACATTCACTGTGATATAATCATGATGTTTTCCTTGTGTCAGCCAGACACAGGTCAGAACAGCCGCCGTTGTTGTGACCACACGCGTTGTGACCTGTCGAGAAAATCGGAGAATACAGTACCGTATTTTTCACACTACAAGGCGCACCCCCCAAATTGTACACAAAATTCAGATTCTGTTATCATATTTTCTTACTATTTTATTAGTCACATTATAAGACGCTGGGGTCTCAGTGTGGGAAAAAGTATCGCCTTATAGTCCGGAAAATATGGTACACATCGCTTAGTGTTATATATGGAGAGAGAAAATCTTAAAAACAAGCAAATATTCACAGTAACATGCGATGCTGTCCTTGTGATTCACTGTGATATAATTATGATGTTTTTCTTGTGTGGGCCAAATGTCAAAATGACCATTCTGAGACAATGGTCCAGTTAAAAACTTCACACAATTCCCTTTCAAATGATATAAGAACCATTCTTGTAACTATTTTTGTTTTAGAGTTATGAGCCGTCAAAGTTGGTAGAGTGTACACGCATGCCGTAACTTCCCATCCAAACCCAACCTCAACAACTGCCGAAATTTTGCACTTCGTACCTAGAAAAATGGCGGCATGGAGAAATAAACCGGAAGTATTCATTCAAGGGACATCACTCGAAGTGATACCTTTGATAGCAGACGACACAGTAGCGAGTACGGCTCAAACGCCATGCCTTCTTTTGATTTCTTCTTCTTCTTTTTTTTTCTGCACTCGTTCAGCGGAAATGCAGATTTTGTTGTTGCTGACCGTAATAACGTAATCGGAGGTCTCAAAACGTAATAATGACGGACAAATACGTAGGGAAAACAGGTCTGTACCACCTACCTGACTGCCTGGACGCGTGAATGACGGAGATATCCATAGGGTAGTTGACGTCACTCTGTATGCGCGTGCGGTTGGCTCCCGTCCTCTTATTGGCTCGTTCTATGGACATGGAGGCCACGTCCGTCCAATAGACAAACTCCTTGTACTGCGTCAGGCCCATGGGCCGGGGCAGGGGTCCAGGTACCACCACTCTTCTGTCTTGGCCTGAAGTTAGAAATGAAGAAAGAGGCGCAGGTTTTATTACAATGGCTTGGAGTCAAAACGGACTATCTTTAGATAGCCCATTGACGTATTATTGAAATTATTGCGAAAACTAATAACTCGTATTAAAAAAAAGACTGCCGGAATATAAAAAGCTTAATCCCCATTTTTATATTATTTGCAGTCTTTTTCAATACAAGTTCTTATTTTTTTCAATAACATCAATAATAAGTCAATGGACTATCTAAGCCATTTTATTTAGTTGTTTTAGTTTGTTTTGTTATTTGTGACTAGATTCCGACCATGAATGAGCTGGTGTGTATGAGAGAGAGTGTGTGTGTGTGTGTGTGTGCATGCGTGCATATGTGTGTGTGTGTGTATTGTTTGTGTGTGTGTGTGTGTACCTGAGAGAGTGGCAGACTGAATGTTCTTGTTGTCGATGTCGGTTCAGTATATCCTTTGGTCAAGATAGCCGATGGTTAGCCACATATCATCATCATCTAGATCATCATCATTCCATAAAGCCTACCTGAGAGAGTTGCGGACTTAATGTTCTTGTTGTCGATGTCAGTCCAGTAGATCCTTGGGTCAAGATAGCCGATGGTCAGTCACATATCATCATCATCTAGATCATCATCATTCCATAAAGCCTACCTGAGAGAGTTGCGGACTTAATGTTCTTGTTGTCGATGTCAGTCCAGTAGATCCTTGGGTCAAGATAGCCGATGGTTAGCCACATATCATCATCATCTAGATCATCATCATTCCATAAAGCCTACCTGAGAGAGTTGCGGACTTAATGTTCTTGTTGTCGATGTCAGTCCAGTAGATCCTTGGGTCAAGATAGCCGATGGTCAGTCACATATCATCATCATCTAGATCATCATCATTCCATAAAGCCTACCTGAGAGAGTTGCGGACATAATGTTCTTGTTGTCGATGTCAGTCCAGTAGATCCTTGGGTCAAGATAGCCGATGGTTAGCCACATATCATCATCATCTAGATCATCATCATTCCATAAAGCCTACCTGAGAGAGTTGCGGACTTAATGTTCTTGTTGTCGATGTCAGTCCAGTAGATCCTTGGGTCAAGATAGCCAATGGTCAGTCACATATCATCATTCTATAAAGCCTACCTGAGAGAGTTGCGGACTGAATGTTCTTGTTGTCGATGTCAGTCCAGTATATCCTTTGGTCAAGGTAGCCGATGGTTAGCCACATACTAATTACTATCATCATCATCATCATTCCATAAAGCCTACCTGAGAGTTGCGGACTGAATGTTCTTGTTGTCGATGTCGGTCCAGTAGATGCGGCGGTCAAGATAGCCGATGCTTAGCCACATATCATCATTCCATAAAGCCTACCTGAGAGAGTTGCGGACTGAATGTTCTTGTTGTCGATGTTAGTCCAGTATATCCTTTGATCAAGATAGCCGATGGTCAGCCACATATCATCATCATCAATATTCCATAAAGTCTACCTGAGAGAGTTGCGGACTGAATGTTCTTGTTGTCGATGTCGGTCCAGTAGATGCGGCGGTCAAGGTAGTCGATGGTCAGGTCCTGCACTCGGCCCAGCCCCGACATCAGCACCTTGCGCTGAGTGCCGTCCAGATTGGCCCGCACCATCTGCCTCAGTTCTCCCCACGTGGTCCAGTACAGGTAGCTGCACACCCACACCCAGTGACATGTTATTTGAACCCAGACCTGTTTACCCCCTACACAAGTCTTGAGTAGTCTGGATAGCTGAAATGAGTAGTTTTGGTGTGAAATGAGTAATCCTCTTCATTAAACCATCAAATAATGTTAACTGAAAATGAGTAATCAGAGCATTTGTTTCAATTTTGAAGAGTAGTAGAGGTCCAAATTAAGTAAAATATTACTCGAAAAGAGTAAACAGGCCTGTAAACCCCTTCACTGTCATGGATTTTTCTATATCGACAGCAGCACCTTGTGCTGAGTGCTGTCCAGAGTTCTCCCCACTTCGTCCAGTACATGTAGCTGCACACTCACACCCAGTTCATGTTTGCAGTATTTTCCGGGCTACAAGCCGCCACTTTTTTCATCAACTGTGACCCCTGCAGCTGAAACAAGGATTGCGGCTAATTTGTGGATTCGTCTGTTTCCGTTTTTAGGCTGGTTGTCAGCCTTTGCGTTTTGACATCGCCAACCTCTGTAAAAAGTGAACAATTCTCAGGCCGATACTTAGGAATTTAATCAGCGAAGACACAGTCTGACCACTGAATTTCACCAGTTTAAAGCACATTTTGCTTCACTGAGCATGATCAAAATTTGAACTGCATCATGCATCACCACCGTCCATCATGGTCTGTTTTTTTCTATTGATATCTTTTCCATGACTATGGTTCTACGCGTGAAAATAAGCAAGTTCAATGTTCTGCGAAGCAAGTACCGTATATTATGATGTCACTTGCCTAACAGAGCAAGTGGAGAAAAGGAAAGTTCCAAGTTCATGTTCACCCCTGCAAAAGGAATGAACTGAGGTATTGTAATCTTTTTAGTTCCCCAAGCGAAGCGGCAAGAACTGGTGTTTATCTTTGGTTCGTGCGTTCATCCATCCACACACCAAACCCAAAGAAGCAAACGAGGGACATTTTCAGTCTCGTTCAATTTTTTTTACTCATTCTTTTATCAAACTATAAGCCCAATTTTGCTTTAACCCTTTCAATGCTAGCCATTCCTCAGCCAAAATTTACCATTAAACTTACCCGGGTAGAGAAAATATTTTGTCTGCAATATTGGGGATTCCTCTGGGACATGCATAAAATAGGGCCTATCCTTACCTCCCAAAATTAAGAACAAGAGGCGACAGTGGCGATGAAAGGGTAAAATCCTCACCCAGAAGGGGGATCCAGGGCCAGCGCCCGGGGGCTGTCCAGGTTCCTCCAGACCAGCACCTTGCGGGAGGAGCCGTCCAGGCGCGCCACCTCGATGCGGTTCTTCTTCATGTCGGCCCAGTACAGGTTGTTGGCCACCCAGTCCACCGCCATGCCCTCCGCAGAGTTCAGCCCAAACTCGATGATGTGCTGCAGGGAGCTGCCGTTCATGAACGCTCGGCTGATACGCTGCGAGGCAAAGAGATAACAAAAATTAAAATAATTTTTTTATTCACGTTATAAAGCGCTCTTCTTTTGATCATGCCCTCCGCAGAGTTCAGGCCATGTAAGGAGCTACCATTCATGAAAGCTCAACTGATACACTGGAAGAGAATAATAATATATCTGTGATGTACAACACTACTATTTGAAGAGGAGCAGCTTCGTCCATGAGAGCAAACGGCTGCATCGACAGTACCCAAACCAACTGCCAATGGACGTACTGCCACTCTGCCCGTCAGACTCTTCGGAACCCCTGGACAGCAGAGCAGCCTGAATGGTCCACACAACAGTGCCCTATCTCACCCCTGGGGATGGACAGGGTGACAGAGTGAAACAGGCCCTCACCCTCACCCTGATTACTGAAAGATAACCCCCAGGAAGCACCGATGGGTCAGCAACCAACGCCGTGACTGACGGAGGTGCAGGCATCCTGGCCACATTCACCAGTGGAGAGGCCGCAGCTCGCAGTGTTGCCACAGGGAAGCGCTGCACAAACTACAGCAGAACTGACGAAGAAGCCATCCTGCAGACTGCCTCCATCATTCGGGACTCAGACAACAGTTCCAGCCAAGTTGTGTTCCTGTCTGACGCCCTTAAGGCATTTCAGAACAACACAATGCCAAGCCTGAACAAAGCACCACGTGAAGTCGCTTCTGGCAGAAGAGTAGTGCTCCAGTGGATACCAGCCCACTGTGGAATACCAGGCAACGAGGAGGAGGAGAGGAGGGGGGAGGGGAGGGGAGAAGGGGGGGGGGGGATATTGACACACATACACACACACCTACATCAAAACCATTCAAATTATTTTACCTTTGCTAGCACATCGGTGACATAAATTCTGTTGTCCTTGAAGTCGAAGTCGATGGCCACAGCTTCCTTGACTCCCTGGATGGGGATGGGCTGGTTGTGGGGAGAGTTCTCCAGCGAGATGCGGTTGATGTTTGCGCGCGAGGAGAACACCAGGAAGGCCTCGGGCACGATGCAGGTGGTGCCGTTCTTCACCAGCTCCAGTCCCATGGGACACACGCACGTGGCGCCTTTCGGGGGTGGCCGGTACAGACATAGGTGGCTGCAGCCGTTGTTGTTGTTAGCGCATGGGTTGGTACCTGTAGTATAAACAGATAAGACATTTGCTCAGCTTTGTATATCAGTGGAACCTCCCTTATAAGACCCCCTCCCACTTAAGACCTACTTCTTTAGTTACGGTTTATACATCTGTTATTGTTAAAAATTAGGGACTTTCCTGGTGTTGCACTGCCTCTGGGCATTGCCTCCAGGATCGTTTCCACCATCTTTATTATCTACTAACATGTGTCTGTTCCAGACCGGAGGACGTTAAACAGATTTTAATTCAAGACCTACTTCTCTGAGACATTGCCCTTCTTTGTAAGTATTTAAATTACCTCCCTTATATAACTCCCTCCCACTTAAGACCTTATTTGGGACGATTTGTCAAGGTCTTAAAGACAACACCCCCACCCCCCACCCCCACCCCCGTCATGTGTCACATTCCCTCTTATGCTAGGAAGATTTCTTAAGATTTCTTACCAGCTATAAGAGAAAACCGTGATTTTGACACATGACGTGGTGGGTCTTTAAAAGGGAAGTTCCACTATACATAGTTGCACTACACACGTTATCAAGATTACGTTAGCTCCAGGCCCAAAGGGGCATACGCATGTGGTGCCTTTAGGGGGTGGGCGGCACAGGCACAGATGGCCGGCTGCATCCCTCATTACTGTCGGCACATAGGTTTGTGCCGGTGAACAAAAGGGAAACCGTAAAGTGTGATCGACGATGCAACACAGACAAAACATTGGCAGAGGCAAACATCGCACACAGTCACCATAACCAGATACGCATCTGTTTCTTTTGATTCTTTTCTCCTTTTTTAATATTTAACCCTTTCACCGCCAAAGTCGCAATTTAGCACCACAGTGATTTAACACCCATGTCACTAAAAGGCATAAAATCGGGGTCTAATATCCAAAGACCCTATTGTCTTAGTTTTGGGAAGTAAGGATAGACCTTATTTTATATATGTTACAGAACAATCCCCAATACTGCAGATGGATTTTGTTCTCTACCCAGGTAAAGTTGGTGTAATTTTGGGCTGAAATATGGCTGGCGGTGAAAGGGTTAAAGGTCATAAGCAACAGTCAAAAGTTTCCAAGTTTCAAAGTTTCGTTCCCAGGCCATATAGCCATAACTTTCAAAGTTAAAAAAATCAATCCTAACAACAAAAAAACCTCTTTATTTGGAAAGGGAGTTTTACCCCCACACCCCCACCCTCCCTCCCCAACACATACACCCCCACCCTGCCCCCTTCTCCCAGCTTTCTTCTTTCAACAGGAAACTAAAAACAAGACGGCGTAATGTTCAACATCTTAATCCTCTCCAAGCCTCCATTCAAGCTACAAAGTTTCGAATTGCAGGAAGAACTGTGACGATTCTAATGTTTTGTTGTTGTGGCCTCTCATGTGTTTTGCATGCCTTGTTGTCAAATACATTTATCAAGCTAGCCTGCCTGTAGGTGTCTTGGGTCGGTGTACTATGTGCAGCCTGGAGTCGTTTCGTGAAAGGAAACACTGGCATGCTCAAGCCACTCCCATAACTTGTAAGTTAACCCCTTGACTGCCAGAGAAAATTAAAAGAAAAAAATAATTGGGCAAATCATGACATGAAAAAGACAACTGATACAGCCAATCTGAGAAAATGGTCTGGGGATATTACTCTCTTGATTATGTTAGAGAAAAAGCCAGCATATCAGTGTTATTCCTCTTCATCTAATGACATCATCAGTGATATCATCAGGTCAGTATGTAATACGTTGGTGGCAGTCAAGGGGTTAAAACTGTTTCAAAGCATAACATACTTCGTGATCTTGCAGATGAGACTGTATACTCTCTCTCTGCCTTTCTGTGTCTCTCTCTCTCTCTCTGCCCTCTCTCTCTCTCTCTCTCTCTCTCTGCATGTCTCCTCTCTCTCATATCATATGTGATTGTCAATTTTAGCTTACAAAAATAAGATTGAAGAACAAGTCATTGCCTAAACATCTTTATTTTACAGTGCACATGTTAAAATGTCTAAAGTTTGGAGTGTGTGAGAAGTGTGCAAGTGTGTTTGTGTGTGCTTGTGCATATGTGTATGTGTGCATGTGTATGTGAGCGTGCTTGCATGCGCATGCATGTGTATATGTGCGTGTGTGTGTGCTGAGTGTACTGTGTGTCACTGTGTGTGCATGTGTTTGTGTGTGCTTGAGTGTAAGCATGAGCTTGTGTGCGCAAGCATGTGCATGTGCGCGTGTATTTGCATGTGTGGTTGTCTGATTGCCTGCCTGAGAGTATGTGTTGACATGGAGAAAAGAGGTAATGAAAACGCATATGATCCAACCAAAAAAACGCATTTGTTTACCGCATTTTTTTGGGACTATGAGGCAATACTTTTTTCCAAGACTCAGACCCATGCGCCTTATAATGTGACTGATGAAATAGTAAGAAAATAAAATCATAGTAACAAAATCTGAAATTTGGGTAAAATTTGAGGGGTGCGACTTACAGTCTGAAAAATATGGTAGTTTTCTAACAAAAAAAAGAACTTTGGGTCCACAAAGAAATAAAATAAATAAATAAACAAACACAAGAAAATGCTACGAAATACAATACAAATAACCACAGACTATGTGGGGGGTAGAGGGGAAAGAAATTAATTCCCCCGTTTCGAAGGATTAACAGCTAGCTGCTAATCTCCCCAACCCCAACCGTCGCCTTCCCCCTTCCTCTCAGTTTTTTATCCCTACACCCCCCTCCCCACCCACCCACCCACCCCCACACAAAACATTGTCTATCTGTCTAGACCCATCCTGATATTTTTCAATTTATTAACGGCAATCTGACTCCAGACAGGTAACACTACACAGAAAGGTGTCGCCTGTCGAAAAAAATACCCCCCCCCCCACCCCCCCACCCACCCATGCGTGCATTGTATCCCCCTGGACAGAAAACAAATGTAGGTGGATTACTCAGCATGACACAACAAGGCAACGGTAATCCCGCGACATGCCTTTTGTCCACGACTGATCCTCAACGCTTACTCAACAGAAAAGACCCGTGTTATGTGAGAAATGTCACTGTGTTTTTTCGGACTACAAGGCGCCCCTTATTATAAGCTTACACAAGATTCAGATTTTGTTGTATTGTTACTACAGTGGAACCTCCCTTATAAGACCTTCAAAAATCATCTAAAATGAGGTCTTATAAGGGAGGGGTCTTATAAGGGAGGTAATTTTAATACCTACAAAGAAGGGCAATGTCTCAGAGAAGTAGGTCTTATAAGGGAGGGAGTCTTATAAGGGAGGTTCCACTGTATAGTATTAATCATATTATAAAGTGCAGGGGTCTCAGTCTGGGGAAACCCCCCACATCACTTTATAATATACGGTAGCTTAGAATGTGAATACATCAAAACAATATGATGTGGTAACATTCTATCAATATCTATTCATAACGCTTCAATTCAAACAATAGTGTTAACATAATAGTGAGCAAGTCACACACACACAAACACATGTACATAATGATGATGATGGTGAGGATGATGATGCTCATGACGATAATGACAAGGATGATATTATAATGACAATGATGTTGATGAACACAACACAGAACACAGTCCACGCATGGCCTGGGAACACAGAAGAAGATCGGATCGAAGCCAGCACATCCACCAGCTTTCAGGCCCATCAAATCAGGCAGCTGGTCGATGATTTTCTCCCTATGACAACAACGATGATGATAATAACGACGATGATGATGATGATGATGAAAATGATGATGATGGTGAGGAGGAGGATGCTCATGACGATAATGACAAGGATGATATCATAATGACAATGATGTTGATGAACACAACACAGAACACAGTCCACACATGGCCTGGGAACACAGAACAAGAAGCCAGCACATCCACAGCTGTCAGGCCCATCAAATCATAATGACGATGATGATGATGATGATGATAATGATGATGATGATGATAATGATGATGGTAATGATGATGATACCACTTTCAGGCCCATCAAATCAGGCAGCTGGTCGATGATTTTCTCCCTATGACAACAACGATGATGATAATGATGACGATGATGATGATGATAATAATAATGATGATGATGATGATGATGATGACGATGATAATGATGATGGTAATGATGATGATGGTAACGATGATGATGATACCACTTTCAGGCCAGGCAGCTGGTCGATGATTTTCTTCCTATGACAACAATGATGATAATAATGACGATGATGATGATGATGATGATGATAATGATAATGATGATGATGATGATGATGATGATGATAATGATGATGATGATGATGATGATGATGATGATGATGATGATGGTAATGATGATGATAATGATGATGATAATGATGATGATGATGATGATGATGATAATGATGATGATGGTAATGATGATGATGATGATGATAATGATGATGATGATGATGATGATGTTGGTAATGACGACGATGATGTTGGTAATGACGACGATGATGATGACGATTATGAAGACAATGATAATGACGATGACGATGATAATGACGATGATGATAATGACGATGATGATAACAATAATGATGATGATAATAATAACGATAATAATACAACGATAATAATGATGACAATAATAACGATGATGATGACGATGATGATGACGACAATGATGGCGATGATACTGACCTTCTTTAGCCAGTACGTCAACGGCTTTCAGACCCATCAAATCAGGCAGCTGGTCGATGATTTTCTCCCGCTGACCGCCGGTGGTTTTGTTGACCCGCTCGATGGACCTCCGCTGCCAGTCGGTCCAGTACACATAGTCCCCTGCACAACAGAAAAGACACCTTCAAAGATCCAATTTTCTGAAAAAGATACAGAGTGAAGTTTTTTCAACTGAATAGATATTAATCGCCCAAACAATAAAAACATCACTTCAAAAGATCTGAACCCCTTGTGGGGACACCCAGGGGGGTGGGGGGGTCTTTCATACAAATAGCTTCCCCACCTTCTGGAAGTTCTGTGCTTTAACTTCCTCTAATCTCTCTCTCTTTGACTCTGCCTTTTCCCTTTGCTTAACGTCATCTACTAGCTTTGTGCCCAACTGGTCCATTCCCCTGCCTTTTTTCAAGAAACTCTTAAAAAGATTTTCTCCAGGCGAAGACGGACATGCTGGGGCCGAACTATTTCTTACATAGGCGCATTAACGGCAGCAGCATGATGCATCTGCAATCATATGACAGAAAACTGTCTGAGCGATCGACGAAGAAGAAGAAGTAGAAGAAGAAAAGATCTGAAAAAACCAGTAACACAACTAGTTTATCTGTAAGATGTTGCGAGGTTTTTGTTTTTCAATAATCTTTAGATTCCAGCAGCAACGTCAGCATTTCTCTGGGTAAGGTGTGTTGCGAGAGATCTAACCATGACGCTTCTTCCATTTTCAATTTCCCGTTGCTAAACATTTTTTTATAATTGTAAAAGGTGTAAAAGGTTCAAGCAGACCTGTTTACCCTGACATCGGGCTTCGTGCATTCGAAATCCAAAATAAGTGTATTTTTCACAAAATAGGCATACTAACTGCAACAGTTTTGTTTAAAACAAACATGCATACATTTTTTATAACAACTTATAGAAATACTATACCAAAAGTGTCATCCATTATTTACAAACACCCACACACACACACACACACACACACAGATCGCACCAGTTTCCTGAATCAGGCAATATACAGAAATGATAGTCAGATTTTGTTTCCCCATTTCACCATATTTTCCCCCATGTACCATATTTATCATATTTTTGTCAGATATGTGTACAAAATATGGTGAAATCTTATGGGTAAACAGGTCTTTTTCCAAGTTAATCTTCAGAATCTTCAGTACGATGAAGGTGGAAGATCAAACGAAGAAGAAGAAGTCTGTTCAAGGTTTTTTTTAATTATTCTAATGATCTAATCATCCCATTCTCACTCACTCACAAATTCTCAAACAAGAAAAGATGAATGAACTTTTTAAAACAGCATACATGAAAACAAACAACTTCATATTCTAGCTCTCCCATCCTAAATCCCCTTACCCATACTAACATTCTATGCTCGGATTTAAATTTCTTTTCGCATGTAAAAATCTATGCCTATTAAGAGCATAATAAAATTCGCTTCCTGTATGGCCAAATTGTGCTAGGTTTTGTGTGTGTGTGTCACCCTGTTTGCCCTCCCCCCCCCCAAAAAAATCTTAGGTGGCGGTGCATGCATTGGTGCTCAGGGGAAGAGCAGCCCGAATTTCACAGAGATAAGTCTCTGTGACTAGAATATAGAAATACCAATATCAATGCCAAGTACCAACTTTCGTATGCTTTTTTTAATTTTTTCTATACTTATATAATAAAATTCATTTCATGTCTGTGTGTTTTTGTGTGTGTGTTTGTTCGCCCTGTAACATGAACTGCTGACAGAATACTTCAAATCTTAGTGGTGGTGTATCATTGGTGCACAGATGGTCCCACAGAAATTTTGAACATCCAGTGCAAATCTCCGCCAAGGAAGACACTTTTCTGTAAGATCGTATTATGCTGTAGTAGTAACTTTAGGATAGTAAATCTAGGGACTGACAAGGTGGACTGGCTTACTTCCTTTGAACTATAAACCTGACTAAAGAGAGAGAGGGAGAGAGAGAGAAGAGAGAGAGAGTGTGTGTGTGTGAGTGTGTGTGAGAGTGTGAGATAGTGTGAGTGTGTGTGTGTGTGTGTGTGTGCATGGGTGGGAGCAGAACATTTCAGCTATACTAAAAAGTGTTCTCAGCTATACTGAAAAAGAAAGCAAGGATATCTTTATACGCTCCAGTCAGACAGAATTGCTATACTGAATTCAGTATCTATACTGAAGGCCTCCCACCCCTGCGTGCATATGTGTGTGTGTGTGTGTGTGTGTGTGTGTGTGTGTGTGTGTGTGTGTGAGTGTGTGCAGAGTGGCACAGTGGTAACACGTTCGCTTTGTGTCAAGTAAACCCGAGTTCGAACCTGGGTACAGGGGATTTTTCCTCTCACTTTGCACTAGGCCTTACGGTCTGAATGTGGAGTCTTTCGGATGAGACGATAAACCGAGGTCCTGTGTGCCCATGCACTTAGCACACGCTAAACCCAGTGGCAACGAAAAAGTTGTCATTTGGTCAAAATTTACCCCCCCCCCCTTCCCCCTTTCCTTCACAAAAATTGCATGCAATCACACATTAAAAGAAATGGGTGGCGCACCTCTGGCTGCGACGCGCTCTCCAGGTGGGAGCAACCCGATTTTCACAGATGCCTCTGTGACTATAAAGTACCTAATAAATAATAAAATCTAGTGTATGTCAAGTCAAGTCAAGTCAAAATGATCTTTATTGACGATAAAAGAATAAGCTTGATAAAGCTTTTTTACATCCTGTCATCATATGTGCGTGTGTGCGTGCGGGCACACGAAGCGTTAGCGAGTAGCCTTGCTAGTCTCACCCAGCATGGTGAAGCCAAAGATGTGTGGCAAGTTCTCCTCCACCAGCACCCTGCGGTCTCGCCCCAGCAGGTCGGAGGTCTCGATGCGGTCGGTCTTGGCATCGCCCCAGTACAGGCGGCCGGCGGCCAGGTCTATGGCCAGGCCGTTGGGCCAGCCCAGGCCAGTGTCCACTAGGACCACCCGGTCACTCCCGTCCAGGTTGGCTCGCTCGATTTTGGGTTTCTTGCCCCAGTCTGACCAGTACATGTACCTGCGAGAGAAAAAAAAGGGGGTTAGCTGAATTCCACCTTTTGACATTTTTTGTTTTATTCATAGGATTTTTTTTTTCATACTCTTGAGATAAAATTCTTCCAATGGGAACAACACATTCACATTGGTTATTATTATACTGACCCTTCCGATGGATCTAGACAGATGGCTCTACGTTCGTCCAGAATTGTCAGCTAGGAGCATCTTGTGGGCACTGTCGTTCAGACCCTCTCTCTGTCTCTGTCTGTCTGTCCATCTGTCTGTCTCTCTCACTCCTCTATCTCTCCCTCTCTCTCTCTCTCCTCTATCTCTATCCTCTATCTCTCTCCCCTCTCTCTCCTCTATCTCTCTCTCTCTCCTCTCTGTCTCTCCTCTCTCTCCTCTCGCTCTCTCTCTCTCTCTCCTCTCTCTCTCTCTCTCTCTCTCTCTCTCTCTCTCTCTCTCTGTCTCTCACCCTTTGGAATGATCCAGACAGATGGCCCTGGGTTCGTCAAGATTATCGGCTAGCAGCACTTTGCGAGCACTACCGTTCAGAGACACACACACTCTCTCTCTCTCTCTTAAAAAAAATCTTATGAACTGATTTAGTCGCCAGTTAGACTTATATTCTTTAGTTCATGGTTTGTGCTTCCTTGGCATCAGAGCATTGTTTGCTAATGTCAATAAAATTCATTTTTCAATTTCAATTTCTCTTCTATCTCTCTCTCTCTCTCTGTGTCTCTCACCCTTTGGAAGGGTCCAGACAGATGGCCCTGGGTTCGTCCAGGTTGTCGGCTAGCAGCACTTTGAGGGCACTGCCTCAGACTCTCTCTATCTCTCTCTCTCTCTCTCTCTCTCTCTCTCTCTCTCTGTGTCTCTCACCCTTTGGAAGGGTCCAGACAGATGGCCCTGGGTTCGTCCAGGTTGTCGGCCAGCAGCACTTTGCGGGCACTGCCGTTCAGCCTGGACACCTCGATCCTGTCCATCCCCGTGTCCGTCCAGTACAGGTTGCGTCCCACCAGGTCTATGGCGATTCCGTCTGGGTGGTCCACCTCTGTGTCCACTAGCTTTTCGTGGCCTGAGGAGAGAAAAACAAGGAAAACGAACAGGTAAATGTCTCTACATAGCAAAATTGAAGGGTGAATACTCTCTTTCTAATTAACTCCCCTCCACCAAAGTTGATTACGATACCAATCACCTAGCAGTGCGTGGGTCAGAACCAAAGTGAGACAAACAAAGCATCATTCTCAAAAACTAATGTGCCAAGATCGCCTTTATGACCCTCCACATAGCACTTTTGTTGTTGTTGTTGTTGTTGTAGTCCAGGGCTCCCAATCGCCCTGCAAAACAAGGGGTCCTAGGGACTCCTTTACTTACAGCATAGAGGGTCCTAGAGGCGGAATAGAGGGTCCCAGTGGCATTGCGAACGTTAAAAAGAATTTTTCTAGTGCATCCCTGGGACCCCCTGCACATACTTTTAGAGGGTCCTTTAGAATCTTAGTGCTTCATATATAGACCCCCAATTGGGGGTCCCTGGGAGCCCTGCGTACCCTAGCTAAATGACTCCAGGGATCATCTCGAAAGCCAAAGCGCTTGAACAGCTAGAGATGAGAAATGCATCAGCTAGAGATGAGAAATTTTGTGTGCGACCATTATTTTTATTACCCCATAGCACTACATAGCACTTACACATCTTCAGCAACGACCACCCTAACTCAGGCCAGACAACAACACGTTTTCATGAGTAACCCAATCAAAGAATATTGCCTAAGGATGATGGTCTACATGGTTTTCAACTTTTCCTACGTTTTATTCATTTCTTTTCCTTAACACTTTCGCCACCAGCCATTTTTCAGCCCCAAACCTACCATTAAACTTAACTGAGTAGAGAAAATAAAATATCTGCAATATTGTGAATTCCTCTGTGACATATATAACATTAGGCCTATCCTTACCTCCCAAAATCAAGAAAAAAGGGTATTTGGATAACAGGGTCCTGATTTGATGCCTTTTAGTGACATGGGTGTTAAACCATTGAGGTGACAGAATGCGACATTGGCAATGAAAGGGTTAAAGATTTTGCTATGACTAACAAAACTTGAATGGAACTCATAAAATGAAAAAGCGACTACCACTTCAACTCACCATCGCTATAATCATCAGGTGGAATGCATACTTTCATTTTCAGGTTAGGTTAGGTTAGGTACATTACAGTCACAGAGGTGTCTCTGTGAAATTCGGGTTGTTCCCACCTGGAGAGCGCGTCGCAGCCAGAGGCGCGCCACCCAATTTTTTTTTGGCATGCGATTTTTGTGTGACTGATGAGGAAGGAAGGGAGAGGGATAAATTTTGACCAAATGACAACTTAGCAGTGGTGTGCCGAGGATCAAAAAATGATAGGACAAACTGTCCTGCGACAAGAGAAATCAATAGGACAATGTCCTGGCTCTTCAAGAAACCAATAACACAAGGCATGCCAGTGTTAATAATTTAATCAGTCATTTGTCCTGGCAGGGGAGAACACAACATGACATTTCAAATTTCAATAGGTCAATGTCCTATGACCGGGGCCTCGGGACATCACTGATAAGTTGAAAATGCGCTTATAGAAACCGTAAACTTAACCCTTTCACCGCCAATGTCGCATTTATGCACCACAATGGTTTAACACCCGTGTCACTAAAAGGCATCAAATCAGGGCCTGTTATCCGAAGACCCTATTTTCTTAATTTTGGGAGGTAAGGGTAGGTCTACTGTTTTACATGCCGCAAAGGAACTCACAATATTGCAAATACATATTTTTTTCTCTACCCAGTTAAGTTTAAAGGTATTTTTTGGCTAAAAATAAATAAATGGCTGGCAGCAAAAGAGTTAATAGGTCAATGTCCTATGACCAGGGCCTCGGGACATCACTGATAAGTTGAAAATGTGCTTATAGAAAAAAGAATGACTGATAGGTCAAATGACCGCACCACCGGATGTAAGGGATAACTCCTACTTCCGGATGGTGAGTGTAGCGGCCCTTTGCTACTTTCATTTTTCTATGTGCTATGGCATGGGTTCCAGATTGGTAAAAGTACACGCTATTGTTTTGAGTGTTGGTCAGTATGGTTGGAATAGATTGTGCTCATAGAAAACATAAACTTAAAAGAAAAGTTCTACTGACCGGTTCCATCCAGTTTAGCCCTCTGAATAGCCCTGGCTTCGTCGTCGGTCCAGTAGACGTAGCCCTCCAGCGGGTCGTAGTCGATAGCAATGGCATGGTCGATATCCACCAGGGGCAACACCACTGCAGTGTAGTCCGGTGTATCCAGGGAAATTTTCCGCAAGTCTCGACGTCGAGCCAGGAACAAGATCTTCTCGGCTCCTGTTGATATAGAGCGACTTTTTTTCGTTTCATTCATTAATTTGAAATTGAATTCAAACCATTACAAAACACACACAAAAAAACAGAAAATTGACCAATTAAAATACAGATGAATTGCTAACAGAAAAACAAACTTAACCCTTTCACCGCCAATGTCGCATTGATTTATGCACCACAATGGTTTAACACCTATATCCCTGAAAGGCATCAAATCAGGGCCTGTTATCTGAAGACCCTATTTTCTTAATTTGGGGAGGTAAGAATAGGCCTAATGTTATACATGACACACAGGAATTCCCAATATAGCGGATTTTTTTTCCTTCTCTACTCAGTATTGTTTGGCTGAAAAATAGCTGGCGGTGAAAGGGTTAAAAAAAAAAATGGTAATGCATAAAATAGTGGGAACATTTCAGCAAGTCCTGTTGTTGAGTTAGGAACAAAGATCCTTTCTGCATTGCATGTGGACAAAAAGCAATTTATTTACCCCTTGACTGCCACCAACGTATCACATACTGACCTAATGACATCACTGATGATAAAAAGGAACAACCCTAATATGCTGGCTTTTGCTCTAACAGTCGAGAGAGTAATATCCCCAGACCACCATTTTACCAGATTGGCTCTATCAGTTGTCTTTTTCATGGCATGATTTGCCCAATGATTTTTTCTTTAATTTTCTCTGACAGTCAAGGGGTTAAACAAAACAATCTACCTCTTCTTTTTTTTTTAATGATGAAATACTGAACAACAATTTTGTTTGTACCTTGAGACTTCCTTTATGTATCCTTTACTATGTCATGATGATGATGATGATGATGAAAACTTGCATGTATTATCTTTGAACCATACTTTCTCAGACATGATTACGCTCCAGGGTTATTGTTGCTGTAGTCTTCGTTAACGGGATGCACAAACTGCAAGTGCTGCACCCTAAGTTACAAGTTACGATACAATCTATGTTGACAAAACAATACCCTACCCACTAAAGAAGGCGAAATTAGCGTCCAATCGGTCAGAGACCCATATGGACGGTGTTCCTGAAGACGGTGATGTCTTCCCGTGATGGAGACGATGCAATCGATGGCTTGGAGTCAAAACGGACTATCTCTAGACAGTCCATTGACTTATTATTGATGCTATTTCAAAAACTAAGAAGTTCTATTGAAAAAGACTACAAATAATATAAAATGGGGATCATCCTTTTAATATTTATGCAGTCTTTTTCTATACAAGTTATTAGTTTTCGCAATAAGTTCAATAATACGTCAATGGTCTATCTTGAGATAGTCCGTTTTGACTCTAAGCCATCGCAATGTCGATGAGGGTAACCTACCCATCCCATCATTTCGCACTTCTTTTGTAGCTCAGTATGGTTACACACCCACTCAACTCCTTTCTTTTAACTCTTGTATGCTAGTCTGTCGTTTCCGACAATGACTGCCAGATAGCAGAGGGGGGCAGATACTATCCTTGCGGGCTGGGCGAGAATTTGTTTATAGTGGAGATGCCTTGCCCAGGGTACATCCCCACTCTCTCGGCCAAAAGGGATTTAAGGAAACAGCTGGCGTTGGGGAAGGTCCCCAAAGGCCAGCACGTCCCGTTGGCTGCAGCACCAGAGCCGGTGCAAAGGGCCCCCCCCTCGTACGAGAGCCAATAGTCTTCCACAAGAGACTAAACAGGTACCATGATTTTCCATGACTGTAGACAATCATCTATTGTACAGCTCTCATGTTACTGTTGGCCCCTACAACAGGCTAATGTCAACCAATGATAAAAGCCGTTTGAGTAAAGGGCCCAGGAACAAACGCCCTTTAACTCTAAAGGCCGTTCTTAACCAAGCCAACACTTGGTTTGCCAACTGTGTTTGACAACACTTCCAACTAGTTTTGCATCTGAACCGCGCCAACACATGTTGGGCAACATTATCTGCGGGGTTGGCAAACCAGGTTGGCACACAGGTTTTTGGTTTTCAAGCTGTGGTTTGGGAACTTCTGTGTTCCTTCGTTTTGATTGGTCGAACTCTTTCGCGTTGAAGAATTATTTCTTCGTTTCACCTACTGCAGCAAAATGGCTGACATCACGAACATCAACCTAGATGCTACAAGAACGTGTTTGTTCATCGATCTATGGTCTCAGTATCCCTTGCGCACACGTTAAAGCCCTTCCCACTATTCGGTACGAGTAGGCCATGTGTGTGGGTGGGATGGATGACACGAATTCACATAGCACGAATCCTGTACAGTATTAATGGTCAGAATGAAAACCGGTGAGCGCAGGATAAACATCCCCAACTGGAAGAAGAAAAAGGGGGTATTTTGTTGTTGTTGCTGTCCCATGTTGCTTTTCTCTTTCTCCTCTCTCTCGCTTCTTCCTCCTCTAACAGTTCATTTAGAATTAGAATCATAGCAAGATCTTCTTCATCGCTGTCGTAGGCAGCCATTTTGGTTAGTTTATTTTCGGTGACGTATGCATACATTAACCGGCGCGGTTAAGAGCCACAACTTGTGTTTGTCCAAATTGTAGTTTCCAAACTAGTTGTCCAACCCTCTATTCGTACACAAAACCTAATCCACCGAACATGTTTACCAACCAGGACTACGTCTGGTTAAGAACAGGCTTTAACTTGTGTTTAAGAGACATAATAACAGTTACCCTGTGCGCAGGTTTTTCCGTCTGGCATCAGTTTGACCCCGGTGGGGCAGGCACAGGTGTAGAAGGGTCTGCGCGGCGACATCAGGCACAGGTGAGAACATCCGCCGTTGTTGTCCCCGCAGGGATTCACACCTGCACAACAAATAAAAAAAAAAAACATTCAAAATAAAATACGTGAAAAAGAGAAGAAGAAAAATGTATACCCACAGAGCACACAAAAAAATCAATAGAATTAACATTTCACAAACGTTTCAAGTATATCTAAATCTTGGCTGTGTCAATAGTACCGGCAAATTAACCCTTTCACCGCCAAAGTCGCACTTTAGCACCACAATGATTTAACACCTATGTCACTAAAAAGCATCAAATTGGGGTCTATTATCCAAAGACCATATTGTCTTAAATTTGGGAAGTAAGGATAGACCTTATTTTATATGTCACAGAAGAATCCCCAATACTGCATATGGATTTTATTCTCTACCCAGGTAAATTTAATAGAATTTTTTGGCTGAAATATGGCTGGCGGTGAAAGGGTTAAGATTGCGAACATGTAAGCTTTGGGTGCTAGTTTACGAATACCTATATATATATATACAGTTCAAAAGATAAGTTTCACTTTTGATTTTCAAAACATTAAGTTAGGACGGCCCCCAAACAAAACCAGTGCAACATTAAGATACTGTATTTTATGGACAAGGCACACCTGATTATAAGGCGCAGCACCCCCCAAATTTTACACAAAATTCAGATTTTGTTATTATAGTTTAATACTATATTATCAGTCACATTATAAGGCGCAGGGGTCTCAGTCTAGGAAAAAAGTATCGCCTTATAGTCCGTAAAATACAGTACCTTTCTTAACCCCTTGACTGCCAGAGAAATTAAAGAAAAAATCATTGCACATATCATGCCATGAAAAAGACAACTGATAGAGCCAATCTGGCAAAATGGTCTGGGAATATAACTCTCTTGACTGTTAGAGCAAAAACCAGTTATTCCTCTTCATCTGATGACGTCATCAGTGATGTCATCAAGTCAGTAAGTGATATGCTGGTGGCAGTCAAGGGGTTAACATTCTAAGGCATCTGCTAGGAAAGGCTACTGGTTCAGCAGACTCTGAATATTCATTCGTTTTTGGATTAGACATATGAACAGTTTATAAAAACAAAGTCAAAAAAAGGTTAATCTAACATTCAACACTGACATTTTCTTTGAATGAAAAATACTTAGTGGTCTGTTGCATGCTTTTCAGCCACTGTTAGTTAACATCCATGACCATAAAAAGAAATACTGATTTACAAAGTACTTTTATCATCATTTCAACAACTCGTATTATTGGAAACAAGGACATTGCAAAGGTTTAACACTTTCAACAAATATCAGTCAAATAAAACTGATGAGACAGCAAATAATTTTTTTCTCTCCAAGCCTTCATTGTAGTATAAACCGCTTAATCACATAATTTATTTAATTAACGCCCCAAAAAGGCATGATGAAATCAAGACCACCCTTCTAAAAACATCTCATACCACATGCAACTTTACAGATTTGACATGTGGTTTTGTATAAATAAATTAATCAATAATCTTGTACTGAGCATGAATACAGAACAGCAAACTGTACACGACAAAATCAATCGTTGGAGCGGGACAAAGAATAAAAATCATGCGCTCCCATCTAGAGAACAACAAAGTGCACACACACATCGACATGAAATAACAATCACATATACAAATCTACCACAAATGGGCTTTGTAGTTACTTTGACCCCCCACCCCCGTGCATGGAGGTATTTTCATGTCAACAGGGACTGATACAGAAAGAAAAAAAGAACATTATATAGATTGTAATTTAAAAAATATAAAAAAAAATTAAATTAAAAAAATCCAGCCATATCAGAAAACACATTTGAACAGAGCTTCAGATTGTCAGCGGACCCGGGTCATTCACCCCTATTGATGGTGATTTGACCCCTCACTTTATGCAGCAAGGGGTCATCAGACCCATGATGTCTGCAATAAAATGTAACTCTAGTACTACATTGACACATTATTGACCCATTATTTTGGAAATTGATCCCTCATTTTCTGTGATCAGGGGTCATGTGACCCATGAAGTTTGACAACAATCTGAAGCTCTGGTTGAATGAAGATTTAAAAACTGGAGGGAGAATTTGATATTCATAAATCAAAATCAGTGGGAAGGTGCATTAACACAAGGTGACAAACGAAAGCTAAGAATCTGAAAATGAAAGGGGAAAATACGATCTTTAAAAAAAGGGCCACATAGAACACCTTAACAAAGTGAACATTGAAGAAGAACACCCTAACAAAGTGAACCTTGCACAAGAACACCCTAACAAAGTGAACCTTGAACACCCTAACAAGAACACCTTAACAAAGTGAACCTTGAAGAAGAACACCCTAACAAAGTGAACCTTGAACAATAACACCTTAACAAAGTGAACCTTGAACAAGAACACCCTAACAAAGTGAACCTTGCACAAGAACACCCTAACAAAGTGAACCTTGCACAAGAACACCTTAACAAAGTGAACCTTGAACAAGAACACCCTAACAAAGTGAACCTTGAACAAGAACACCCTAACAAAGTGAACCTTGAACAAGAACACCTTAACAAAGTGAACCTTGAACAAGAACACCCTAACAAAGTGAACCTTGAACAAGAACACCTTAACAAAGTGAACCTTGAACAAGAACACCCTAACAAAGTGAACCTTGAATGAAGAACACCCTAACAAGAACACCTTAACAAAGTGAACCTTGAACAAGAACACACCTAACAAAGTGAACCTTGATGAAGAACACCCTAACAAAGTGAACCTTGAACAAGAACACTCTAACAAAGTGAACCTTGAACAAGAACACCCTAACAAAGTGAACCTTGAACAAGAACACCCTAACAAAGTGAACCTTGAACAAGAACACCCTAACAAAGTGAACCTTGAAGAAGAACACCCTAACAAAGTGAACCTTGAACAAGAACACCCTAACAAAGTGAACCTTGAACAAGAACACCCTAACAAAGTGAACCTTGAACAAGAACACCCTAACAAAGTGAACCTTGAAGAAGAACACCCTAACAAAGTGAACCTTGATAACAATAACACCTTAACAAAGTGAACCTTGAACAAGAACACCCTAACAAAGTGAACCTTGAACAAGAACACCCTAACAAAGTGAACCTTGAACAAGAACACCCTAACAAAGTGAACCTTGAACAAGAACACCCTAACAAAGTGAACCTTGAACAAGAACACCCTAACAAAGTGAACCTTGAACAAGAACACCCTAACAAAGTGAACCTTGAAGAAGAACACCCTAACAAAGTGAACCTTGAACAAGAACACCTTAACAAAGTGAACCTTGAACAAGAACACACCTAACAAAGTGAACCTTGATGAAGAACACCCTAACAAAGTGAACCTTGAACAAGAACACCCTAACAAAGTGAACCTTGAACAAGAACACCCTAACAAAGTGAACCTTGAACAAGAACACCCTAACAAAGTGAACCTTGAACAAGAACACCCTAACAAAGTGAACCTTGAACAAGAACACCCTAACAAAGTGAACCTTGAACAAGAACACCCTAACAAAGTGAACCTTGAACAAGAACACCCTAACAAAGTGAACCTTGAACAAGAACACCCTAACAAAGTGAACCTCGAACAAGAACACCCTAACAAAGTGAACCTTGAAGAACACCTTAACAAAGTGAACCTTGAACAAGAACAGCCTAACAAAGTGAACCTTGAACAAGAACACCCTAACAAAGTGAACCTCGAACAAGAACACCCTAACAAAGTGAACCTTGAAGAACACCTTAACAAAGTGAACCTCGAACAAGAACACCCTAACAAAGTGAACCTTGAACAAGAACACCCTAACAAAGTGAACCTTGAACAAGTTCTAAAAACAATAACGAAATGATAACACTATGTGCCCAGCATGTATTATAAAGTTCTGGTCGTTGAAACACATTAATTAAACAATAACTAAACAAACCAATGCTTCAATTCTTCCCCGTGAAGCTAAGAAAACTATACAGTGCAGAAAAAATTAAAAATCATTGCAACATTGAAATTATCACACACACGTACACACACACACATACACATACATAAAAAGCACGAAAAATGGTTGGTGCATACAACATCAATATAATATACGCAAAATCACAAATATATATATAGGGGTAATAATTGACAACACTGATAATAAATATATAACAATGATTAGTAGGGGAGGGGGGGTTTACCTCCGGTATTCTCAAATTCTGTCAGCATTGCAAGTTAAAAAGAAAAAGAGGGAAGAAATACACTGTTTTAGACAATATCAATTGATAGAACGTTGCACTTCTCTTCTATGAGAATTCTCCATTGTAAATCCAAAATTGTCTTTCCATATATATTGAAAGAAAATGCATCTACAATAACCTACAAAAATGTAGCTAAAATCTGGACATGTTTTCAAATAATTAGTAGTAGCTCTAATACTAATACAGTAGTACTACTAGTAGTACTAATAGTAATCTAGCTGTCATCTCGAACTATCAAGCTCTACAACAACAAATATTTTAAAAATGTAATGTTTATAAAAAAAACTAAATCATTAAGGGTGGTCTTGACACAAACATTCTGGCCAATACATTGATAAATATTAATGCAATAATAGTAACAAAGACAACAAAAGTGGCTGCTTCCTTTCTTCAGTACGGTAAATATTGTTATCAATGATCAATAATCTTCTAACCAGAATATTGAATGTTAAAGTTTATGTTAAAATATCTTCTGTTAAAACTTTAAATCCAAAAAGTTATTAGTGAGAATTTCAGAACATCTATTTCAAAGTAATATTTATCTGTAAAATAATTGTTGATTCGACGATGAGCACCCATCCATAAAAAAAACCTTATACTGAAAAAATAATACCAACAAATAAACAATCCATTTACCTTACATTAACGTTCGTACAGTATGTCTCTCAAATATATATTTATTTGTTCATGATTGTCTATGACTGCATAATATATACTTTATTATAACCGAATAAGCTAAACAATTTGGGATCTAACACTAAAATCTAGCAAAAAGCATTCTAATTAACTCAAACGCAAGGTATACATTCTTCTTCATCGATTGCTCCTACGGTCTCCTGTCATATGAGCGCAGATGCGCCATGCTGCCATTATGCGCCTAACTAAGAAAGTCACAAGTTAGGCCCAGCATGTCTGTCTTTGGCTGAACAAAATTTTTGTAACAGTTTCTAGAACAAAGGTAGGAGAATGGACCAGTAAGGCAGGAAGATAGTAGGTGACAGCAAGCAAAGGAAAAAGGCAGAGTCAGAGTGACAGATTTGAGGAAGCTACAAGCACACAACTTCCAGAGGGCGGGATAACTATTTGTACGAAAGACCCTGATATCCCTGTGTGTGTGTGTGTGTGTGTGTGTGTGTGTGTGTGTGTGTGTGTGTGTGTGTGTGTGTGTGCGTGTGCATGCAGGGCTCCCAGGGACACCCATTTGGGGGTCTATGAAGCAATATAATCCTAAAGGACCCTCTAAAAGAATGTGCAGAGCATCCCAGGGATGCAATATAAAAATGCGCAAAATAACAAACCATAGTCTTTGCATTCCTGGTCAGGGCTCCCAATCATTCTGCAAAACAAGGGATCCCAGGGACTCCTTCTCTTACAGTATAGAGGGTCCTAGAGGTTGGATAGAGGGTCCCCGTGGCATTGCGAATGTTAAAAATAATTTTTCTAGTGCATCCCTGGGACCCCCTGCACATTCTTTTAGAGGGTCCTTTAGAATTTTAGTGCTTCATAGATCCCCAAATGCGGGTCCCTGGGAGCCCTGCTGGTTATAACTTTTTTTTTTAAAATGTTCCTAGTTATGACCTATCAATAACTTTTTTTTTTTAAATGTTCCTAGTTATGACCTATCATGTAACTTTCAACATCCATTATTTTCACTACCTGGCCTAATAGGGCATTTGCCACGAGTGTTTGTTCTCTATACTAGACTACTAATTTGCCCGCGCTCATTCTGTCCGAGTTACGCTGACCTTTCTAATTCAACTCTCTAAATTCAACTCAATTAAATTCAAGGTCGCCGGCACGCGGCAAATGCCCTATTCATTGAACTAATTTCCCCAAATGTTTCAGTCTCTTCTCTCTCCCTGACTGTCATAGACCTATTCTTTACTTAGCGGTGTGTGTGTGTGTGTGTGTGTGTGTGTGTGTGTGTGTGTGTGTGTGTGTGTGTGTGTGTGTGTGTGTGTGTGTGTGTGTGTGTGTGTGTGAGTGTGAGTGAGTGAGTGAGTGAGTGAGAGTGTGTGAGTGTGTGAGTGTGTGTGCGTGTGCGTGCGTGCGTGCGTGTGTGTGCATGGCGCACACATGCGCAATGTCACTGGGACCCTCTAGTCTTCCTCTAGGAACCTATATACTGTAAGTGAAGGAGTCCTTGGAACCCCTTGTTTTGCAGGATGATGGAGAGCCCTGGGGGGTGTGTGTGTGTGTGTGTGTGTGTGTGTGTGTGTGTGTGTGTGTGTGTGTGTGTGTGTGTGTGTGTGTGTGTGTGTGTGTATACACATTCAGTATCCCCACAGGGAGGGGGGGGTGGGGGGTACACATTCTAACGCTGGAAAAAATCCTTGAAAGCACAAACGGCACAGACGCTATAAGTTTAAACAAGCTGCTTTAATAAAAGAAAAGAAAATCTAAAAAATAAAAAAATATCCCTATTCAAGCCAAGACTGTGCTGTCTGTCTCCTTATCGGCCCAATAAATCAGGGGAGCTAAACAGATAACTTGATTGCCTTGGCCTCCCCTCCGCTAAAAAGGGGGGTAAAGGGAGAGAACCTGTGGCAAGGCAGTGTGCTAAAAATAGCCACTGTACCGGTTCAGCTGAACTGGCCATCAAGCAGAACCTACCTCTAGTAAGGGTGAGCCAAGAGCTTTTCTTTGTTGTTCCGACTTTTGTTGTTCAGTTTTGGTTTTGTTTTGTAAGAACTAAGATACAGACATTTACATAGTACGAGACCACGATGCAAAGCTAAACAAAGATATGGTTAACTCATTCAAGTCCGGAATTAATAGATAGCAAAATTAATGTTTTTAAATACAATTATGATTAAGACGACAATGATAGTTCAAAAAGCGCCACAGCTATGCCAATCTGATTGATGAACAAAACCACAATAACAAACAATCAAAAGATAGGGCACATCAAGAAGCTGCGAGGCCTGGCTGCCCTGAAGATCTGACCAGCTGTCAATTTGATGCATTTGCTTCGAGGGAAGTAAATCTGTGTGTACACCATACCTTGGTCACTTCTAAACTCGCTTCACTCCCTTAGACCACAATTTTGCCTCTGACTTTGCTTTTGTAGTGGTTTGTTGTGGGGAAACCAATCGGTGTAGAGAGTTTTTCTATATATAACAAAGTCTGATCTACCACTTCCCTAGATGTTTAAACCTGAAGTTGACACCCGTAATCTTTCATTTCTCTTTTTGTTTATGTATGCTTTGGTTGTGTTTTAATAATTCAAAATCATTGCCATGCGAATGAGTTAAAATAAGCTTCTGTTATACCCCATGCTAGAAGCACAAACAAGGATTAGGAAGGAAAATTAGGGGTGGGGGTGGAGGAGGGGGAGAGAGATACAAGATGAATGGGGTAGATAGATGATGGTATGCTTGGAGAGGGTGGGGGATGGGGGGGGGGGGGACAAGCAGAAGATTGACACAACTGCCTCCTGAAAGTTCCGCATTCCAGATTCCAGCCTCTAATGGCTCCTGGGTACATTAGGAGAAACCTCAGCAAAGCTGTAGTTTAGACACCACCCCCAAGTTTAAAACTCTTGATCTCAAAATCTGGTTCTTTCAGTTTCACGACATTAACCCTAAGCTGACCCTAACCTTAGCCCTTTCCTCAGAACATCAGAATGTTGCTTCTCAGTGAAAATTTTCAAAGCGAAATTTTCATGGGGGGGGGGGGGGGGGGGTCTAAGCTACAATTTAGCGGAAACCTTTTCACGTCCCCCTGTTTCCCCTTCCCTTTCCTCTTTTCCATTCTGCTTGTCACACCTGTACCCTGGTTCCTTCTCCTTCACCCCCCACCCACCCCCACACACACACGCACAGGCACAGTTCCCATTATCTTATAGCAGGTATTTTGGCAAGCATTGAGATTCACTGGAACTGAAAATCAACTGGTCTTTGAAGTTAATGCTTTTTTGTGCATTCCTTCATTTGTCTAGATATAGAAAGGTGCGTACTTGTGCTTAACTCATTCGCATCGCAATGATTTTGAATTATTAAAAAAACTCACAAATCACTCCAGCCATACACACAAACAAAACATACATAAACAAAAAGAGAAATGAAAGATTACAGGTTTTTACTTTGGGTTTAGACATAGGGAGGTGGTAGATCAGACTTTTGTATATATAGACTTTATATAGAAAAACTCTCTACAGCAATCAGCTTCCCCACTTCAAACCACTACAATTACAAACGCAAAGTAAGAGGCAAAAGTGGTCTAAGGGAGCAAAGCGAGTTTAGAAGTGACCAAAGTGTGGTGTGCACACAGATTTAATTCCCTTGAAACAAATTCATCAAATGGACAGTTTTATATTAATTCTGGCCATATATTGAATGTCCGTCTTTTGCCAGATAAAATCTTTGTAAGGATTTCTAGAAGGCCGGAGAATGGACCGGGGAAAGCGGAAAGGTAGACGACAGAAAGCAAAGGAAAAGGCAGAGTCAAAAAGAGGGACAGATTAGAGGAATGTACAAGAACCGAACTTCCAGAAGGTGGGGGAACTATTTGCATGAAACACTCCCCAGTATCCCCACAGGGAGAGACTCGTGGAGGGGGCCGGGGGGGATGTCCAGCTCCCCGTATGGAGGCACGAGGCATCCATTCAGTGCCCAGCTCCCTTCTTCTCTATTCCCTTCCTTTGATTCTACATGATTCTGGACCTACACTTTCCTTCCATTCCGTTATCAAATCCTGACGTCTTCTTCTTCTTCTTCGATCGCTCAGACAGTTTCCTGTCAGCTATGAGCGCAGATGCGTCATGCTGATGTTATGCGCCTAATTAAGAAATCATTAGGCCCAGCATGTCCGACTTCGGCTGGAGGAATCTTTTTGAAAGTGTTTCTTAAAAAAAAAGGCAAAGAGAATGGTTCAGAAAGGCAGAAAGATAGTAGATGACAGCAAGCAAAGGGAAAAGGCAGAGTCAAAGAAAGTGACAGATGAGAGGATGTTACAAGCATAGAACTTCCAGAAGGTGGGGGAACTATTTATACAAAAGATCCCCCCTGGTATCCCCACGGGGGGGGGGGGGGGGGGCAATCCTAACAAAAGGTTAATTCTATGGAATCTGATCGCATGCCGTCAAAATCACATTATCACGCCCCTTTGCGTCTCCCTAAAAAAATGATAACAAAGAACAATTTCAAAGAGCAATGATTATGGAAAAACTCTAAGGAAATGCAAAGAGCAATAACTCTGGAGATAGTGTTATATCATATAAATAGTGGTGGAAAAACACACACAAAAACACCTCTAAAGAAAAACACGACTTCTACAATACATTGTCAATGTCTCAATTTTCTATTGATTTTGAACCCAATTTTGTTGTTGTTGATTCTTTTCTTGAATCCATGACATGGAAGTTTAAATACAGTGGAACCTCCCTTATAAGACCTCCCATTATAAGACTCCCTCCCACATAAGACCTACTTCTCCGAGACATTGCCCTTCTTTGTAAGTATTAAAATTACCTCCCGTATAAGACCTCATTTTGGATGATTTTTGAAGGTCTTATAAAGGAGGTTCCATTGTACTGTGAAAACAAAAAGAACCCGAAAACTGGTTTGAAGAAGCATGAGAACAATAGAGACTGACTTCGTTGGTCAACACGAGTGAGCCAAAAATTCTCTTCGACTCAAAACTCACCTGAAGTGTATACCGTATTTATTGGACTATAAGGCGCAACTAAATTTTACCCAAATTTCTAATTTTGTTACTATACATTCTTACTATTTCATTGGTCACATTATAAGATGCAGGGGTCTGAGCCTGGGGAAAAAAAGTATCGCCTTATAGTCCGAAAAATACAGTAAAACTACCTTCAATGTTTTGTGTGTTCAATCATTGACTTCTGTCAAATGGAGAGAAAAAAATGTTCAATAAAAAAAAACAACGGCTAATGTTAAGATCAGCTCCTTCCACTGTTCCAGGATGAAGTTGGCCAATCAGCTCCCTCCAATTGACCTTTTCCGTTAAGCTGATTGGCCAACTTCACCCTGGAACTGCGGAGGGAGCTGATCTTAACATTTGCCAAAAAAACACTAAAAAAAATAAAAACTCACCTGAAGGTTGTCGCTTGGCACTGAACGCGTGAATATCCATGGGCGAGTAAATCCCTTCGAGGATCTTCCTCGTCTCCGAAGCCGTCCGCTTATCGCAGGCGTGAATCGACCGCGTGTGCCAGTCCGTCCAATACAACGTATCATCGTACAGCGTGAGGGCAAACGGGTGGGGCAGGTTTTCCTCGATGACCACACGCCGGTTCGAACCGTCGAAATCGCAGCTGTGGATGTAGTGGAGCTTGGCGTCGGCCCAGTAGATCTTGGAGTCGTCGTAGTCGATGGTGAGTCCGTTGGGCCAGAAGATGTTGTCGTTGATGATCACCTCCCGAGAGTCGTGGTTCCCGTCCATGCCCGCACGTTCGATTTTCGGCACCTCCCCCCAGTCCGTCCAGTAGACGAAGCTGAAAAACATGAAATGGAGGGGAAATGTCAAGTTTTTGTGAAACCGGTGGTATTTTATAGAGTGTAGAGTGGCACAGTGGTAGCGCGTTCGCCTCGTGTCAAGTAAACCCGAGTTTGAACCTGGGTACAGGGGATTTTTCCTCTGACTTTACACTAGGCCTTAACGGTCTGAACGTGGACAGGACTCTTTCAGATGAGATGATAAACCGAGGTCCCGATGCTGTGCCCATGCACTTAGCACACGTTAAACCCAGTGGCAACGAAAAAAGTTGTCATTTGGTCAAAATTTAACCCCCACCCCTCCCTCCCTTCCTCATCAGTCACACAAAAATCGCATGCAAAAAAAAAAAAAAAGGGTGGCGCGCCTCTGGCTGCGACGCTCTCCAGGTGGGAGCAACCCGAATTTCACAGACGCCTCTGTGACTATAAACATAATAAAGTAATACCTTAATACCTTACCTTAAACAAAGGGAAAGAAGATGTACTTTAGTCACCCCCTCTCAAATTTTCGCATAGAAGCAACATTCTGCCATTTCTGAGAAAGGGATAGGGTCAGGATCTTCTTCCTCTTCTTCTGCGTTCCCAGGCCATATGGCCATAATGGGTAAGGTACGTATGTGTCTGTTTTTCAGATTTCACTGGTCTCCCCGCTGCGTACAGCCGACACATTCCGATTTCGGAGGAGCTCAAAGGAGAAGAATTATTTCGAGGATTTTTTGGGGAAAAAAGGCAGGAGAATGGGCCAATAAGTCAGAAAGATAGTAGATGATAGAAAGCAAAGGGAAAAGGCAGAGTCATAGAGACAGATTAGGGGAGGTTTCAACTTCAAGCACAGAACTTCCAGAAGGTGGAGAAACTATTTTTATGAAAGACACCCCTGGTATCCCCACGGGGAGGGGTTAGGATCAACCTAAGATTGCTTTCTAACACTGAGAGCTAAGCAGACTTTAACTTTTGAGATTGAGGGTCATAAACATGAGGCGGATGACTAAATAGTAAAGTAGATCTTGTGCCGAAAACTCTGTTTACTCAGCACACAACTAGTGTCAAAACCCCACACAGCATGGATTTGCCTAGCCCTGTGCAGACAAAGGGCACATAGGAAAAAACAGAAAACGCCTGTGGGTTTGTTCATCGGTTACTTTTTGCCTGCAGTTCTGTTCTGATTTGGGATGTGGACATTGCACTGTATTTCACTGCATCATATTGAGTTGGCCATCTTGTGACTGTTCTACAAATACAGTACAGTGGAATCCTGATAACTCAAAAACGGATCACTCAAAAACACTGGATAACTCACAATAAGTTTTGGGTCCCAGTTTAACAATCATTATACTAAAATGTCTTCTTAACTCACAATATTAGCTATCTCAACATAACATTTCAGTCAATTCAATTTTGACTTATTAGGCGATTTTCTCTGTACAATCAAGTTTGTGGACATAAATGTAACTGGGTAAGTGATTTAGTTATTACGATGCTCTGTTTTGCTATAATAATTACAAAAATTAAAAATAAAGGTCTTAGTGCCTTTTCTTCTTCTTCTTCTGCGTTCCCAGGCCATAAGGCCACAATGGGTACGTATGTGTCCGTTTTCCAGTTTTCACTGGTGCCCTCGGCTCGCTGCATTTAGCCGACACATTCCGATTTCGGGGGAGCTCAAAGGAGAAATCTATATGGAAGATGTTTTGGGGGGGAAAAAGGCAGGAGAATGGGCCAAAAAATCAGAAAGATAGTACATGACACAAAGCAAGGAAAAAGGCGGAGTCAAAGTGACAGATTAGAGGAAGTTACAAGCACAGAACTTCCAGAAGGTGGGGAAACTATTTGTACGGAACACACACACACATGCGTGCGCACGCACACACACACACACACAGTATCCCACGGGGGTCTTAGTGCCTAAAATCCCCTCTGATTTAATTCTGTAGTCATAATCCCTCTCTGTCTCTAGTTTATCCCTATCTTTCTGCCTTTGTCTGTCTAACACCCTCTGTCTAAAGTGTCTTCCTTACAAAGTTCTAACAAGTTCCATGTCATATCTTCTTTCTTGGGCATGTGTAACCATACAAATGCTCTCTCTCTCTCTCTCTCTCTCTCTCTCTCTCTCTCTCTCTCTCTCTCTCTCTCTCTCTCTCTCTCTCTCTCTCTCTCTCACACACACACACACACACACACACACACACACTTGGTCGATCCTATACTGATATTTTGTGCAACTGATCTGTGTTTTAAATTCGTGGTAAAGGTCAAGATGTGCCACCCCCCCTACCTATCTCGGTTAATTGTATTTTTCCGTTATTGCCTTTCTTACCATACATAAAGCTGTATTTTAGGAACATTTTTAGCTAATAACCTTTTTGGAATACTAACCCTAACCCTAACCCTAGCCCTAACCCTAACCCTACCCCCCACCGTATAAGACGGAAAAACGCAACGAACCACAACTGTGACAAATCGCGGTGTACTGCAGTACATAGTGGGGGGTAGGGTTAGGTTTAGGGGTAGGGTTAGGGTTAGGGTTAGTATTCCAAAAAGGTAATTAGCTAAAAATGTTCCTAAAATACAGCTTTATGTATGGTAAGAAAGGCAAAAACGGAAAAATACAATTAACCGAGAAATGCATGGGGGGTGGCACATCTTTACCTTTACCAAATTCGTAAGTTAACTTTATATATTTTCTATTCCCTTCGTAAACGGAAACGTATGGATGAGTACTTGAAAGGTTAACTATGATTCTAGTCTAGTGTTATTTTGACTTTTTGTACATTGACCCTGTTTCTATGGGCCAATGGCCTAAAGGAATTTAAAAAAAATTAAATTGTCCCATTTCAATTGCAACTCTCTCTCTCTCTCTCTCTCTCTCTCTCACACACATACACACACACACACACACACACACACACACACACACACACACACACACACACACACACACACACACACACACACACACACACACACACAACACACACACACACACACACACACACACACACACACACACACACACACACACACACACACACACACACACACACACACACACACACACACACACACACACACACACACACACACACACACACACACACACACACACACACACACACACAACACACACACACACACACACACACACACACACACACACACACACACACACACCACACACACACACACACACACACACACACACACACACACACACACACACACACACACACACACACACACACACACACACACACACACACACACACACACACACACACACCACACACACACACACACACACACACACACACACACACACACACACACACACACACACACACACACACACACACACACACACACACACACACACACACACACACACACACACACACACACACACACACACACACACACACACACACACACACACACACACACACACACACACACACACACACACACACACACACACACACACACACACACACACACACACACACACACACACACACACACACACACACACACACACACACACACACACACACACACACACACACACACACACACACACACACACACACACATGGGTGCAACTACACAAAATGCAAAAACCTGAAAGGTCGGGGTCAGAGGGTAATGTCCCCCTGCAGCTGAAGCAAAAATTGATTTATGAAGGTACTTTAGTTTGCTTTTTCCACAATTTATACAAATGCTTATTTTAAAGTGTTTGAAAAATACAGTAGACACACAAAGATCTTGTTTGACAAATTTAAAAAAAAGGAACTTCCTTTTCTGGTAAAATTCAAAAACAGGAAATCCTTGTATACCAGGAAAAGTTGCTTTCATGCACACACACACACACACACACACACGCACGCACGCACACATGCACACACACACACACACACACACACGCACACACACGCTCTCACACACACACACGCACACGCGCGCACGCACGCACGCACGCACACACACACACACACACACACACACACACACACACACACGCACACACACATACTATAGCACTAACACACTGGCACTCTGCACATAAATACACAATTTGTAAACTACTTCATCTGAATGTTTGACATTTTCCGAGCTGAGTGTCTTCTTCAGCAGCACAAATAAATACATGTAGATCAAATTCTGTTGCCCAGTGGTCATAGTGGTCATAGCCCAAGTGTCATAATCTACAGACTAGCTGTGCCTTATTTTCATTGTATGCACACAGGCGTCAGCATACATCCAAACATGCACATACACACACACACACACACACACACACACACACACACACACACACACACACACACACACACACACACACACGCACATACACATACACACCATTCCATGCAAGCATACCAAATTTACTTACTGGTACTTATGCGCAGAGTGAATTAGAAGCGTACATGTGCGTATGTGCGCACACACACACAGATAATCAGAACACACACACACGCACTCATGAACGCACTCATGCACACACGCACACACACATGGGGTTATCGGGGTCTTTCGTACAAATAGTTCTCTTGCCTTCTCAAAGTTTTGTGCTTGTAACTTCCTCACACACTCACTCACACACACAAACACACAGTGACACACGCACACACGCATGAACGCACTCATGCACGCACGCACACACACATGGGGTTATCGGGGTCTTTCATACAAATAGTTCTCCTGCCTTCTCAAAGTTCTGTGCTTGTAACTTCCTCACACACTCACTCACACACACAAACACACAGTGACACACGCATGAACGCACTCATGCATGCACGCACACACACATGGGGTTATCGGGGTCAAATAGTTCTCCTGCCTTCTCAAAGTTCTGTGCTTGTAACTTCCTCACACACTCACTCACTCACACACACATACACACACACACAGTGACACACACACAGTGACACACACACGCCTTTCAACTCTTTCCCGCACTACAACAGGTTCTGCACAAGCAGATGGGCAACAATAGCAACAAATAACAACCACAGACATTCAAAAAGCTAACAAGTCCCCAGACAACCAGCCAGCCAGCAAAACCATCAATAACCCTCCTACCTTTCTCCAGCCCCACCCCACCCCCTCACTCACTCTCACTCTGTGCCTGTATGTGTGTGTGTGTGTGTGTGTGTGTGTGTGTGTGTGTGTGTGTGTGTGTGTGTGTGTGTGTGTGTGTGTGTGTGTCTGCATCTCTCTACTAGTCCTAGTCTCTACCCATGTCTCTCTGTGTGTGTGTGTGTGTGTGTGTGTGTGTGTGTGTGTGTGTGTGTGTGTGTGTGTGTGTGTGTGTGTGTGTGTGTGTGTGTTCTATCTCTGTCTTTGTCTCCAAGCTTTGCACCTCTTTCCCAAACAATGTATGCCTGTGCACACGCACACACAGAAACACACACACGCACACACACAGACACACACACACCGACACACACACACACACACACACACACTCCAGCACCAGAAAGTTACACAAAGTTACAACCTCAAAGGGCACAGGTCAGTAACGGAGCTCCTGATTTACAACTGGGGGTCCAGACTTTTTTTATTTAAAAGAAGGGGGAAAAAAGAAGTCTAGCTGCAAGTGATTGTCTTGTCCCCCTTGTCCCCCTCCCTCCCTCCACCCTCTCCCCCAGTTGGTGAGATAACATTGTATTCACAGGGATCGTGAATCGTCCTGCAAAACAAGGGGTCCCAGGGAATCCTTCACTTACAGCATAGAGGGTCCTAGAGGCAGGATAGAGGGTCCCAGAGGCTTTGCGAACGCTAAAAATATTTTTTCTAGTGCATCCCTGGGACCCCCTGCACATTCTTTTAGAGGGTCCCTTAGAATTTTAGTACTTCATAGACCCCCAAATGGGGGTCCCTGGGAGCCCTGATTCATTTTCTAGCCACTCCATCCTCTCACCTCTTGTGTCTTCTCCCTTCCCTCCATTTTATCATTATCTCCCACTTTTCCCACACTTCTTTTCTGTATTTGTTTGTAATGTACAAGGTTTGTAACTTAAAAAACAAAACAAAACAAAACAGCGAGTATGGTGCTGTGCACAGCTAAAAAGAAAACATTCATGATTGTATGTTTGCATGGATCTTCTTCTTCTTCGATCGCTCAGTTTCCTGCCAATTATGAGTGCAGATGCGTCATGCTGCATGCCGTTATGCGCCTAAAAAATAGTTAGGCCCAGCAAGTCCGACTTCGGCCGGAGGAAATCTTTTTGAAAGTCTTTCGTGAAAAAAGGCAAGAGAACGGACCGCTAAGGCAGAAAGATAGTAGATGACAGCAAGCAAAGGGAAAAGGCAGAGTCAAAGAGAGTGGCAGATTAGAGGAAGCTACAAGCACAGAACTTCCAGAAGGTGGGGGAACTATTTATACAAAAGACCCTCCCAGTATCCCCATGGGGGAAGTCTGCATGGATAAAAGTAAAGCATTCTCTCAATCCTGAAATGACACGTTTCAATGTTCTCTGAATCTTCCCAATCCTGAAGTGGTTACCGCATTAAAAATAAATTCCAATGTGTCAGTGATATCTGTACCAAGGATCAAAAACTGATAGGACAAACTGTCCTGAGACAAGAGAAATCAATAGGACGATGTCCTGGCTCTTGCAGAAATCAATAAGACAAAACGCGCCAGTGTTAAAAATGTAATCAGACATTTGTCCTGACAGGGGAGAACATACTAAATAGGACATTTTCAATTTTTAAAATAGGTCAATGGCCTATGACCGGGGCCTCAGGACATCACTGGGTGTGTGTGTGTGTGTGTGTGTGTGTGTGTGTGTGTGTGTGTGTGTGTGTGTGTGTGTGTGTGTGTGTGTGTGTGTGTGTGTGTGTGTGTGTGTGTGTGTGTGTGTGTATGTGTGTGTGTGTGTGTGTGTGTGTGTGTGTGTGTGTGTACAGGATGGGTGGGAATAGTGTTAAAATGGCATATCTATCATCTTGTTTTTAATCTGCCATAAGTGTTGGCAGAAATGTTGGATTTTGTAAGGCCGTGCATCCGGATGACAAGATCATTGGCCAATCCTGAGGACTCTTTCTATTCCATCCTGATGCAGTGGAACCTCCCTTAGAGGACCTTCAAAAATCTTCCAAAATGAGGTCTTAAAAGGGAGGGGTCTTATATTAAGGGAGGTGATTTAATACTAACAAAGGGCAATGTTTCAGAGAAGTAGGTCTTATGTGGGAGGAGTCTTATAAGGGAGGTTCCACTGTATCAAAAGCATGCCTCAGGAACAAGTTTCACCCATGTGTTTGTGACACACTGTTAGTGTTACTGTCACAAACATGCACGCATGCTCACATGCGCACAGACACACATGTGCACACACACACACACACACACACACACACACACACACACACACAAGGATCAAGAATGAATCGTGGGCAAGACAACAACAAAAAAACAAGAAAACAACAACAACAAAAACTTAAGAATGAATCTGCACACATCACTGGATACAGAGGTTTACATAATCAGGTCCTGGCTTACTCATCCCTGACCCTCTACCTCATTCAATCTGCACCCCACCCCTGAA
>CM065701.1:24337078-24342078 GCA_017654935.2 Phymorhynchus buccinoides
GTTCAATCCCTGACTCACAAGGAAACCAGACGGGAACGCCGCAAAGACGCCCCGCACCCCGAATCCGCGAGGAGACCACGCCTGAACCGTGCCATCCCGCGACGCCGTAACCGGAACGACTGGGAGCTACTCTCACCTGACGAGCAAGCCCAGTCAACCCAGCACTCGCCGATCCCTACGGAGGAACTTGACAACAGCTAAGTCCACAGGACCGCGCCAATCATTTGAACTTTCCTCCGGACACTGAAGATAATTAGTGACCCTTCCCGCTTGGGGCTAACCTTCTAGAAAGACAAAAGTCTTGTAAATCCTTTCGGATTTCATTGTTTTTCATTCATATTTTGTTTTGGCGCCATTGAGCTGCTTTATTATTATTGTTGCATAATCTTATGCAGATTTTGTGAGTAAATAAAATACAAGTGTCAAATAATTCTGAACCCTTTGGTCAGACTGATGAGAGTGGAAGTCTTGAAATTTCATGTAAAACCCTACTTCTCTCTGTCTGCCATTTAGAGCAAATCAACCACTTGTATTTCTTACAATCATACGAGCCAGAACCCGGGCACAAATATAAATTTATTAGATAAAAAGGGGCCGGGAAAGTTGATCATCTCCCATACCCTAGAGAAGTGGGCTAAAGGCAAATTTTCTATTTGAAAATTTAACACTAAAAGTCTTCCCTAGAGACTTAGCCTTTTAACCCATTACCTCGTCACATTCAGTTTAAAGGTAGTAAACCAATTCTTGTAGGTTTCTTATATAGGAACCCAGAAGAGCGAATTGAATGGTTCGACCGTTTCGAACTTATGATGGAAGATGTATATAATTACTCTTTAGATGTCGTTCTTCTGGGTGACTTCAATATAGACTTACTGAAGACACACAATAACTGGAAACAAACGTATGAACTTTGCAATTTAACCCAATTAATAAGCACACCAACAAGGGTGTCACTACATTCTAAAACAATAATCGATCACATTTATATGTCTAATCCCAATAATGCTATTGAAACATATGTTCCTTGTTACGGGCCTAAGTGACCATTTTCCAATCTGTTTAGCGTGGTCCAAGAAAGGTGTAAAAATACCTAGATGTTCTCATCAAATTGTTACCTTTCGTAGCTATAAAAACTTTGTAGAACAAGATTTTCTTAGTGACTTATGCATGACACATTTTTCCAATATATATCAGTTCACTCACCCTGAAGATGCACTGACTGAATGGTATGATATCTTCATTCCTATTTTTAATAAACATGCTCCGCTTAAAACTAAGCGTGTAAAGCTAACTGAGAAACCCCCTTGGCTAACAGAAAATATAAAAGCAGAAATTAGAACTCGTGAAAATTTGTTATTAACAGGTAATGATAAAGAATTTAAGCGACAGCGTAATATAATAACTACGATGAAAAGAAATGCTCAAAGGAAATATTATAGTGAATTAATTTCATCATAAAAGGATACGAAATCTATCTGTAAGGCCATTAACCATCTATCTGGAAAACATCTGTTTCACCTTCCAATACTGGATTGCCTGCAGAACTTCTTAACAACCATTTTACTACTGTTGCCCAAAGGACAGTAGAGTCAAACAATACAAATTCCAACGACTTAGTGATGCTTAAAGACTTTTGTGAATCAAAACAACTAAATATAAATCTTGATATTCCGTACATGAGTGTCCATGAAGTTTATAAAGAACTACATGTATGTACATCAAAACAGTCTAGTTGTCAGGGCCTTGATGGGATAGATAGTAAAATCCTGAAAGTATCTGCTCCCATAGTTTCCGAATCACTAACATATATTTATAACTTATGTATTGAAAAATATCACTTTCCACAGGCTTTAAAAGAATCTAAAGTTTTGTCCGTTTTTAAATCTGGAGATGCTTCTGATCCTTCCAACTATCGACCCATTTCTCTCCTGTCCATCTTATCAAAGCCTATTGAAAAACACATGAAAAATAACATACAATCACATTTTATAGCATTTGACTTATTACATCCAAATCAAAACGGCTTGAGGAAAAAACATTCGTGTCACACTATGCTAAGCAATCTTATAGATAAATGGCATTCAAATATTAATAACGATTTATTTACTGGAGCTGTTTTTCTCGACTTCGCAAAGGCTTTTGATACAATCGACCATACACTTCTTACTAGGAAACTTCAATTATATGGCTTAAATGACGCTTGTGTTCCTGCCTTGGCATGAGGCTGTGTCAGACCAGTTGACATAAGCTAGAACACCAAGGCTACATCAAAATGTTGGTCACACACGTAATGTTCTCATCCCTAGCTGGTGCATTTGTGCTGAATTGTTCAAGTGCTCTGGCTGTTGGGATGATCCCTGGAGTCGTTAAGCCAGGGAACAACAACAACAACAACAACAACAACAACAACAACAACAACAACAACAACAACAACAACAACAACAACAACAACAACAACAACAACAACGACGACGACGACGCTTGTGTTAAACTCATTTCGTCTTTCCTAAATAACAGAAGGCAGGCAGTATTGCAGGATTCATCATTATCAACTCTCTCTCCTATCAAATACGGTATTCCCCAGGGATCAGTTTTAGGGCCATTACTATTTTCAATATACATAAACGATCTTCCGCTTCATATCTCATCTTCATGTGAACTTTTCGCTGATGACAAACAAACAAACAAATTGAAAATGTATATGCGTCCTTACACGAGGATATAAACAAACTTGTCACTTGGACAGATATGAACCACATGGCTATCCATCCTCAAAAATCAAAATTTATGTTAGTGACAACTAGACAAAAACGTCAAAACATAAAGTCCCATTCATGTAACCTACGCGTCTTTGATAAACAACTGGAAGAGGTAAATTTCTACAAGCTACTTGGCCTTACCATTGATAATAATCTTTCATGGTCCAAACATATTTATTTCCCTTCTGTGCAAAAGAGTATCTATGAAAACATTTCAACTAAACCGAATAAAGCATTTTCTAGATCAACATACGCGAAAACTGTTTTCCCATGCTTACATTCAAACCGACATCGACTATGTATCATCATGCTGGGATCTAGCCAGTCAAAATACCTTAAAACCACTTAAAAGCATTCATCCACGCTCTCTGAAGCTCATTCTTCTGAAGCCATAGTACCAGATCGTCCCTCCTTCCTAGTGATTATAAGAAATTAGATATATTCCCAATACATCTTAAGTGTCAATATAACAAAGCCGTGCTTATGTATAAAATAATGAATGATTTAACACCAGCTTATCTGTTTAATATGTTCCCCATCAACAATATCCGTGGCAAGAAAACTGTCCACATTCCAAAACCAAGAACAAACTTATTCATGACATCTCTTATTTATTCAGGTGCCAAGCTATGGAATGATATGCCTGTCCATCTAAAAACGAATCCCAGCTTATTATCCTTTAGAAGGGTGTATCATAAATATTTGATTGATCAACTATAATTCCTGTAGGCATATTTGTGTTTATTTTTTACTAATGCTAGATATTCATATAATATACAATTTTACCTTTCCTTATTAATTTTGCATCCATGATTATTGTAATTCTGAAGTAATGCCCATGGAGCAGCAATCTACATGCTATGCATGATATGTGTGTACGGGTGTGCTCGTGTATATGGGTGTAAGTGTGTATGTGTGCGCATATGATGGTGTGTGTAATAAATGTGGTGTGTGTGTGTGTGTGCGTGCGTGTGTGTGTGTGTGTGTGTCTGCGCAATAATGATTTCAAGGTAAAGATGAAGCTTTTTCGTCCCATGTTTTCCTTGTTTTGGTGTTGTACATATCAGAATCGAATGTAAACAAGTTTTTTTCTCTTCCCGTAACCTTAGCTACTTTAGGAGAACAGCGTGACTATATTTTATTAGCGATCAAATAAATGTTACCATAACCGATTAGTTCCCTGTTTGCTCTTTCATTTGGTACCAAACACTAAGATGTTGACATTTGTTTACCTCGCGTAAAAAAAATCAGAAAAGTGTCAAAATACCCCGTCAGCAGGGAATAGGAGCTGTGTGGGCGATGCTACCGGTTGTTTCTGAATGTCATTGTCTGTGGTACCCTTTGTTTATTATGCAAAGACATAATGAAAACAGAGAGTGAGAGAGAGAGAGAGAGAGAGAGAGAGAGAGAGAGAGAGAGAGAGAGAGAGAGAGAGAGAGAGAGAGAGAGAGAGAGAGAGAGAGAGAGAGAGAGAGAGAGAGAGGGAGAGAGAATTATCAGATACATGTATAATCAAGCATAAAAAAAGAAGAAAAAAAACAGTGAATGCAAATTTGCAATGGATGTAAGTTGTAGATTCTCAGAATTGAGATTTGATTAAAAGTGCAATTTAAAAAGAGTACACACACGCACGCACGCACACACGCACGCACACACGCACGCACGCACGCATGCGCACGCACACGCACACGCACACACACACGCACACACACGCGCTCCCCTCCTCCCTCAAAAGGAAAGAAAATTTAACATGATGTTTACCCTTTGTTGAGTGTTTTACTAGACTCTCTGCTAGCTCAAGTGGCATTGATTGAAGAGGACGTTTGTCAGGAGTGCTCGTGACATGTCAGAGAGAGAGACAGTGTGTGTGTGTGTGTGTGTGCGTGTGCGTGTGTGTGTGTGTATGTGTGTGTCACTTACTGTGTGTGTGTGTCACTTACTGTGTGTGTGTGTGTGTGTGCATGTGTGTGTGTGTATGTGCGTATGTGTATGTGCATGTGTGTGTGTGCATGCGTGCGCGTGTGAGTGTGTGAGCTTCAGATTGTTCTCAGACTTTATGGGTCATATGAGTAATGACCCAAGCTAGCATAAAATGAGGGTCCAGTTTCCAAAAATAAGGTGTCAGTTTCTATAATAAGGGGTCACTAATGAGCTTTATATTGTTTTCTCCCCCAGTGGGGTATTGTGCATAAATAGTTCCACCTTCTGGAAGTTCTGTGCTGTAACTTCCTCTTATCTGTC
>CM065701.1:24347078-24349578 GCA_017654935.2 Phymorhynchus buccinoides
GTACGATGTTTGTAATCGTCACCTGTTTCTCCAATGCTGGAATTTTTTTTTCCAAACTAACTCAAAAACCCGAGATTAAATTTTTTAGTCATCTCAAAGTCAAAACCGGAATTCCAGCACATACCAGAAAATTAGCACCCCTGTATATGGGAGGGAGTCTTATAATGGGAGGTCTTATAAGGGAGGTTCCACTGTATTTGAAGGTTGAAGTTAGTAAAGGGGTTCCTGGGACCTCGGGTCTTGCAGGACGATTGGGAGCCCCGGTGTAAATAAATCAAATTCAGTAAATAAATAAATAAATAAATAAACGTGCTGACCTGTTCAGGTAGGTGCGTTCGATGACCTGCAGGCTGAACACCCAGCCGTCACTGACGATGAAGTCCACAGACCTGTCTACCCTTACAATGAACAACCTGGAATTTGCCACAGAAAAACCCGGAATTTGAGGGAAAAAAACAGAATTCACATTGGTACACGACTCGCGATAAAACCCTGATTTAAAAGGTATCTTGTGAGCGCACTGTGCGAAATTTTGAAGTCCACGTTGCAGTACTTGCAGTGTGCATGCTCGTCTCCCAAACGCGAACTTGTTATTCCTGGCACTTTCAAATACTTTTGAGAAAACTTCTGCTTCACTTTTGGCCGTTTCACCCTATCACTCCAAGGTTTCGGTCAACCCTTGCGTCTTTTCATACAAACGGAAACAAATACTAGACGTTTTTTCGAAATCTTAGGATTTTCAGCGTTCACACGGAATTTATTATTTTAACCAGGATTTTGGCAAATTCCCGGGATAATTCTGGCAAAACCGGGAGGGTAAACAGGTCTGAGTCCACCCAATTAAATCAAATTCAATCAATAATAAATAAACGTGCTGACCTGTTCAGGTAGGTGCATTCAATGACCTCCAGGCTGACGTCAGTCCAGAACACCCAGCCGTCACCGACGATGAAGTTCACACAATTAAATCAAATTCAATCAATAATAAATAAACGTGCTGACCTGTTCAGGTAGGTGCGTTCGATGACCTCCAGGCTGACGTCAGTCCAGAACACCCAGCCGTCACCGACGACGAAGTTCACACAATTAAATCAAATTCAATCAATAATAAATAAACGTGCTGACCTGTTCAGGTAGGTGCGTTCGATGACCTCCAGGCTGACGTCAGTCCAGAACACCCAGCCGTCGCTGACGATGAAGTCCACGGCCGCCGCATCCTCCCTGTTGCTGATGACCACAGTCGAGTTAGACTTGGGGTCCGCCGCATCGATGATCCGCACATCTTTACGGTTGGCAAACAGCAGGAAGGGGTCACCAGCAACTGAAAAATAAATAATCACAAATAAATTAATAGCAATTTTATTTAACCCCTTCGCTGCCCACGACGTATATATACGTCCTCTATAGCACTTCAGTACTTGCCACCGACGTATATATACGTCGCCGCTAAGTAGCGATATTGCTGCGTTCATAAATCGTGCGGCAAGCCGGCGGCGCATGCGCAAGTAGTAGGCGGCAGCGAAGGGGTTAACCCTTTCACCGCAAACGGTTGCATTTTTGCACTTCAAATGATTTAACACCCGTGTCATTAAAAACCTTGAATTCAGGGTCTGTTATCCAATGATGTTTGTGTTCTTGATTTGGGGAGTTAAGGACAGGCCCTTTTTTTAAACATGTAGTAAAGGAATATCCCCAATATTTTAGACAAAATCTATTCTTTACCTGTGTGTGTGTGTGTGTGTGTGAGAGAGAGAGAGAGAGAGAGAGAGAGAGAGAGAGAGAGAGAGAGAGAGAGAGAGAGAGAGAGAGAGAGAGAGAGAGAGAGAGAGAGAGAGAGAGAGAGAGAGAGGGGGGGGGGGGGTGTCTATGAGAAAGAGTCAAGAACAAGGGAGAATAAGATAGTTTTTCACATCAAGTGCAAAAAAAAAGTTTTTCACATCAGATATACAGTGAAAATTGCTTTAAGTCCAAATTGAAGGGACCGAAATTTTTATTTTGAGACAGCCAGTATTTTGAGCTTAAAAGACCTTAAATTAGCATAAAGATTGTTAAAGTTTTTTAAACTGGGACCAGAAAATTATTGTGAGTTATCCATGTTTTTGAGTTAGCAGGAATCCACTGTAACTCAGTAAGTGTAAAGAGAAATAGAGTCAACAAACAAAAATAACAGAAAGATAAGACAAGATGAGAGAGAAAGACTGGGAGATCTAGAGAGAGAGAGAAAGTACCCCCCCCCCCCCCCCCCCCCCCCCCCCCCGGGATACCATGTCAGGGCTCCCATGAACCCCCATTTGGGGGTCTATGAAGCATTATAATTGTAAAGGACTCTCTAAAAGAATATGCAGGGAGTCCCAGGGATGCACTAAAAAAATTATTTCGAGCATTCGCAATGCCACTGGGACCCTCTATCTCGCTTCTAGGACCCTCTATACTGTAAGTGAAGGAGTCCCTGGGACCCCTTGTTTTGCGGGACGATTGGGAGCCCTGCACGTACAAATAG
>CM065701.1:24354578-24359578 GCA_017654935.2 Phymorhynchus buccinoides
ATTAAATCTTGGCCATACAGTAGTCTTGCTCCCACGCCGCTCATTCCGAGTCCCAACTCGCAACCATACCGCAGATCGTCAGGTCGCAGAATCTGAGACCAGCAGTCCAAGGGGAGTGAATCTATGTTAGGCCATCAGGAGGCAACCAACCGAGGAGAGACTGCACTGCTGCTGAGTCACTTCGGTGGAGTTCAGTGGAGCCTATTCTCAGGACACCAATTACTAAGCTCCTACTGACAACAATAATCATTATAATGTCTTAGTCATGGTACCAACGTGAGTGAGGTCCTCCCCTGAGGGCGTCACCACTACCGTCCACCGACAGCTCCCCAGAACATACTGATCCCCATGACTTTGACCCGAACGCATCAATGGCATAGAATGGATTAAAAATCGAAACAGAGATCACCATGAGAGCAGGGCATGCAGGCCACAGAACTGGATTTTTTTTTCCCTTTTTGATGATAGATGGAAATGAGACGGATGACTATGATGATGATGATGATGATGATGATATGGAGTTCGGTATTGGTCTGAGACTACGTGCCAGGGTTGTACTCTACGCTTCCTTTCTTTTTCCTTTCGGAGTGTGGCTGAACATGTGGCGGAGTAATCAAAAACGGTCACATACGTAATGTTCTCATCCCTAGCTGGTGCATTTGTTGTACCAGAGTGTTCAAGTGCTTCGGCTGTTGGGATGAACCCTGGAGTCTTTTAGCCTGAGTACGACAACAACAACAAGAACAACACTCTCAGAGTAGCATCCGTTAAGCGGATGAAGATCGACTGTGTGGTTACAGTCTTTCCATTAAGCCCACAGCCACTCACTCTGGGTAGGAGTTGGTCCAGGACCGAAACAAAAACCTCGCCTATGATGGGATTTGAACCCGTGACCTTCCATTACACTTCAGCCCTGATCAATAGCTGTGTGCATGAGAATTGAAAGCTTGTGCATGGCACTGCCCATTTCATGAAAAAGGCAAACGGCTTGCCCATTTCATGAAATGAGCAACTTCACGGATTGGGCGTAACATATAGATGCTTGGAAGCTTTGATTTAGATATTTAATCATTAAATTTTGACACAAATTCTGGCAACATTAACTTTTTTCTGTTGATAGAAAAAATACTTTGTTTTACTTTTATTTATTTATTCTAACTAGCGCAACGCCGAGTACCAGTAACGCCTAGTAACGGTAATGCCAAGTACTGGTAACGCTGAGTACAGCAAATTTGAAGCGATTTGGTTAAGAAACGGTGGAGTTATAAGGCCCCGTTTCCCATTGACGCTGCTCTGAGAGTGATGCGCTCTCCCTAGTAACGGTAACGTCTAGTAACGGTAACGCCAAGTACTGGTAACGCTGAGTACAGCAAATCTGAAACGATTCGGATAAGAAAAGGCGGAGTTATAAGGCCCCATTTCGCGTTGGCGCTGCTCTGAGAGTGATGCTCTCTCCCTAGTAACGGTAACGCCTAGTAACGGTAATGCCAAGTACTGGTAACGCTGAGTACAGCAAATTTGAAGCGATTTCGTTAAGAAACGGCAGAGTTATAAGGCCCCGTTTCCCATTGGTGCTGCTCTGAGAGTGACGCGCTCTCCCGATTTTCTTCAAATTTGCCGCCAGGCTTTGCCCCGGTGACAGCAAGCCTGACAGCAAATTTGACGCGATTCGGTGGAAAACCGGCGGAGTTATAAGGCCCGTTTTGCATCATGCTGCTGTTATGCGCCTAAGTAATCGATTCGCTTCCGGTTTGGCACATCGATAGTCACCGTCCCCGGTCATCTATCTGCCAAATTTGAAGGCAATCGGCCCAGAAACACCGGAGATACGGGCGCCGAGAGGCCGGCGGATGCGCGTTTTGCGCATTTGCCGAACCGCGCAAATGACACGGCCGCCTCGGTTGCCGTTGCCATCGCCCCGTTAGGGCTCACAGCAAATTTGAAGCGATTCGGTCGAAAAACGGCGGAGTTATAACTTAAATATAAGGCCCGTTTTGTGTTTCAGACACACACACACACACACACACACACACACACACACACACACACACACGGACACTTGGCTTATTACTATATGATGCTTATACTGTGGATTAAACCGAGAGAGAGAGAGAGAGAGAGAGAGAGAGAGAGAGAGAGAGAGAGAGAGAGAGAGAGAGAGAGAGAGAGAGAGAGAGAGGCAGAGAGACAGAGGCAGAGAGAGAGACAAAGACAGACAGAGAGAGACAGAGAGAGAGAGAGAGAGAGAGAGACAGAGAGACAGACTGACAGAGAGACAGAGACAGAGAGAGAATGCAAATGCGAATATTTTATTCAGCTAAGACCAAGGCCCCTCACTGAAAGAGTGTCCAGAGAGAGAGAGAGAGAAAAAAAATAGAGGTTTAACGCCCTCTGGGCCAAAGGGCCATATGAAGCATTTAGAATTGTTTGTACGAAGGGGTGTCAAGTAACTAATACAAATTTTACAATGCATATTGACATTAATACACAATAAAACAATTGTGGGGGTGTCAAGTAATACAATGCATGTTGACATTAATACACAATTAAACAATCGTAATCATGAAGCATTGCATTAATTAGTTTGTACAAACACAAACCAGTAGCACCGTTTTGGGGGCTTTGTAAGCATATGTATACATAGCCAAGTTCACAATAATGCTCTCATTTTGACATGCCATTAAGAGATTCAAACGAAAAAGGCAAGGGTTATATTTATAAGGGTTACTTTGCTTGAATTAGTTTTATTTATTTATTAAGACAACTTTTATAGCGCCTAATCTTTAAGCTCTAAGCACTTTACAGAAATCACTAAAATGAATAGTATTTAAACACAATGAACAAAAAGTATACATTAAACATTGACCAACACCCCCCCTTCCCTGATCCCTCAGTCAATTTCTCAATCACGCCCAAATAATGAATGACATAATCTACAGTACACTTTCAAAACCAACTTGAAACACTCACACTGATGGACACTTAAAGACGCCCAGGCCACACTATTAACAAATCACACCCACACTCACACTTATAATGATAGAGAGAGAAAGAGAACGAGAGAGAGAAAGAGAAAGACATACAGACAGACAGACAGAGAAAGACAGAGACGGAGACACAGAGAGCCAGACAGAGGGACAGACAGAGAAAGAGAGAAGAGAGAGACACAAACAGAGACAGAGATATATATAGGACTGAAAAACAGTTGCATGCATCATAAAAAAACAACTTAAATAACAAGTTTCATTCTTAGATCATGCAGCACAGGACAAAAGACAGAGATAGAGATTAAGCAGAGCTTCAGATTGTTGGCGAGCCCAGGTGAGGTCATTGACACGCAATGATGGTGATTTGACTCCTCATTTTGTGCAGCCACGGGTCATCTGACCCATGAAGTCTGCAAAAAATGTGAAATGTAATACTACAGTGGCACATCATTGGCACATTGTTTTGGAAATTGACCCATCATTTTCTGTAATCAGGGGTTTCAGTTTGGACCCATGAAGTTTGAAAACAATCTGAAGCTCTGGTTTAATGTGAAAGCAAAGTGATGTAAAAAGGGGGGGGGGGAGAGAGAGAGAGAGAGAGAGAGAGAGAGAGAGAGAGAGAGGGAGAGAGAGAGAGAGAGAGAGAGAGAGAGAGAGAGAAGGAGATTGAAAAGAAAGAGAGAGATGAAGAGAGAGAGAGAGAGCAGGGGGGGTGAGAGAGGGAGAGAGAGAGAGAGAGAGAGAGAGAGAGAGAGAGAGAGGGGGGAGAATAGAGAGAGAGGGGAGATTGAGAGAGAGAAGGAGATTGAGAGAGAGAGATAGAGAGAGAGAGAGAGAGAGAGTCTCGAGACGGACGAGAGAGAAGAGAGAGAGAGAGAGAGAGAGGACGAGAGAGAGAGAGAGGAGAGAGATTGAGAGAGAGTGAGAGAGAGAGAGAGAGAGAGAGAGAGAGATTGAGAGAGAGAGAGAGAGAGAGAGAGAGAGAGGAGAGAGAGAGAGAGAGAGGAGAGAGAGAGAGAGAGAAAACTTAAACTTTATTTTCCAAGGACATAGATTTTATTTTAGGCAATGCCTATTCTTCCATCATGAGAGAGGAGAGAGAGAGACGAGAGAGAGAGGAGAGAGAGAGAGAGAGAGAGAGAGATGACGGAGAGATGAGCGCTAGAGAGAGAGAGAGAGGCGGAGATAGAGAGAGAGACGGGTGAGAGAGAGAGAGAGAGAGAGAGAGAGAGAGAGAGAGAGAGAGAGAGAGAGAGAGAGAGTAGATGCAGAGAGAGAGGAGAGAGAGAGATGAGAGGGAGATGAGAGAGAGAGAGATGAGCAAAGAGACTGAGAGAGACTAGAGAGGAGAGATGAGTGTAGAGAGAGAGGAGAGAGAGAGAGTTAGAGAGGTAAGAGAGAGAGAGAGAGATGAGATGAAGAGAGAACTGAGCGATGCATGTAGATTGAGGGAGAAGTCAGAGGAGTGAGATCTGGGAGAGAGAGAGTAAAGAGAGAGAGAGAAGAGAGAAGATGAACGAAGAGAGGAGAGAGTAGAGAGAGATCGCTCAGATAGTAGGAGGAGCTAGAGAGAGAGATGAGAGAGAGAGAGGCTCTCTGAGAAGCATGAGATAGCCTCTCTAGTCTATGAGATAGAGAGAAGACCGAACCCTCTCTATGACACTCTCTGCTGTCTCTGATGGCGAGAGAACATGAAGAGATCTAGAAGCTCCAGAGAGAGAGAGAGTAGCTCTGGTACAGAAAAGCAAAGAGTAAGGGGTGAGGTTAGGGATAGGAGGGAGTTGGTAGTGAGGGTGAAGGGAACTGTGACTACACCAATTTTCGTGTCAGGGGCTGATTGCTGCTTGTGGCAGGGCCAGGGTCATGAATGCTCTTAGTTTCTTTCTGTCTGTCTGTCTCTGTATCTCCAGCTTTCTCTGTCTCTGTCTGTCTGTATGTAGAAGTAGAACTCTCTGAGATCTGTCTCTGGCTCTAGAAATCTGTCTAGGTCTATCTCTATATATTTTATGATTG